>VWZZ01007382.1:356093-708980 GCA_013399095.1 Psophia crepitans | reverse complement strand
ATTTGTTTAGCTCCATCCTTTATTGCTGCAAACCGACTCACCTAGAGCAGTCCTTCCCACAGCTGGTGGGAGTCAAAGTGCCGAGGCAGTTAGTGGATTAGGGCAGCAGAGTGAAAACCATTTGGCGTTTCCATCCTGATTCTTCTGGGTGCCTTTAATTAGCATGATTGCTCAGCACGCGATTTTGCCATGTTCTTTAGCTCCCCTGGTTAGAATAATTATTCCCCCAGCTCCTTTTGTTCCAATTCCTGATCGCTTACAAAGTCTCCTGTTAAAAGCCATTAAATCCGTAATGTAAAGTGAGAGTAAATGTTCAGCAGCGTTATGCTCTCAGCCCCACACGTGTGTGCTGGCACGTTCTCCAGCCCCTCTCCAGCACTCCTGCTCCCTGCCACGTGTTCTGCTCTGCAGCATCGCGCTCCGCTTTCCTCTCGCACGCTTCCCACTGGCCGTCCCACGTGTCCCACTTGCAGCAGGTTGTGTGCACGCTCTCCCTGCTTTCTGCTGGCAATCTTGGTACAGCTCAGCTTGATTTCCTCTGCGCGCAGGCTGGTTTTGAGACTGAGGTTGAATTCACGGCTGTGATCTCTTGCGTTTAGTTGCATGTGCAAATATGAAAGTGCCGTTAGAAGTGGATGGTTTTGGCATATTTTTGCCCTGATGTGGGCAGCTCTTGTTTCAAGGAGCAGTGTATGTAGAGGAGGACATGTTCTGGCTGTGGTGGCAGGCAGAACTTCTGACGATGGAGAAGAGGAAATAACTTATTTTTTAAGTAAACTTAAAGCTTTTTCTCAAGTGTGAAATCCTCTGGCAGGGTGAAAATGGGGTTTGGATAGTGATGGTCCTTGGAGTTTCCATGTTGTAGTACATCCCCATCCAGAGGCCTGGCAGCTCAGCCCCATTCCTTGTCCCTCATCTCTGCTGATATTTGATCAGCACACGCCAACAACGTGAGTGGGGCAGGCAGGCACAAAGGCTTGCACAGAATTATATGGTGTGAAATAAGGTTGGGCTGAGTTGCTTTAAATGCCGTGTGCATTTAGGTGACTTGATGTGAGAAGGAGACTTATTTTCAGACCAAAATGAAACTGGGTCAGAGAAGGGTCTGGCAGTCATGTAGTTTGTTAAGCTTGGAGCCAACTGCTGGAGCAACACTTCACAGCTAGACCACTTGCTGGAAAAAGCTTGTAGGAAAGAAACCCTTGTCCTCCCTCCTTCCTTTGAATGAAGACTCCTAATTCACAGCTACCACACATTTTGGGCTTAGGTCTTAATTTGCTGACCTGCAGTGATATGCCAGATGTTCCCTGCTCTGCAAAGCTCACCCTGTGCTGCAGGGTGGAGTAAGGGTCTCCTTGCACAGCAGCAGTCCCCCCCGGTGCACCGCTTGGGGGGCTTCCCACTCACCTCATCTCGGCTTCGCTGGCTGCAAGGGTCTTTCCAGGCACTTTGTACCTTCTCTTGCAAAAACATAGTGTTTCACACGTGTTTTGTGGGAGAAAAGCCCTTTCTCCCCTCATACTGATTGAAGGCCACCACAAATACCTACCAAGTGTTTGGTGGGCAGTACCCGAATTGTTGTCTAGGAGCAGCATGATCTGGCTGATAGGACAAGAGGGAATGGCCACAAGTTGCGTCAGGGGAGGTTCAGGTTGGAGATTAGGAGAAATTTCTTCTCAGAAGGAATGGTCTGGCATTGGAACAGGCTGCCCAGGGAGGTGGGGGAGTCACCGTCCCTGCGGGTGTTTAAGGAAAGGTTGGATGTGGTACTTAGGGGCATGATTTAATAAGTAATATAGGTGATAGAGGGACAGTTGGACTACATGATCGTGAAGGTCTATTCCAGCCTTTATGATTCTATGATCCCAGCACAAACTGATGTTCCTCTTCTGGCTGTCCCCTCTTTCCCTGGGGTAAATGCAGCACTCCCTGTGCCCTGGGGTGTGTGTTTTTGAGCTTGCCCCACACTGGCAGGTACCAAAACATGGTTTTGAAACAAAATCTGAAAGTGGGACCTCTCCCATGGGAAGATTAATGATATTAGTCTGATATATTTTGGTGCAGAAGGCAACTTGTTTCGAGAACCATCTAGTGCGGCAGTTATCTAGAAAAACACCACCATGGTGGTAGTCTTTGTTTCTAAAACAGCAGAGTGCTAGAGAGGAACAGATGAAGGACAATAATTCCAGACAACGCAGCATCCAAGCAGCCTAAAAAAATCAACAAAACCTCGTTCCTTGAGGCTCCCTGCTGCTCTCGCTGTGTTTTTGCCCTCAGCTCTTCCTGTTCCCATTTACAACTCCCCTGCAGTGCTTGGTGCCTCCTTGCCTGCTGAGGTCTCCCATGCTCCTCAGTTTCCATCCTCGGCTTGTAAACTCCACTAAATCACATTTCCCCACAGGATGCTCCTACTGACACTTCAGGGTCTGGGGCTTGTACCGCTCCTGGGCTTCCTGGAGGGCAGCTCTGGTCTTTCTAGATAACATAAGGTATTGCTGGAGCAGATGGCAAAACAAAGAGACTTGAGCAAGGATTTATCCCAGGCCTTGATCAGCTTCCTCCACCAGCCACCTCCTGCCCTCTGAAGAGCAAGAAAGCATCGTTGGCACTGCCTGGGCAGGGAAGGTCCCAGCTGCAGATTGCAGCAATTGTGTGCTTTCCTACCCACTACGTGTGTCTCCTTTTGGTGTCTGCTCTCATATCCCAGCCATCTGGCTTTACCAAGCACTTCTGTCCCCTTCCAGACCCCGGAACTCCTGGAGAGGACAGGAGTCTGGGAGCTGGGCTATTCCCTGTTGAGTGCCCATGACTGGCAGCAGTCCCTCTGGGGACCTTGGAGAAACAGTGGTCCTGCTCCGTGCCACAATTTTGCCATCTGCGTAATGAACATAACAGCTCCTGCCTCCCCAGGGAATGAGTGAGGCGTAACAAATTAATGTTTATGAAGCGCGCTTTGGCTGAAAAGAAGTTTGCAACAAGGCTGTTGCTGTTTTAACTTAGGGGCTTCCTTTGCTGGTTGGCTCTTTGATGTGGTGATCTGTGGTACTGGTGGATCAGCTGTACTGTAATTGGAATTAATCAGCAATTAAGGAACACGAGCCCAACCAGATTCTTTCCCAGTGGATATTCATTTCTGGGCAGATTAGTCAGTGGTCTCAATAACTGTGTAAAACGCTCAGGGTAACTATTGCTATCTGAAGCAGCTGGGGAACAGAGGCGGTGTCAGAGGGACACGTGTACCTGTCAGGCAAAGTGGAAATGAGAAGCTCTTGTAACACTGTGCATAGTGCTTAAATTGGCAGCACTCTGAGGGCTGACTTGAAAAAAAAAAATTAAAAATTGACAAAAGAATATATTTGAAAACCAAAGTGATGAAAAGGATGTATTACTTGTTGGGATGGGATCTTTCATGCCGGGTCCCGCGGGCTTTGTGTAATGCAGAGGCAGAAAGAGTGCACGGCCGTGAGAGATGGGGACTCGCGGAGGCAGAGTGACACGGTTGTTCCTCCAGGCAGTGAGAATCGCAGAGGAGAAGGCTCCTGGACGTAGTGGTGCAAGCACACAGAGGGACAGAGGCAGAGCAATAACCTGATAACACGCAGGATGTCACCTACCGCCAAACTCTCATGCATTTTGGAAACGCTTTCCTGCAGCTCGTTCTCATGCTGACCCATAAATCCCAAGAGCTTTCCTACGCACTTTTGCATGGCTGTGCGTGTCGTGAGGGACAAAACAAGCCATCCTCTTTGCTCAGGTACCTTCTCTCTGACCCTGTACGATTTAAATGAGGCAGAAACTAAGCTCTGGATGTTGTGGCCAAAACTGTTGGGTGCCCAGTCCTTCCCCCTTCCCTGGTCCTCTTAGAAGTAATTCCACATACTGTGGCTTCAATCTAACAAAAACAAAACCGATGAGGCCCAACTGATCTGGCTGCTTTCCATCATGCAGTGGGCCTCCAAGTGGCTTTAAATAGCTGCACCTCTGTGCAGTCTGGAGAAAAGCATGGGCTGTGCCTCTGGACAGGGAGGGTAGCTTTGACTCAAATCACAGGGCATCTCAGACCTGAAAATAGCCTTTTTGTTTTGTCTTCGGTCTTAAATAGATATTTTTTTTTCCTTCTTATTTTTTATTTTATACCCTGGTAAGTGCTTTCCTACTTTGGGGCTTCTCCTAAGGGGGATCGGTGGGGAATCTTGGAGCTTTGCCTTCTGAGCTATCAGGCTACATCATTTAGTATCTTGGAACTACTCCATCCATGAAGGAGTTCCAGAGAAAACAAACTTCTGATCCCGGCTAATATGGACATGGCCCACATTAACAGCGGCAACAGTAGAAATGCAACAGATACTGGAATTCCTCCGACCAAAGCTTTAATGAATCTTACATAGTCTTAAAGAGTTCACTGCTTGGAAATCTGCAGACACTGCCCTTTTCTCAAGGAACATCGTTCAGCTGTTGAGTGCCTGCAGTATTCTCCTACCCCTTCCTCTGCTCTAGTTAAGCATGAGAGAAATTTGTGTGGAAATGGGATCTTCTGGATCCATTTGCTTCTGCTTGCTCTCAGCCCGTCTTTTCCCTTTCCTGCCCTCAAAAACACATGCAGTGCTGCAATCTCCTGCTCGTGATTTTGGGTTGTGGAGAAGATGAAGATGCCACAGACTGTAGCTAGAACTCCATCTAGCACGTTCCCAAGAGGTTTCCAGTGACGTCAAATCTCATTGACTAAAGTGGGAGACTCTTATGCCTGAGGTAAAACCATGGAAAATGAACACAGATACAAGGTGAGCTGCTGTGGAGGGTGATAAGGACCCTGTTTCCATGAAAATGAACAATCATAAGCGTTTCTGTAGCTCTCAGAGCCTTTCTGTGAAACTTAAAAGAGCCGTTATCAACTTGAAGATCTGCTTGAGGTCTGTGTATTGGTGTGAAATTCATCTGTGAGCTGAATTTTCTTGTGGTTCTCTGTTATGGTCAGCAGTATTGAGCTGGTGTGAATGAGAGGAGGGCCAGGGTCTTTGACTGTACCTTGGATGGTAGAGCAAATGATGTGCTTATCTGCAGCTGAGAGCATCAGGGAGAACCTGATGGTGTGCTTCTGCTGAGCTTCTGTAACCTGCTTTGTTGTGGCAAGTGAGGCCTCAGGCTGGGTTGCATCTTGCCCTGCCATGCACTGGGGTGAGGAGAAAAAGAAGGTTTTGTATCGTAGCCCTGCAGATGAACCCACCCATGACAGGAATCCGGGATTTCTGTGTTGCTTTCTCCTTAGATACAGACATATCAGTCCTGGCTTTGACTAGACGGATGGCTGTTTCCTTTGCTCTGGATGCCAGCCAGGCTTGATGGTTTTCATGCCTTCTTTGATGCTATTCATACTTCATATCTGTGCATAGAGAAAGATAAAATGTACACTGTTGTTGGAGTCTCCTATTGCTTTTCCTTTATATCATAAATTCTGCTGTAACACAGAAGTGAGATCAAAGCTCCATTGCCTGACGTGGGCTGTGTGGATAGCCGTGTTATGTTTGGCCAGCTTGTTGCCCTAAATTTGCTATTTTTGTTTAACCCGTTTTTGCCAGGCATTACATGGCATCCTGTTGCTTTTCTCACCCATTGCCACAGCAATTTATGCTGCTGTTTTAGAAGCAGTTTCCATCCCTGGGTTTCAGAACCGGGCTGCACCACTCGTGGTGTGGTGGATGGGACTGCTGTGAGGAGTTGTACATTGGTTTTTGCATCATTCCTTTGTCTCCCCGTGTCTCATTCCCTGCTGCTCTTTCCATGAGACCCAGAGCAGGCTCGGATCTCAGAAGCCCTAAAAACACAGTGTATTTGAATGGTTGCAATTTTACCAGAAGGCAAACAGTGAAGGTCTTTAGTCTTGCTCTCAGTCAGTGGAGGCAGGGTATTCCTTGCAGGGCACTGTCTGTAGGCTGGATTGGGTATGTCCATGGACCCCACCAGCCAGGGTGTTGGGAAACACAAGACAGTTCTGGAGGTCTAAGTGGATGGCCAGGGTTGAGGACAAAAACTGATTGCATGGTTCGGTTGCCTTCAATTTTCTTGTCCTGTCATTGCCACATCCTTCCAGCCTGCTTAGAGAAATGCCCCATCTGCCCCCTCTGCCTCAGGCTGTTAGAGCTGCACAGCAAATCCGAGCTCATTCCTCCTTCCCTATTCTCCAGCACTCTCCATACATTTATTCCACCACCATACCATGGCTATTAGTAAAGACAGTATCAAGTTTTAATTTAAAAAGTGGTCTTTCTAGAATGGGGGAGAAGCACGGTTTAATCTGTCAGACCCTTCCCAGTTTTGTAGGTCTTTGGAGATGCTTTTGATTTGAATGTACAGGGTGGGGCTTTTTAGCTCCTTACTATTTTTGGGCTCGAGTATTGGAGTTTCCCTCCAAATGTACAGCCAATGTCAAACATAATATTTTTCCTCCCGTTTTCCAGCTAGCACTGACAAATGTGAAACTCCACAAAAAAGGATTGTTTTTAAAATTTCCCCAACTCCTGAGAAGGTGAACACTTTTCCTTCTTCTTTTTTTTTTTCTTTTTTGGAAAAAAAAAATAAAACTAAACCCCCACATTCTTTGCAATATTTCCAGAGCTAGTTTTTTAGGAGCTAATAGCTTTGGTGGTAGAAAGATGACATTTGTCATAGCAACATCCAAACTCTGAACCTGTTGAGATTCACGCATTTTAACCCCGGACATCTCAGTGAACATCATCCATCTCACATCTGACAGCGAAGACATAAACCTAGCAAGACCCTTGTTGGTTTCTGCTCCATACAAGAGAAAGGGGTTGAAGGTAGTACAATACGGGAGACAGCAGTGAGAAAAGAGAGAAAAACAGTCAGGAGAGAAGAATGGTTGTTTTTTTCAGATTCTTTGGGGACTTTAATAAATGAAAAGGAGAGGATGCCAAAATGACCAATGCTGCATTACTTTCCCAAGTCAGTGGTATGTGTATTCAGGCCTTAAGCTTCAGAAAAGTAGATTATTCTCCTGCCTCGTTCCTCATTGTCCCTCAGTAGCGACTGCACGGCATTTATGGAGCAACCCCTACTGCAGTCCCATTCTGCAAAGACCCTGCTGTCACCAGAGATCCCTGCAGCTGAGATTCACAGCGTATTGCTGACGACAAAGACCAAAGCCCTCGATGTCCCCAGCATTAAGTCTTGCTGATCTTTTACATGTCCCTTTGCTGAGGCTCTGTGTCCCCGGTGGGTTTTTAGGTCTGTTGGATGTGGTCCGGCAGAAGTGAAATTGCCTTAATTTAGCAGAGCTAAGAAATGCAAAGAAAATAAAGCAGACAGGAGTGCTCCTTGGAGATACTTGGTATTGTTGAGTATAGACTTTCCCAGCTATCCTTTGGTGGCCATAAAATATATTTATACTATGAAAACCAAAACACGATAAGTAGTGACGTCCAGGGATGCCATGTTTATTTGTCTCCCAGTGACTCTGATAAGAAATGGACTTAGTTTACATACACATTTCCAAGCATCAGCACTTTAAACTCTGCTTTGGCTCTGAGAGTTGAGCTAGGCTCTTTCTCACTACTAATGATATTTCAACACTTGGAATTTGCCTATGAATTTTGTTTATGACACATGAACCGAAGCTGAGCCTGGCTTACTCTCCCATGTGGATCAGCACTTCAGGGCCACTGAGAATAACAGATAGTTTCCCCCAAACAAGTTTAAACTGTTCCAAACCAAACAAACAGCTTTTGTCTGAATCCTCAGGTTCATCAAAAGAGGCATGTGTTTGATGAGCAGATGGAATAAGATAGTGTAGGGAAGAAATATAAATAGATATGCAAGAAAAAAATAGAAAGAAGAAACAGGGGAAAAAATTCTTCTGTCTGGTGTAGATTCAGAGTGAGAAACTTTCTGTTCCTAGCCTAGTGGAAAGCACCTTTCCTATTGAGATCAGTTCACAAGGGCATCCAAGCTGCTCCATGCTGCTGTAGTGATGCCAGACTTGGGCTAACTTACCTGATTTGTTGAGGATCTTGTAACTGTATGAGGAGCAGGAGCATTTTCCAGACTTTAGAGCAATTGTGTAGCCAAGACCTCCTCGTTTTCTTGGAAAAACCCTTTGGGCCCATGAGAAGTTGGGACAGATTAGAGCAACCCCCAGGATTGTGCCATGCATGTCTTGGTCCTGGCAACTCAGTGGATCTGTATTGGGGATTTTGGTAAGCTGGCATAGAAGCCTTTTATGTCCATATACTTGACCTGAGCTAAGACTAACTTCACTGCAGTCTTAGCAGCTACCTTCAACGTCCAATGCCTATTCCTGCCGTGTTTCTTTCCAGTCCACTGGCATGGCCTCAGTTGTTGAAATACTGTTACAAACAGGTGTCTGAGAAAGTAATGTAAAAAATTATGAACCAATCCCTGAAGACAAATGCATGGGTCTTTTCTGCAAGAATCTGCAGGACTTAGCACAAAAGATGATAGGAAACAGGAGTTTGAGTCAGGAAGAAGGGAAATGTAGGTTAAATATCAGGATGTGTCCTAACAGTGAACCAGAATGTGCCCTCCTTCAGTCAGATCTTGAGGAGAGGGCTGTGGGACTGGATGTCTCAGCAGGATTCCCTCCTGGAGATCACATCCAACGCTCCACAACAGGTTTGCTCCCTCCAGTCCAGAGAACTATTGTCTGACAAGTCCTGAATATTTGCCTTCATTTAGTTTTAGAGAATAATATCCATCTTTAATAGTAATTAACACCTAAATCATTTCTATATTAGAAACATGCTAGCAGTGTGTTTGCCTGGCTGGGGCTTCCCACGGCAGGGGCATTATGAAGAGATGGTTAGTACAGCCCTTGAAAATGTTGTATTTGACCAGTAAGTTTGTTGGGATTGAATGACTCTGCTCCACTTATTTTTCTTTTTCATCTGGCCGGTACTTCTGGCTGATTCTAAACCTTCAAATTACTTTTAAAGAGATGGGGTTGCACACAGAGAAGATGCCTCCAGTGTGCAGGTTTTGGTGTAGATGGGACTTCCATGGGCTAAGGAAGTCTATGGAGTTATGAGATTCAGGTCTCCCCAGCCTTGCAGTGGTACTCTTTGGCTTCAGAAATGTTAAGCCAGACTAAATAAATCATGAGACAAAAGTAGATCTAGGAAGGATTCTCTGCTTTCCTCACTCCCTGCTTAGGGGAAAGATTGACTAGGTAGGAATTTTAGGACTTTTTCTACCCCTGATTAGCGGGAACCTCTGGAAGAGAGTTGTTCCCAGTTCTCTGTCCAGACTGCTTGCATGCCCCTTGTCCTTGGAGCACTTGTGCCTGCACGCACCACGTGAAACGATTGCCTGTTCTTGATGGAAAGACAGAGCGAGGTAGCCCTGCCCAGAAAGGGTGTTTTGGCTTTAATTTAACTGCAGCCGTTTGCTGGTTATTCATTTGGTTCTTTTTTAATGATTACATGTGTGTCGATATCTCTCTCTTTTTTTCTAGTTTTGCTCTTTTTTGTTTTTTCGTTTACTTTATTTTGCTTTTTTCTTTTTTCTGTTTTTTTTTCCCCTTTAGGTTTCAGAGAAATTATGTTGAATCCAATAAGCCTCCCTGGACATTCCAAACCTCTTAACCAAGGCATTTATGTTGAGGATGTCAGTGTTTATTTCAGCAAAGGACGTCATGGCTTTTAAAAACTCCTTAAAAGTCCCTGTTCTGATGTCAAGTTTATAGGCTGTGCCCTCAAAATGGTGGGAAGCAGTAAGCGTGGTCTGTATGGATTGAGGTCTCCTCCTAATAGGACTCTACAGCCCTGCCTGTACACACGTTAAAGCCAACTGAAACTTTGGTTTTCTATCACCAGATAACAGGGTTGTTCTTTTCCTCCAATGGTCGCTGTGTTCGTTAAATATTCCTGCAAGGCACAACAGCAGCAATGAGAGCAAATAAAGAGAATTAAAACCCAATTGAAAGGAGTCATCCTAATAACACAGTAAATAATTGTACTTTTGCTTTAAAATAAAACACAAAACGAAACCAACCAAGCCAACCAAACTGACATCTTTAGTCATGTCCTCCCTGCTTGGAGTTTTCCTTGTAAGCTTGTGTCTTCGCAACACCCAGTGAATGCCGCCATCACCTCTTACGTGGCACCGCCATGGGAGGTCTCCCAGAGCGAGCTGAGGCGGGGAGCCTGGAAGAAACTAAAGCAGAACGAAGACTTTTGGTAAGAACAAAGGCAGCCCCGCTCCCAGTTCTTGCACAGAAAGTAATGTTGGAAGGAATAATAATGGAAAGAAAAAAAAAAACCTTTCTCTGACAGGAAGAGAATGTGGTTATCTTTGAAGTGCACATATTCTAGGAGGCTGTTTCTGTCTGTCTGTCTGTGTGTGTTAGAGCGGCTCGTTGGATCTGACTATATCGTTGTCGTACTCTGATCTCTCCCTGCTGCTTGAATGATGAGCTTTATCTGAGGAGTTGCCTGGACTCCCCGCGTGGATGGAGAATCCATAGCGCAGGAGGGTCTGTGTCCTTGCCAGGTCTAGGGAAGTAAGCAAAGTGGAAAAGCATTATCAGACGCACGCAGGTCCCAGTTGCTGGGCCTTTTCCAGCCCCTGTTAGCTCTCCCCTGTATTCCCACACAACTAGAGACTGATTGTAACCCAGTCATGTACCCAGAACCATCAGCTCGAGGCTCACTGAAGGAGAGGAAAATAAGTATTCTGTTGCTTCTTCTCTGGCATAAACAGGAATATTGATCCTGTTCTCTGGCCAATATTTGTATTCTCTCCCTCTCTCCCACCCCACTTTTGTCTTACTTCATCCAAAGCCTCTCTGATGGAAAAGTAAATCCTATGATCCTGTCCTCAAGAGAAGCCAGCTGCCCTCACGACAACTTGCAGGGCTTTCCTTGGACTCTCAGGACATCACGTGTATAGGAAACACAGATTTGCTCACATATGTCAGTGATAACCTATAAGAAAGGCAGATTAGAGGAAAAAAAAGCCTTCCAAAACCTTCAAGTGTGGCCAGATCCTTTTCTGAAAGGAATATTGAACCAGGAGCTTGCTCACCAGCCACTCAGCTTTGCTTGTCTTCTTGGTGGCCCAAGATGAACTTATCACATCAGGGATGTCTCTAAGTCACCAGCCCTGAAGGATCACTGTCACTGAAAGAGTCATGGTCCCCCTCTGCCAGAACAGGGCAGAAGCCTCAGAATGGGATGTTCTGCTTCATCCTGCCTTTACAGGTGACTGTCATGAACCATCCTGGAGACTGCCAGGAAGTTTTATTATCAGCTTTCCCATAGGGATGTCCCTGGGAATATTCCATTCTCTTGCTTCTTCTCCTGGTTCATTTGCATAAAAAGGTAAAAGTGCAATAGAAGAGTACAGGAGAAAGAGCAGCAGATTGCTTTAAGTTAACGGACATGCCTTAGGGGGGCATCTGCATTGGGACGGGGAGCCCTGGCTCAGGTTGGATGACTTCAGAAACCGTGACCAAAACTCCCAACGTTTCCTGCCCGTATCGGAGCTGGAAATGCCAGAGGTGCACCGCCAGAGAGGACCTGCGGCCATGTGTTATTGACACCTCAATTCTGCAGATTCACAGAGTGAGGAGAAGCTTCGCCAAGCATGTGAATCACTGGGTGCTTGTCTGAACTGAATTTTCCCATCTCCTGGAAGTTGCCCACCTGACCTGGGGATGTCTTGTCCATCTGAACTCTCTCCTCTCCCTAGCACCGTTCAGGGGACTCTGCTCTCAACTGTGTGTATCAGTCGTAGAGATACATCCGTGGGCCTGGACCAGAAGCCTATATCCAAACACCCTAGCAGAGGAAGGGTTGAATTTTGCAGCTCAGGTCCATCTCTGCTTAGAAGAAATCCTCCGGACCGTACAACATAATTTAAAGCAGTTCTCCCCACTGTGATCAATGTCTCAATTTGTTTAACACCAAGTAAAGTCTCTGGTTCCTCACTGCTGAAAACGAAAGCCAGTCATGGCCGTTTGCGATTGGTGGCTTTAAGTAGCAAGTCTAAGGATGTTTTTTTTAAAAAAATTATTTTATTTTTAATTATTGTAAATCATTACCTCATTTTCTGTCAATGAGACTCCTCCATCTTTGAGCATTCTTATCTTGCCATAACTATCATCCTGTGCTAATGGGAAATGGGACGGTCCCTTTTCACAGAGACTATAGGGGTGTTCAATGTCTAGTTTCTTAATAAACACTTTATTTTCTAACGAAACAGCTGCATCAGGTCTCTTCTTTGAAGACAAAATAAATAAATGTTCAGAATGACACATCCTATAGTCTACTTCTTCATGAGATGGTCCATGTGTGGGGTTTGTTGGCTGGGCTGGGGGGTGTGGAGGGTGGGATTTACAGTTGTGATGTGACATTGCTCAGGTGTAGGTCTTGCTTTTGTCACTCTTATCAGGCACAAATATTTTCTTGCCTGAGAACTTTGCTGCTAATGATCTCAGTTGACAACCGTTTGTTTTTCGTTGCTCAAAATGCTCTTGTTCTCAGGGACAAGGCTGTACTGCTGGGAGATGGTGTCAGGGTTTGCCAAGACAAGTTTCTATGCTTAGTGGAAAGAGTTTTATTAGGAGCCTTATTTCAGGGAGCTTGAAATTAAAAGATTGTTCTGGCTGTAGTGCTCTTGTTCCTGTTGGATGCTGGACTGTTGTCCCTTCACCAGGGACTCCTATGAAACTAGCAAGGATGTGTGTGATATAGAGGTGGGGTGGTACAAGGGAGTGCTGGACTCGGGTTACTCATCAGGAGTTCATGTAGGGTTGGTTGCTCCAGGAGGAGAGAGGAGCCACTCTGCAGCGTGCCGGGCTCAGCATGTGGATGTGTGTTAGTGGCTGTGTCTTAGTGTCATTAACAGGAGATGTGATCTATGTGTCTTAAAGTTGCTGTGCCAACCTGCAGGTGACTGTGGGCAGGAGGCTGGGGGTGTGTTTGAGCTGATATCGGTGGATGGTGCTAGAACCCTCTTAGAAAACCTGGATAGAGTTTTGATGAGCAAAATAGAAATGTTTTCCAGCATCTTTCTGTTCTTATAACTTCCTGGCATGACTTCCAAGTAAATGTCTCAAAATGATGCTATGAGTGAATTTCTGCATGCTATTCTCTTTGAATGAGTATGTCTCTGGAAGTGGTTGGGTGCTGTGGTTCTCAGGGTTAGGTGACTGCTGAGATCTTTACCTTTCCAGGGATGCCTGTGAAGCCTGAGACAAATGTTTACCTCCTGACATAAATCCTTACACATGGGATGGGCAGCTGAGCTGCATCAGATTTCATCCTTATTTCCCTCTCCCTTTTGATGTGTGGGAGACAAACGCAAGTGTTGGAAGCTCTGCCTTTTCCTCCCCACTGTTCCAGGGTCTGGGTTTCACAGCCCAGAAACATTGCAAACAGGGGGTTGATTAGCCAATTAATTAGGCTGCTGGTATGGGCAGCCTTAGACCACCTTGCTTTGTATTTCAGGACAACTGTTTCCTTACCTGCGAGTTCCCAAAATTGTTTTGCTGTTGCCAGTTCCCAAGGAGGTAGTTTAAGTATGCCCATGGGCTCTGACACGCATTGCAGAGGGGCTGGGCACTTGTTTCTCCTTGTGCTTGCTTCTTGGTTGCCTCTGTTGCCTCCGTGTTGCCTTCACCCGTGTGAAAGCTGCTTGTTCCTCAACAGAGCTGGACTGTGAGTTGATACTGCTGTCCTTCTCTTGTTTCCTACACTGTCTTCAAATGGTTCTTGAGCTGTTTACAGAACTTATTACTGAAGGAGCTTGGGGTTACTGGTTTGGTAAGGTGTGGGCAGTGGTACATACCAGTTCCTCCTGAAAATCACAACCTTCTCAGTTCTTATAGGGTGAGGAACCTGCATGTGAGCAAGCAGAGAAGTTTTGTTTCCTTGTGTTTTGACTCTAAAAAGACGGAGTCACATTTCTTTTAGTTCATGCCTGGAATGAGCGTGATGGGCACGATATGATTCTGGCACAATACCTCTCTGCATGGTGGAAACAACATGTGGCCCAGTGGCTCCTTGGGCTCGCACTTGCTGCAGGCGAGTGTTTGATGTGTGTGATGCTGTAGGTCATGGATGGGGTACACTGAGTCTCTGTAGCTGCCTATCCAAGTTGCACAGTATGAGTCTTGATGGTTTTTCTGCTCTTATGTTTATTTAGACATGCTTTTAAGGAGTCAGCCCTTCTTTCTCAAGAGGCTGGAGCTTCTCTGAAGGTGGTAGTTTTCCCCTACCACCGGGTCTTTGGCCTTTCCAGCACATGTCTGTGGCTGGGGTGGTGGGACAGAAGTCCCGGGAGGTGTGGACAGTCAGAAGAAGGTGCTTCTGCTGTTTCAGCAAACTGCAGCAGTGCATCACCACTCTGCTCTGATTTGTACCCAGAAGAAGCTGCAGATTCTGAGGGTTAAGCCTTGGCATTAGCAGAGGATAAAGAGGCCTAGACACAGTAGTAAGCTAAAAAACCCACAGGTTTGGACGAGCTGCAGGAAGAGAGCATGCAGGAAATCAATGCCGGGTGACTTCATTTTCACTTAACGTTTTGAAGCGCTTCTGGTGCGGTTTATGCAATAAGTCAAAGTGTCGTTATTAACTGTGTATTCACCAGTGCCTGCAGACCCTGATCAATTGGTGGAAAAGTTTAATGAGCTGCGGGAAAGTGCATACAGCCACTCCAAAGGGGAAAGTGTGTGATGGAGACCAGAACACACACAGCTGGGAAAGGTGCTTTACCTCGTGTAGCAACAACATACCATTCTCTGCTGTTGTGGTGCATTTTGCTTTGCCTGTATCTTTTGTTGTTTCCCCAATGTCATCCCCTCCTCCTCTCCTAATGGACAGGCTCCTTGGTGCCAGCGTGTGGTGTGATGCTGCGGAGCATCAGTCGTGGGGCCCCACGTCTCCTGTGGCCTGAGCTTATTGTGCCGTAAGGGCGTACTGCAGGCTGTAGGACATCCTACCCTCTGTCAACACCATGGGGGGGATCACCTAGATACTGCTTTGCTTTGACCTCTAAAAAACCACGTAGGAGACCCAATGGTAAAAGTAAGTTAATTTGCCCAATGTGACTTCCTTTGTGTTTCTTGTAAACCGACACGTGGGGAAGTCATAGAGGGCTTAAGGGTGCAGATACAACACCTCTCTGCTTCTGCTGGGAGCTCAGTTTGGTTGTGTCAGTTCCTGGCATCATCCTTCAGTTCCAAATTTCACATCCTTGGACGCACCATCAGAGTTTTGGGGGTTCTTTGTCTGTCTTCCGTATTGAGATTTGGTATTTGATTTCCAGAGAAGTGGTAAGTGCTTGTTCTCATTGAAATCAATGCAGAGATTAAGAAGAGTGTTAGCTGAGGCTTTGCCAGACAGCACTTTGAGATGGAGTTCAGTCTTTGAGTTTGTCAAGTTAAGAGCTAGAATAAATCCCAGTCCACATTCCCAGCCCCGGTAAATAAACGTGGGATGACGCCTTTGCTATGTGAAGATGATGGTCTCTCCAGCAGTAAAGCAGAGTGCAAGAAGAAGACAGTTATATTTGAACTTTGATATGAATTTTGAACTTGTGAGTGTAACTGCTGACTAATCAGTAGAAATAAATTTTAGTTATCTACAAAGCAGAGGGATTAATTCCAAGTGCTGGTTAAATTATTTGCTTTGCTGTTAGTGAGTCATTTGTGACCTGTGCCCGATTCCTGCAGATGAGTTGTCTTTTTGTAAGGATTTGTCTATGATTTCAGACTACTTGGCCTTTTCCCTGTGAAGGTTTGCTTCAAATATTCATGTTGAGTGAGTGGCTAACTGGTGCCACTGGTCGGGTGAGTGAATGTTTCACACAGGCAGCCAGAAATGTAGTATGCAGAGATGCTCTTCAGTAATCTTGTATTTGGGGTTGTGCTTAACCCTATGTTTATGTTTCATACTTTGGGACTGGTACCGCCCCACCAGGTCTGTCTATTGGTAAAAAAACCCCACCCAAAACCACTGTTCCCAGGCTGCTTGGAGTGTTAAGAGCTTGTTTTCAGAGCAAGTAGCCTTCATGGCTCCAGCCTGAATTTTGGGAGCAGCCTGTGTCTGATCTGTATGTGGGTCTTCATCTGCTGATCGCAGCGCAGCCGCTGCTGGAGGTCAGCCTCTTTCATAAGAAGTCAGAAAGAGCCAGACTGGAGTCGTATTAGGCTCAGTAAACTGCCAGGATGTCTGAATAAGCTAATCATGGCCAGGTCATCATTATCTTAAGTGAGTCAGAGATGCGTCCAGGCTGTTTATTAAGATAATTGGGAGAGGGAGGGAGAGAGGGAGGGAGGGAGGGAGGTTTGCAGTCTGTGGACTAGACCGATGAGGTGGTGGAGCGTATTGCAACATCTGATCCAAGAGAGAAAGGAGCTCATGGTCTTGCAAGTTGATGTTCTGCACGTGTCCAGGGTCTGGTCCCGTGGGGATTCAGTCCCTGGTGCCAATAACAGGGATGTAAGGTGGCATCATGACAATGCAGTGTGAACATTTCAAGCACCACCGATGTGTTTGCCAGGCTAAAAAGTTTGTACCTGAGCTCATATTTTCTCGTGAGGCCTTGTTGCCTGGCAATTTTAGAGATATTCTGGATCGACACAGCATTTTGGTTTCGCTGCATCAGTGCCAAGAAGTATCTGGGGACGACAGGAGCAGCTGTGCACAGTCACTCCTTGCTTGGTAGTGCCTGGTCCAGTCCCCTGTAAACTGCTGAAGGTGGCTGCGGTACACTTTGTGTTTCCTGAGACACATTTCTTCATCGAACGGTGCTGGAGGGGGTTGCAAGCTTAAGAGTGTTTAAGTTCCAGTCATATGCTCAGCACTGCTCGAACAGCTCCAGAGGCACATGTTCCCCAAAGCCATCACATCTCATGGTGCGCAGATGTTGCAGGCAACTGAGAAAGGACTTGCTTAAAGACAGGTAAGTGTCATTTGTCTCCTTCCAGGGAGCTATTGTGTGTAATATGCTGAATTCAGACCTCTAGCAGGAATTATTTTGATGGATCTGCTCTAAATGCATAAAGGATAACTGACGGGTTAGACAGTATCAGTGAGAAACTGTCAGTCCCTGCTCAGGAACTAGCAGAGGCTCTTTTGGCTGCAAGTGCTGCAGATCTGGCACTTTGTCAGAACCAAAAACCAGAAGAGTCAAGTGCTGCTGGAGACTGGGATTAACCTGCAATGTCTGTTGGACTGTCCAGTTTGGGGCTGGTGGCTGGGGGGGTGCAGCTGTGTGCCAGAAGGTTATGGCAGAGCCATGGGAGGTGTTCAGCGTGGCTGTTCACTCCTTTAGAAAGCTCTGGAGCACAGAAATGAAAGGGTGGCTACTTGATGGTAGCGCCAGTCTCTCGTTTTTGTAGGCAATAAGCAAAAAAGGCTCTGGTGTGCCTTAACCCTTCTGTCTGGTGCCAGCAGAGCGTGCATTTCAGGTGGATTGCCTCTTTTGCAGCCACATAAAACACTTGGCACTCAATCCCAACAGAAGATCTGTAGCCATGGCTTCAGAAGAAGGCAGCAAAGTCCCTGACAGTGCATCCTGGATGAAAATACTCTCCTGTGACTAGGCTAAAAGTTCAGTTTAATCCAGTTAACCTCAGAGGGGACTCCTGGGGGTTGGGTGTTATTCTGTGTAGGTCCTTAGACTCCTCTGCATGACTGTAATGCATGAAGCATCTAATCTTGTGCAAAATTTCCTTCCCTGGATTCGTGGTGTGGCCTGAGCCTCAGAGAAAATGGGCAGATTGATATCAATAGCAGTCTTGCAAGGGAAGGAGAATCTCTCTCGCCAAAACACCAGAGTCACTCTTAGGAAATAAAGAAGACTCCTGAGCTTTATATCGTCAGGTACACCCAAATGGGTAAGGATCAACGATGTCCCTTCTAAGGAAGAAGATCTCTAAGATTCCAAAGAGCAAGGAAATGTGGTGATCATAAGCTGCAGATACAGCTTACACTGAAATCTGGCTCTTTGATCCTGAAAGGACCGCTGAAAACAAATGGGCTGCACGGGAATATATTTGGGTGAAAGGATGGTTCAACCTTTTGGGGCATGTCTGTGCCATTGGTTTGTGGCACTGTGGAGCTCAGGTTTGCCAGCTACCTGGGCTGTTTGCCTGCCAGCATGGGGAGGCAACCAATAGCTTGACAAGCCATGGAGGACTTTGCTGCCAAGCCTGCCCTGTCTGAGACCTCTCCACCTCTTGCCTGAGTTTTTGCCTGTGCTCCTTTCTGTGTAAGGACGGATTCTCATGGGCTTGGAGTTTTCACCAGATCTTACCCAGGCTCATGCTTAGGTTCCCCAACAAGAAATCAGAGGATGGCCATCTCTTCAGTTGGAAAGGAGATTACTTTGACATAACGTCTTTGGAATTGCCCGAAGTGATGTTCTTGTCTGAAGAAGTAAGTAGATGTTTGCTGATGATGGTGCAGGGATGTGTGTATGTCTGTGTTCGTATGCACAGTAGGAATCAAATACTGATTGTGGAAAGGCGGTGGTGTATTTCCAAGGGAAAAGACACAGTCATTAAATGTGATCTACTACCCAAGGCAGAGAACTGGAAGTCAGGACGGTAAAGTCCTCAGTGAATTAGGCTGTGACATGGAGGTAAGTTTTTGCGGCAGTTTCCCCATCCGTAATCCTGCATAAATGATTTAAGTCCCCTGCAGTGCACTGGTGGTATTTGTACACTCTGGCTGCCAGGGGTGGATGGGAAGAGCCTGGCTCTGAGTTGGTGCTGACCATGATTCAAGAAAGTAATTCTTGACCCTCAGCAGCAAGCACATCCCTGTGTCATGGGGACTGAGCTGGGTTCTCCTGCAGAGCTGAGCTTCAAGCTCAGAACAGCTTCTGAGTCTGGAAAGAAGTGAGGAGCCCAAGGGTCCTTTCCTAAGGGACATCCCAGCCCAAGTGCAGGCATCACACATGCTGCTCCCTGCTCCCTCACAACCCCCTGAATAAAGACTCTTTGTTCTAGGAGATATAGATTATATATATTTTAAGGCTCCATGAATCATTCATAGCCCAAAGATGAAACTGAGCATCAGAGCTAAGGAAAGGCTGAAGTTGTGAGGTGAGGAACTTTCCATTATTTATTATACTAAATCTTGACCTGGTAGCACCTTCTCCTTGTAGCCCTGCCTTTGCTTTGGGAAGCCCTCTTTTTCTCCTAAAAATCTGAAGTACTCTCCTATTTTCAGTAGGTAATTGTAGTAAGAACCTAATCAGATGCTTCCCTTCTGCAGCTTGGTGGTTGACAATTAAAGGAGTAGAGGTTACGTCCTAGTAAGCATGTGAGAGTACAGTGGGGCTGCCAGGAGAAGCATGGACACGTTGGCTTGTGTGGAGAATGGAAGAGTCCTAGCTATGCTCTGAGGTCAAGCAGGGTTGAAGGGTTAACGCTGGGTCTGGCAAACAGCAGCAGGGGAAAATGCAGTTGAATGGTTTGGAAAGAGAAGCCAGCTGCTTTCTGAGTGAGCCAGGCACTTCCAGGCTCGGTGTGGCACAAGCCAGCTGTGAATAAGTGCTCCTGCTCGCCTGTGGTCATTTGGTGGTCAGCACGAGATGAGTTTGTGGGTGTCAGCCTTGCTTCTGGCAGCCAGATGTCCATAGCACAGAAAATGTCTATGGTTTCTTGAGTGGAGGCTGATGCCGATGACTAAATCCAGACCGTGGCTGCAAAGCACTGGTTTGTGGTGTCCTGATTTCTTGGCAAAAGGAAATATTCAAAATAACCAGTTTGAACAGCACCATAATTCATAGTCAAAAAGTGAAAACAGTGGTGGAAGAGAGGTTCATTGGTGGTTTTTTGTTTGTGGGTCTTTTTTGTTTGGTTCTCCTTTAGAGAAAGGCTGGAAGTTGAGCTTTCATTTTAAAAAAATCATAATTTTCTTTCTTATTTCAGTTGTATTGCAGTAAAAATTCAGGTCCTGCCTGTCCTGATTAAATAGCAAAATGTTGTACCACAACAGCAGGAAACTATCATGTTGCTTTATTACTGCCTTTTTAATTACTGTGACCAATTCATTGGCAAGAGTAATATTATTATTGCTAAGGGCTGGAGACACCTTCTCTTTCCATTGCTGTATAGCCCCAGGGCTTGTAAGATGCAGCTTTGGCAGTAAGGTGAGATAAAGAGAACTTCATTTATTTGCTGCTCTTCATTTGTGCCAGCACAAGAGCTTATGAGGCCACGGTGTAACCTGTGTGTCTAGCGTGATCCAAGTTAAAAATAACACCGCTTCCACCCCTGCTCCCTCAAAGGCTGTTTTTCACCCAGAACATTTCAGGGCACTGCTTTGCCAAACAGCAGTGACAGCATGAAGGAGGGGCAGGCCAGCGGTGGGGTGGGGGTGGTAGGCATCTCTGGGCGTGGGAGGAGACCAAACACCCAAGCGGGTTTCGCCATCGGAGCTGGCAGCTGATTGTTTGCAGCAGACCGTGACACCCAGGTAGAATGCTGCAAAAACTGGGAGGGAAATTATGTGGAAATGTGCTCTTTCTAAAGATTTTATTTTTTAATAGGAAACCTTTCAGGCCCCTTTTTAATTCATAATAAAGAGCAGGTTGAAAAGAAGGAGAGGGCAAATGAAGACAGTGAGGCTTGCTAACTTCCTTTAAAGTTGGAAGGTCACCTTTAAAAATGGATGAACGCAGTGTTAGGAGGAGGCTCCAAGGCAGCAGGCCTGGGGTTCAGCGCTAGAATAGGAGGCAGAACAAAGATGAAAAGAAGAATCCAGTTGGGATCTAGGAATAGCTGCAGAGCTGCAAGTGCCCGTGGTGGACTTGGGTGGAGGCGGTGTTTAAAGGAGCTTCTCTGCCCACTCTGAAAGCTGCTGTTGCGCACAGTGATGTGCTGGGGAAAGTTAATTTGGGCGCCGGTTAGCTAGCTGGACTGTGCAGGAGCACGTGGTTTGGTGGTATCTTTGTGGGTGTAAGCTGGAATTTGGGATAAAATTAAGGCACTGCCTGCCCGTTCCACGTTCAGGGATGCTGAGTAACCCTAGAGATGTCTTGTCTGTTCTGGTTGTGTTTGTGCTGACTTCTCCCCTTTGGTGGGACCCATCAGGGAATGGGAAAAGGGTGATCACAGCATGAGTCCTGGTAATGACTCACCAGACAGAAAGCTCTTGGGCTCTGTTTTGGATGGTTTTCTGGCTCTCGCTGCTTCGGTCTACTTTGTGAGGTGGTGAAAGTCGTGGTAGCGCCACTGTGTCGTATAGAGTTATGTGAATATATTCTCTTCTCCTTACCCCATCCAAATCGGCATATTGAACACTAAGATATAGCCATATGCTTCACAGTCCTTAGTTACCTGCTTCAGAAACCAGGTGTTTCCTCCCCAGAATACCCAAAAGATGAGATGTCACAAGGAAAGAAGCCCAGCATTTGAAAATGTAACACGCCCTCCCCGCATCTAACACATCGAATCATAGAATCATTTAGGTTGGAAAAGAGCTTCAAGATCATCAAGTCCAACTGTTAACCTGGCACTGCCAAGTCCAGTGCTAAACCATGTCCCTAAAGCACCACATCTACACTTCTTTTAAATACCTTCAGGGATGGTGACTTAACCACTTCCCCGGGCAGCCTGTTTTAGTGATTGACAAACCTTGCAGTGAACAGATTTTTCCTAATATCCAATCTAAACTTCTCCTGGCACAACTTGAGGCCATTTCCTCTTGTCCTATCGCTTGTTACCTGAGAGAAGGGACCAACACCCACCTGGCTACAACCTTCTTTCGGGTAGTTGTAGAGAGCGATCAGGTCTCCCCTCAGCCTCCTCTTCTCCAGACTATATAACCCCAGTTCCCTCAGCCGCCTCTCGTAAGACCTGTGCTCTAGAGACTTCACCAGCTTTGTTGCCCTTCTTTGGTCATGCTCCAGCATCTTAATGTCTTTCTTGGGGCTCAAAACTGGACACAGTACTTGAGGTGTGGCCTCACCAGTGCCAAGTACAGGGGGACGATCACTTCCCTACTCCTGCTGGCCACACTATTCCTGATGCAGGCCAGGGTGCTGTTGACTTTCCTGGCCACCTGGGCACACTGCTGGCTCATCTTCAGCCATCTGTCAACCAGCACCCCCAGGTCCTTTTCCACCAGGCAGCTTTCCAGCCACCCTGCCCCAAGCCTGTAGCGCTGCCTGGGGTTGTTGTGACCAAAGTGCAGGACCCGGCACTGAGCCTCACTGAACCTCATACAGTTGGCCTTAGCCCATCCATCCAGCCTGTCCAGATCTCCCTGTAGAGGCTTCCTTCCCTCAAGCAGATCAACACTGTTTTCTGGAAACGTACTGAGGGTGCACGCAATCACCTCATCTGGATCATTGATAAATATATTAAACTGAACTGGCCCCAGTATTGAGCCCTGGGGAACACCACTAGTGACTGGCTGCCAGCTGGATTTAACTCTGTTCACCACAACTCTCTGGGTTCGGCCAGCATGGGATGGTGTTTTACCCAGAAAAGAGTGCTTTCTCCCCAGTGCCAGCCCTTCCCACCTTTCCTTGGAAACCACCAGGCATAGCCTAGGAGTTGCCTGGTCATGGAGCAAGCACGTGGCAGCTCTTACCTCTTCTCTAGCTGGATGAAGCATATCCTCAGGGAGCTTTGTACAGCCTCTAGTCCAACAGGTCCCCAAATAGAGGGCCTGGGTGAGCACAGGGAAATGCATTTCCCCCCATTCACTCCCAGTCAAGGCTGAAGGGTGAGATTGGTCCTGCGAAATGATTGTGTAGTGAGTTGAGAGGACAGGATTGCAAAGGAGAAAGGACTCCAACGAATGTACAGTTTGTCTGTAAAGCTTTGGGATCTGATGAGAAATGCTGTCTATGCGGTGTTTTGTTCTGCTGTGTTGCTTTCTATCTGTCCTATTTAAAGGTTTTCACAGCATCTATGAAATCGATAGTCAGTAAGACTTGCTAAGGGTATAGTTTGGAGGCCATTTGCAGGGAGGGAAACTGAGGCAGATGTGTTGCTTTCCCCAGGCTGTTGCAGAAGCACATGGGACTGCATGGCCAGACAGGGAACAGGACCATAGGGGAAGTTTGGGGACTGAAACCAGAGAAACCTGTGCCCCTGGCACTGGTCTCAGCTGTGTCTGCCCTGGGCAGAAGCTCCCTATGGCAAGGAACGAAACGATATTTCTTAAGGGTTCAGCTAAGAACTGAACTCATTTCATAATTAAACACTTGCCTGTCTTTCCCACTGAGCCAAGGCACAGGGGCATCAGACACATGCTATCTGTTGCTTATTAAGTGGTTTAACAAGCCCAGCTAATTACAATGTACTCAAGGATTTTGTAGCTTATGAAAGCAGTCCCTGTTTGTTTGTGTCAGTGCTTTAATACATTAATACACCAATTAAACTTCGGGGTGTGTGTGTGTGCTTAACGTACAGGAAGGCATGTTGATGTCTTTCATATCAACTGGGGCTTCTCCGGCTGTTTCAGCTCCGGCTCTGAAGGGATGTTTGTGGTTTTACGCTCAACCTTGTCACTGAAGGGACACGCATCACCTACATAAAAATGCAGTTCTACCCCCCTAGAAGTATGTTGTTTTACAAGGCTCTGGCAGCCACGAACACTCTCTATCATTAAGGTTTCCTTCTCTCAGACAGGCCTGGGAGAGTTTCTGGGTCTTTATTTGCATCTTGATGCTGATGATACAGGCAATTTGTGCATGAAAGTGTTGTCTTCCCTCCCTCAATTAGTCCTGAGGGGTCACCAGTGGGAACGTGCTGTCTGCGACAGTTGCACTTGTTTGCAAAGGGCCTGGCGCATTCGTTAAGCTACGGGGGTAACGAGCCATAATCAGTGCAGAAGGCACCCAGCGTGAGCCAGTGCAGGGATGGGGCTGGAGCGGGCAGCGAGGGTCAGAGGTAAAAGCCTCCTTCAGTGCACTTAGAGTTCAGTGAAAAGAAGGCAATTGTGGGGGGAGGAGAAGGAGAAATGACAGATTAAAGGAAATTGAGCAGCTGTAATAAATACACTTGAAACTGAAGTGCATCTAGGATGCAGTGATTATATTCCCTGCAGAGCTGAAGTGCTGAGGAGGGTCTGCAGAAAGGGCAGCCGTACAAAACCACTGGCCTCTCAGCGAGCAGGCTTAGAGGGAATGCAAAATGAATGGAAGAAAGCAGGCTGGGCTTTAATGCAGGGCTTTAAGATACAGATGGGAAGGCTGTCCTAAACATTCACCTAGTGAAAATAAAGACAATAAAAGAAGGGATGAAAGAACTGATGTACACCAGGCTGGCTAAGCAAAAGACAGAGACTGCGATGGGACACTGCTTGAAGTGCCACAGTGAAAAGAGAGGGGAAGAAGAAGAAAGCAGGAGAAAAAGAAAGGGATGGAAAGCAGCAGCCATATGGGATGCTGAGGGTCTATTTCAGACAAGAAGGTCCTTTTACACATAAGTACCTCTAAGAGACAACGAAACTGGTCTCACAGCAAGGAGGGGTTTGGAGTTTTGAGGAGAACAGTGAGCTGGTATGGAGGAGAAAGTGCTTATCTTGAGAGTGATAGATGGAGAACTTAAACCGGCAGCAGAGAACAGAAGCCAGCTTATATCAGTGATAAGAGGAGAGAAGGATTATTAAATGTTTTTCATCTGCCAAAATTGCATCCAGCTTTATAGAGGGTGAAGAGAAAGATGTCCCCGTATCAATGGCCAGCTGTTCAAGGGCATGGGACAAGGTGAGCATCCTCTACAGATGGAGAGCACGTGCTGTAACGTACACACCTGTAACTCTGTTCACAACACGCTGAGCTCTTCACTGACATTTTAAATTATCTGTTTAAAATGGGGCAGGTGGATGAGAGTTGGAAGGTAGTGGACATAACAGGGGCAAGAGACAGACCAGTAAGTTTAATGTTTGCTCTGGGAAATTCTTGGAAATCTTCTTAAACTTTAAGGGATGTGGTGGGAGAACACCTGGAAAAGCAATGCTCTGTGAAGGCCAGACTTACGTGGCTTGAAGTAGTGGGAGGTCACACTCAACTAATCTGCTGGCATTCCCTGAGGAGCTAACTGTCATTGTGTATGACGGAAATTCAGTGGATATAGTACACTGAGATTTTCAGCAAGTATTTGGCAAGGACCAGCATCAGAGATTAATGACTGGGGGTAGAAACGCTGGTGCAGGATTTAAAATAAAAGCCTGTGTAGAAATCTTCCCGAAGAGCATGAGACAAGAAGGAGCTGTTGCTAAAAGTGTTTCCAATTGGAAAGAGGTGGAAAGTGATGTGTCCTGGAGGTCAGTCCTAATCATCTGTGTTTTTCGTAATGTCTGCTAACAATCTGCAAGGACACGCTGAAAGCAAGGAGCCAGAATCATCCCTGCTGTAACACCAGGGATGTGAGTGATTTTTCACCAGCACCGACTATGGCTGAGGTCCCAAACGTGCCCGGTGCCTCTCCTGATTTGGTGTTTGAGAGAGGAATCCCAAGCGAGAGAAGAGACTCAGAAAGAGCACCTCTTTGACCTGTGCAATAGCACGAGCAGCACTGGGAATATACCCACACTGGAGGAGACATGGCATGGGGAGGCTGCAATTTATGCAGCGGAGACACAGCGCTATCTATGAACAAAGGATAAATGAAGCAAGCTGGACGGCATAGGAATCTTTTCCTTCATTGAACTCCTTCCAGAAATGAAGATGTGATTTTGAACAGCTTGGTAATTATTCTTTCCTTCATTATTTTTTAATTTTGTCTTCTTTCTCTACAATTCCGATTTCTAGTCTGGAGACCTTGAATGACTTGATGTGAGCTCTGTTTGCAGGGGAATTGCAGCCTGGCTGTCAAAATGCAAGAAGTCTGAGTGAAGTTTTGAACTTTGGGTGCTCATCTGCACTCAGATATTGATCTGGGTAGGTTTGCCCATTACCTGCTTGAAAAATCTCTGCCCTGGAAAAAGGTTAAGGGACTTGATCTAAACTCTGATTGATAAAGAAAAGACGTCAAGGTGACCTTTATAACACAGGCTGAATTTGGGGTCACTTTCCAAGTTCAGATTGCAATAATGAAACACGATTTGCAGGCAGACTGATGGATTAGATTAGTGGTAACTGGCCTCTGATTTTCGCTGAGCTCTTCACCAATATTTGATGCTGGTCCTCCAAAGACAATTCAAATTGTCCAAAGACAATTCAGGAAAGCAACCTATATACTCTTGTCCAAGACATTTTCCAATGAAATGAGACTTGTCCCAGGCTAGTAAGGAGGAACAGCTAACGGCATATTGGAGATCTTTCCACCATTATACCCCACTCTGTGCTCTGCAGTATCACCCATGTACATCCATCTACTAATCACTGTTGCCAGCTTTGGGAGGTCCTTTTTACGCCTCTGCATCCTCAGCTAACTGCAAAACATTATTTCCCTTTCCCTCCTTTCTCAGCAATCTTGCTCATTTTGGTCCTTTCCACTAGCAGTGTGTTCTTGCCATAAACCCCAGTATACACATTTAAATTTAAGCTGTTAAGCCATATATGATACATATATATAAAAGTGTATATATAATCCTGGTTTTGTAGCTGAAGATCCTGGTAGGTTGCCTTCCCCGTGTGTCTTGAATATCAGCTTAGCAATCATCCAGTCCTCACACACAGTTTGGTCAAAGCTGAACATGCACCTTTTCACCATCTGCAATTAATCATGTCTGCTGAGGCTACCAGCATTGCAGAATGTTTTCTTGAGTCTCACCAGGGCCCTTAAGAAGAATTAACTGGGTATTTTTCCCCTGGTGTGGACACTGATGTTTTGTCACAGGAGAAAACTGTAGGATTTTATTTTTTTTTCCCTTTTGCACACAGAGGGAATGTGAGTTTGTGAGAGTTTGTGATGTTTTCCTGTGAAAATTCACCCCAACCATCTGGCTCATAATGGCATGAGACATCACTGAAAGATGACAGACAGGCAAATTGACAAATACACAGTGTTTTATTACCCCATGTCCTCCCTGTGCTAGAAAGTGTCAGGGACAATAAACCAAGATGGATTCTCATTTATAATCATAATAAAGGCAGGACATGGCAGGGGTACGATAAAGCAGTACCATCAGGGAAGGAAGGGCAGTGTCCTAACAAGAGCATATGGTTCCTTAGATAGTCCTGAACTTCTGGTCATGAGGGATTTTGAAAGCCTTGCCTGAGGAGAACTTTCTCTGGTTTATTTCTCACTCCTCGAAGTATGCTGTTTCTGCCAAGGAGAAGAAGGTGGTGTTGGCATGACAGTGCCTCCGCTCAGCCAGCATCTGTGAAATGAGTCGGATCTCACCATGAAGCAGCTCCGGAGTCGACACATGGCCAAGCTGCTGCCTTTCAGAGGTCGTCTTCTGCAGGATGGACCCAGGGTGGGCTCCTTTCTTTCATCTACAGCCATCCATCCTGCCATTACCCTGCTCATTTTTCAGCAGTGAGGGGGACCTGAGAGGAAAGGTGGATTTCTCTCTGTGCAAAGCATCACAGGAGCACCAGTCCAACAGTTGTGGCATCCTCCTTGTGACTCAGACGTAGACCAAAGGAGTACAGGAAGCCCCAACTATGCACGGAACTGGAGAGCTAAACGAGGACCAGCTGCTATCTCCATCAGATTAGCTAATTCCTTCGTATGATCTGTCCTTCTCTTTATTCCTCTCTGCATAATTTACGGCCTCGTAACAATTGCCGAAATCACCCAAACCACAGTAATTTTAGAGCCCAGCAGGCAGAGCTGTCTCACATTACTCCTCCTTCAGGGGTTTCCTTCTGCAGGAGAAGTTGGCAAGATGAAAAAAGGGATGGGGTTGTGCAGACGGAACAAGTAGGGAGAAAGCCAAGGAAACCTCAGGCAGAAACAAAGAAGGAGTAAGGTCCTTTTGGGGTGTTAGGAAAACATGAGTCCAAGGGAACACTTCATCAAGCCATAGACGTAAGTGCACCTCCTGTGTCAGTCCTGCGAGAAAGGGAGTCAGCGGAGGTGGGAAGGAAGGGGAGAGATGGAAATTGGGCAAATTGGAGAGAGGGTTTCTAATGAAATCATAACTTGAGCCTGAGATCTATCTTTCAACACCTCATGTTTTTACTCCACATGGCCTCACTTCTGGAATTTTCTTGTTCCATGAGTTTGGCTGCACTAGCCACTCGTTTAATGACCACTGAAGGAAGTTGTTGGTGGGAGAATGACTGGGCATGGGGCAAGAAAAGACATTATGTACCCAGAAATTACAGAAGCAGACCAAAGGGGCGGAGGGAAAGCAGAAGATGTTATGTTTTGTCCAAAATTGTCCTTTTCCTTTGTGATGATGGTGAGGCTGGCGACAATCAGAAGCATTTCAAACCTGCCTGGAGCTCTAGCTGGAAAACGCAGAAGACCAGGCCCTCTCACCAAATTTCCTGCTTTGAGACGGTCCAGAAATTCTGTCACAACAGATTTTTCTGAAAGTCTTTTTGCACTTCCACATCTGGAGGGAACTGCACTTCTTCTAAAAATACTTCTTTCATTTTGCATCCAACTTGGGGGCCAGTTCTTACTCTGTTCAGAGTGGGTTCTGCACTACGGATGGCAGCTGTACTTCAGCGCTTGAACACTCCAAAACCACACCTCTTTCTTCAATGCCACCCTTCTAATAGTCACATAGTACTCAGAACATATTCAATAGATCTGGAATATTTTACCATTTATGGTGGGTGCACATTAAGATCGGAAGCTGTTAGGAAGACAATGATAGCAGAGCTGGCTTAGGCAGAAGCAGGATACGTCTGTGGCTAGATCTTTCAAACCATGGATCAGGCCATAGACTGGACAACATTGAAACAGCAGTATCAAACCTCTATAAATCTTCAAAATTGCAAGGAAAAACTTAACTCTGTGACCTGAACCCAGTGCTGCAATATCTACCTGGGTGAGCAGCATGGCTCTGAGGTTGACTGATGGAACTAGGGTGGCACCAGCATGATCTGGCTGGTGAGGCCATAAAGTGTGGTAGATTGACCATTGGGTGTCTGTCAGTCAGAGATGTACCCTGCTGTGGGGTGATTACTAGTTGGGCTGAGCTCTCCTGTTACTTGTTGGATGGAGTGCTGGGTGCTAGTGGCAGCAATGCATGGCACACTTTTGTGTCTGCCTGTCACTCCAGGCTGCAAAGGTGAGGGAATTTTTTGGTGCTGTTCCCAAATGAAGGAGTGGGATGAAGACCCAGCACAGGCATGAGGGTCGGGAGAAAGGCTCATGTCGTGGCATGAACCAATTAACCTGGCCCTGTGTGACATCCTCCTGCTGGGGTGTGACAAGGGTGCCAAAGCCCAGAGGACAGCAAAGGTGAAAGCTCAGGATGAGCTTGTTGTGAGCAAACTCCTTCCTACAAAAGACCCAGCAGCTCTTTTCTGGCCCAGCATGACTCATGTGACCGAGGAGGGGCTGCTGCCTGTGCCAGCTACTGGAGTTGTTCCCCATCTCTCTGCAGTGGAGCTTTGGCTGGGGAAATAGGAGGCTCGACGCTGGCTGCAAGCAGGTGCTGCCGGGCTTCTGGCCCTGCTGGAGCAGGTAGCCATGGCGGTGAACTCACAGGCTGGGGGAAACCATAGCCAAGAGCCTCGGAGACACCGGGGGCAGAAGGTAAGCCTCTGCGTTCCTGCTGGGAGGCAGTCTCAAAGCTGCAAGGCTGCTGCTGAGACCCAGCCGCTTCCAGCTTTCTTGTTATTATCCATCTCAGCAATAGGATGCTGTTAAGTGTCTGATTACTGCGTTGTTAAAGCCTTAAGCCTGAAATCTGACTACTGCATGGTCCCTTGAGGGGCAGCCAATCCTCCTCCACCCCTCCACCAGTAATCCCTCCCTTCCCTCAGAAAAATAATAAAAAAGAAAGACAAGTGATATCTGTCTGCAGCAGCGCTTTCCAATCAAGTGAAAACTAGTTGGAAAATCAAATCAGCCGGTAAGTTCCTGCAAAACACAACTCTATCTCTTTAAAATCTCCTCTTTTGAAGGGATGAACTGCACAGCAATAGCTGCTGATGTAAAACAAACCATTATTCCTCCTATCTCCTCTCCAAGCCCCTTCCCTGCAGACGCATGAGTCTGAGGGAGGCAGATGCTCTCTGAAGACTATTTTCCTCTGTTAAATAAATTCACTTTCAAATAATGTGTAATTAAATGTGTGGTATTGAATTAATGTTTTATTGTGAGTGCTCTGGCAGCACGGGACCTATGGGCCTGGCTGGTGGAAAGAAAACACGTTCACCAGAAAGATTCCTTTCCCTCTCTCTTTCCCTTTTCCTCCCACCCTGCCAAGAATCCCAGTTCCTGATTCCAGGAGCTGCTGGAGTGTACCAGTGAGTTGGTCAGGACGATGCTTTGCGTAAGGACCCTTTTATGATACATTGCCATGGGGCTTTTGGGCATTTCACCCAATGCAAAGACCTCTGCAGCACACTCCAGTCTCTCCTCTACCTGTCTCCTGATGGGCTTAGTCTTCCTCCTCAGAAGAGCCCAGTTGTGTTGTTAACCCTTGTATACAAAAGGCAGAGCCCGAGCGTCCTCTTGGGACCCTCTAAGGAGAGAGACTGCTGAAGCTGGAGAGGCAGTTTGGCTTTGTAACCTAGTGTCAGCCAGAAATTATTGAGAAGGTGCAGGAGACAATGGCAATCACTGGTAATTTTTTAAGTCTTTGTCTAGAACGTTTTGGTCCCATCAGCAGTTTCACGTTGTGCTGGGAGCCAACTGAGGAGGAGTTGGTGCATAGAGAGGCATGGGCAGGCACAGGGTGAACCTGTACCCAGGCTTTGTAGAGATGACAGCAGCAAGGAGGACCAAGGTGTCTGTCCTAACCTGAGGGGATCTTCACATGTGTCTTGGGTACAAATAGGTTGGACAGAGGCAGAGACTGAGTTGGGGAACAACTGGGAACCTGCTTACAGCTGTGTTCCTGCTCCCTAACCCTGACTCCAGCGGCTGCAGGGAGGCTTGTGAGCATTAGATTTCTTTTGGGAAGTTCTCCAGGTCTCTGCACTAAAGGACATTTTAACCATTGGCAGCAGCATTGGTTGGATCAAGGAAGGGTCCTGTTGATATGATGAGCTCTTTGTGTAATTTCAGTAAGTCACAAATCTGCGGAAAGAGGAGGTAGATGCTGTCTTAAAGGCAAGAGCCCTCTGCTGTGCAAGGCCCAGACATGCTGGAGAATTCCTTTCTTTGTTGCTGTAGTCATTGTCAAACATTTGCTGGGGATGATGCTTCCTCTTGCTGTAGCTCCTTTGCTCTGGGATCTCCCCAGGGCGGTTGTGCTTCAGCAGGACCATGGGGTGTCGTGCGTCCCAGCTGAGACTTCTCAGCACCTGGTAGCCATGGGACACCTTATATTGCTCTCTTCATAAAATAATTACTAAGTGGTTAGTAGTCAGATTTATGGGACTGAAATGGATGAGAAGAGCTTGAAATCGTGTTTTGTTTCTATAGAAATGTCAGGTGGTTTAAGCTGGGACAGATGATTTTGCTTAAAAAGGTTTGTGGGGTGGTGCTAAGCATGTTCTAACATTATGATTTTTCAATATATTTTCATGAAGAAAATGAGAATATGCTTTGGTTTGGATTTAAACCTTGCAGGTATATCAGACCAGGTAATGTTACCTGCTTCCAAATGGTTTTCGGCATGTTGTGGTGAGGGAGCCTCGCGGGCTCTGGGCTTGCATCTGGTGAGTTGTTGGTTTAAGGTGTAATTGTGCTTCGCCTTTCTGTCAGCTCCTTTACGCACGTGCGCGCACGCACACACGTCCTTCACACTTACTTGCTCTAAGAGCACTGTACACGTAGATTGTCCTCGCTGGCCGTTGCTGTGTGCCTGATATCGGAGCTGCAGCGGAGATGCAGCAGCTCGAGTTACGGCAGCCCAGCGGGCACTAATCCGGTCGCTCCGTGCCGCTAATCAAATCACTCTGGGCAGCTTGAGGGCTGTTCTCCAGAAACGTGGCTCTCCTCGAATCGCGGCTGGCTGGAGTGAGCTGACGACTGAAGTCACGCCTTTAGGTCAGGGCTTCCTCTCCACCTGCCATCGCAACGGCAAAAGCTAGAGGAGCTGATGATGTCGTGATTGCTAAGGGCGTGCTTGGAAGTGGTGGATGTAAGGTGTTTCCAAACCATCAGAGATCTGGCTTGCAGAGGTTGCTCTTCTGGTCCATTTTCTTAAGCTTGATTACACTGAATGTCAGCTCCTGGTGCAGATTGGTATTACTGGATAATTTTTTTTAGTCCAGATTATCCAGCAGGCTTGCTATTTTTTACCAAGGTCCATTTGGCAGGATGTAGTGCATTAGCTCCAGGTCTGCTGCGTCAGCTGGGCAGTAATGCCTTCTTCACATCTGGGACCTGCACTCGTGCCTTACAGTTGCTGCCAAGGAATGAAGGGGATGGTAAGAAAACACAAAGAACTGAAGAAACATAAAACAGTTGTCTTTTAAGGTTTTTATGAAGGGGCATGCTCATGACTGATAATGTAATATATAGTCAGGCACCAGGGGCTGCCTGGAAGCAAGTTGCCAGCATCTTGGTAAAGCTACAAGCGAAGAGAAACAGTCTGAAAAGAAGCTTTAAAGCCAATGACATATACTGGTTTGCTGGAAATTGAAAAGCCTGAGAAGGGATGCAAAGAGAGGGGTATCACAGTAAAAGGGAGAGCATCCTTTGTATTTCAGGTTATTTCCATCAAGGCCAAGGGAGAGATGGATGGAAGATGTGAGAAAAATCTCTCTATATATATTTTTGCTGTGTGGACACACACAAGTGGCTGTGAGAGGTGTCCTGCAGAATTAATAAGATAGTATTACTGCTCTGAAAATAAAGAGAAATGTCTGAGTGAGGTGGTCTTGTCCACAGGGCCTGCAAAGAATGGGGTAGGAAGGACCTTGGTGCACCCACATGTTGGAGCCCAGATGACTCAGCCAAGGACTGTGCCTGCTCCACCAAGTTCCCAGAGATTCAGATATGCATTATATAAACCTCCATGATTTGGGGTCTTTTTGAAAGGACTGTCAGAACTGCTTGGTGCTTATAATCACAGCTTTTTTGAATCTGAGTCCTTGAAGGGTGCCTTAACAGAGGAATTTGGCAAAGAACCAGCACCTGGGCACAGCGCCGAGCTGCCGAAGCGTGTATCCAGGCCTTTTCCCAGAGGTGGCTCATGTCAGAGCTGGGAGAGAAGCCACCAGAAGTGAAGGGCTACCTACTCAGAGTCCATACAGAGATAAGAAACAGCCTGGTTATGTCTCCGTTTTTTTAAATGATGTGGGACTGATTCTCCCCTTGTTTACGTGTACTTCACAGCATTCCACGATTGAAATCAATATCCTTCATTGGCTTTGATGGATTTGCACCAGGCCAGGAGGGAGACTGAGACTCTGTGCAGCCAGCCTATGCATTATCTTCTCTCACTATGAGACAAGCCTGTGAGAGAATGACTTATCAGTCCTTCAGCAGCAAGGCTTTTTGATCTGGTCCTACCCGATCTGCACACTTTGCTCGGATGAGGTACATCGGGTAACGCATCAACACGTTTGGTTGACCCCCAGGTTGCAATTGGCTGCCTGACATGAAAGGCACTCTGTTTGGTAGTTACATGTCTTAATGACAAGATTTCCAGTGTAAGTTGTAAGCTTAGTTTATTTGATTTTAATTGTCACAGAGCAGGGAAGCTATGCAGGGTTTATTCATAAGAATTATTTTAGTCGTGAGTCAAGAAAGAAGTGAATGAATCATATTGACTAACTGAGAACTTTGCTACCTTTTTGTGGACAACTTATGTATAAAGAAAAAAGAGACAATTCTTTGGCATAAATTAGTTGTTACAGCAAATGACTCAGCCACTACTGAAAAATGTAATTGTTATTATAATTTATAAAGTGCGTTGATGCAAATGAGGCTTTAGAAGCTTATGAAAATCAAGGCCATTACCACAAAGAGCCCAGGATCAGACTCAAATCAGGATAATCCAGAAACACATCTCAAAGAAGTCAGTTTTAAAACAGGGATTGAACAGCAAGGGGGGCAAGAAATAGAGAAGAAGAAAAAGAGAGAGGAAATGCCATGATGTGACAAAGCTAAAGGAAGGAGGAGCTGGTGGTGGAGAAGTGCGGGAAAGGACCTACCTCTAGGGAAAATGGGCCATGTGTATGGAGGGGAAGAAACTGATAGAAAATTGCTTCTTTTCTGGGCTCGAAGAGAGAACTGCTGATAAATAGGGTGGTAAAAGTAAAGGGAGAAATTTCTATAATTTTGCTCTGTTTCCCCGGTGAGCTACATGTTGTTCGTGAATTAAAAGTCTAAGGACAAGAAACCCACTAGCAACGAGGCAGACCGCTGTTTGGGTGTTTGAAAGAAGGAGATGTGAGGAATTAATGTCAGACTTGGTGTAAAGGATGCAGCTGAAGAAGTAGTTTTGCATTTTGCTGTAACTTAAGTACTGGCACCGCTCATGGTTTACTCTGTTTGGAGTTTGATTTGTCCATTTACCTCCAACTGTAGTCACCTGTGTCCAAACACAATCATCCGCATCCAGGTTTCAAGAGTATTATCAAACCATGGTTTTAAGGATGCTGGCTGTGATGGGAATCTGAAATGCAGAATTTGCAGTGTCACTGAACCCATCTCTTCTTCATCCAACCCCCAGGACTGATTTAGAAATGAGACGATAATTGGAAAATTAGATTCATGAAATGTACCCATGCAACTTCCCAATTTCTGCTCATGTGGTTGTTATTAGGAAAAGGGTGTTGTCGTTGCACACAGTCTTCTACCAGCTTTACATGCTCTACCTGGGATTTGGAGGTTGAGTTGGGGTCTTTTTGCCTTGACCTTGACACAAGCAAGAGAGATTCTGCAATATGAGCGCAAAGGATGGGGGAAGAGTCATTGAATTAGTGATTTAAGGGAAAAAGTTCTGGCTTTTCCAGGCTCTGTCCCAGGGGCCAGTGCTGAAGTGACCCATCAGGACATGGTAGATTGATGCATGAGAAAACCGGAATTAATCTTGTTCCCTCTTCTTCTTCCCCTATATCCCATGGCTGTGCTGGGTTCGCAAGGTTAGCAAACCCGAATATGTTTGTGTCAAGGAGAGGAGCAGGTATAAATAAGGGACACATGGGAGCGAATACGGGAAGGAAGAAGTTGCTGGTTTTAGACAGCCTTTTTTTCTGACTGAGTGCACTTTAAGCACAGATCAAGTCAGTCCTGTGAAAGGTTCAGAGGAGGTTAGGCGAGATCCCAACGCAGATCCAAAGCCACAACCCTTCTGCCTTGGCTTTTCCAGAGAAAAGCATAGCTTTCTGCTCTGGAAGCAATTTGTAAAGGGGAGTGCAGTGTTCCAGACCTACCCGCTTGTTAATGCGCTAGCTTACCCGCATGCTACCATCACTGAACTGAGGTCATGGGCCACTTCCAGCCAGCTTCAGGTCGGGTGTTTTCTGATGTTGTTCATGGGTTATTCAGAACAACAGTGAAGATAAGAGGTTGGAATATGTTGTCCATGAGTTAAACCTTGATGGACGAGAAGGAAGGTGGGGGATCTGCCCAACTTTCCTTCTGTGTCATGCAGCAACATAGTAATCCCAAAACAAGGACTGCAAGACGTTTCATTTGAAACTGGAATTACTTCAGCATCGTGCGCTCACATCCTTCCTGTAGATACAGCACAGCCTTGAATGAGTTCCCATCATACTGCCAACTCTGGTTATTTTCCTGTCAGGTCTTGCTGTGGCTCCTGCATAGGTGGGTCTTTTGAATTGTCTTGTTGGCTTGTTTTTATAAGCTGATGGTACAGGGGGGAAGGAAAAAAGAAAGGCAGTGGTACTTATGGAAAGACAGTTTGCATACACCTTGTCAGCAGGGCTGACTGCAACACGGTGGAGACAGATTAGCACACCACTGCCTGCCTGAAACAAATAAACACCAGCTGTTTATCAGGCAGGGCTCAGCTTTCTCCAGGAGGAGGTAAACACATTTATGCAGATGAACCTCCCAGGTGCCCTTGCAGCACAGCATCTTTCATGGCTACTTGGCCTTCCTTATGAGTTACAGCCAGGACAGATGAGCAGGGAGATGCAAGGTTAGCACAATAACACAGCCGTTCGCATAGCGCCAGGGCAGTTTGTCATTGCTTTATGTTTAAAGCCCGTATTTAATAGTAATGTAGAATTAATCATAGTGCTGATCTCACTGTGAATGGAAGAAGAATTTGATGTAAACTTCAGTATTTTAAGCCTATAGCATGTGAAAAAGCAATTTGTTATAACTCACTTATTATTCCATTTGTGCCTAAAACACTGTGATGCAAAATTTATGGCCATTCGAGGTTGAGAGAAATTGTGATCAGCAAAAGTACTTTTCTGACTCTACATTAAGATCGTCCAGTTGCTGTCAAACTGCTTAACTTCATGAACCTTTTTTTAATAACCATCCTAGTTTGTTTTAAATCCGGCAGTGCTACATGAGTCCACTACCTCAAAAGGATTGCTCCTCCCTCAGTTCAACTCTGTCTGCCACAATATCTTCTTTAATTCTTCATATAAATTTTCCCTGAAGCTTCTCAGGTGACTGTAACACTTGCTGCAAAATCTGGTCTTGAAGACAGATGGGATATTATTTTAATAACGTAGACATAATTACACAGTCTGGATGCCGACTCTCAGAAATGTCTGATCATTTATTAAGATGTTGTTGGGAGGTAAAATTGGGAGCTGGAAGTTTTGGGCGAGACCCTGGGGAGTTCAGAAAGAGAGGTTTGCTCCGGTTCTGATGGTGCTACCACTTGCTCATCAGAAGTGTAAATAATCTCAAATAGTATTGCTGGTTACTCTGAGAGAGTTTCCTTTTTAACTTTATCTCTCACTAAATGGGGCAACTGAATTACAATTGCTACATTTCCGTTGGGATTCTGAGGTTTTTTTGAGTGTCCTTGGGCTCCTCTTAATACAAGATCATTTCCCTGCAGCTTTCTTGACTGCTGCTATTCAGGAGACCAAGAATGCAAATACATGGTTTGTCAATACAGTAAATCCTAGGTAGTGTAGTGATGAGTGCTATAGAAATGCTTGCCAAGAGAAAGAGGAGAAAAACCCTTTTCCTCTACTCTGTTAAGTAAAATGGTGCCATTTGAGCTTTCTTTAGATTAGGACTTTCCTCACCCAAGTGCATCACTTAACATTTCAGCACATAATATTTCAGATTTCTCAAGGTACTCCTTAAACTCTCAACTAAACCAGGTGGAGAAGGCAAAGTCCACATGTGATTTGTTCTCCCTGGCCGTCACTGCAGATTTAAAACTGAAGTAATTTTGGATGTACCTACGATCCTGTGCCTTAATGTTACTAATATTATTAATATTGGTAACTAACAGTTTTCAGTCTATTGGACAATTAATGAAAAGGTCAACGGGAATTCTCTACAGAAGCATCATTCATTACAAGGCCCATTGCTTATGCAATCTTGCAGCATCCGTCTTCCCAAACAAGCAGAACGGCCAGAGATGGCAGCTCCTTAAGCCTGCCTGTGAGCTCCTAATTTAAACACTTAATTGTATGAAAGCCGTTAGGACGTTAGTCTTCCAATCCATTGGGTTTCTGAGGCGTGAAGCGGTACCTATGTTGTGGGGCATATGCTCCCTTGGGTCGATGCGGGTGCCTACTTGGGCATGTGGGTGGTAGGAGCTGGTCGAAATTGTGACTGCTGTTAGCGATGCTTCCTTGCAGCCAGCCTGAAACCTGGTGTTAAGTCACTTCCACTTCCTGCATCTGCAGTACTCCAAGAGAAATGCGCCTGAGCTAAAGAGGTGCATACCTGTACAGCTCCTGTGGCACATGGAAGAGATGGAAAAGAATCAAAAGCAGTGTGGTTTGTGAGCAAACAGACAGAGGGTCAAGTTAGGAACGCCCCAGGGTAGGAATGGAAAGAGAGCACTGTCCCATCTAATGCCTCTGCTTGAGCAGATCTCTAGTGCATCAGCTTTGGTTCACTGAGCACTGGAGAAGAGTGTGTAGCTCTCACTGCCCTGCCATGACCATCAGACTGAAGCTTGGGATCGTCTGTGCTACCACAGTTCTCAAAAGGAGGCAGCAATCTGCAGTCAAGGCAGTCTAAAGAGATGAGGTTTTGGGTACTATGCTTCCAGGCAATGCTCCACTTTGTATTGCCAGAGGAGCTGTATGGGCACTGTGATGCCATGAAGATGATTAGAACTTTGGCAGAAAATAGCTGTGTCCTAATGTCATCCCCAAAAGAGAGTATGGACAACCTCAAGCTCTTCCAGCAACCTGTGACATTTAATCATGACCCAGCATTTGTGGAGATCCTCCTACTCACTTATCTACCCTTCTAGGTGCCTAGTACCTGGGTAGATCTAGCGCTTATGAATGACCCTGTTAGCTGAGCAGACCAATCGTCATAGTCCTCTGTACCTTTGTTAAATTAATAGCTATTGCTCTTTTGATTCTTCCTGAAACCTCAGTTGCTATTCTCTGTCAGTCCTCACCATCCGAAATGTCAGTGGAAAGGATCATTGAAACTAATGGGTTGAGTTTGTCTGTTGTGCCAGTGACTTTATCCTGGGATGACTTTGTTTCTGAGGGACCAGTCACGAAGGAGATGGCTGCAGGGTCAAAGTCTTGCTGTGGGGCGGCACTCGGCACTTCCAACCAGCTCCTGCTAGTGCCCTAAGGTGCATGAGGGTCAGTGGTCCTTCTCACCTTAGGAATGCCTTGACTTGCCAAGGCTCAGCCTCAAAAATCTGCCCGAGTTTGGGTTTAAACTGATCCAAATTGAAATGCAAAATTCAACAGGACCTTCTCATCTCACTGGGCCTGGCATTAGAAGTATGTGACCTTTGCTATGCCTCGCAGGAGATGAATTATTTCCAGGATCCGTCCAAAGAGGTTCGGGTCTTTGTAGCAGATTTTGCCCCAAAGTTTCCTCTCCCTGTGGACAAACTTGCCAGGAGCTTCTAGTAAAAACGTGATAAACCTCAAGTACTTTCCTTGCAGATGTTTTGCATGAGACTAGCTCCACCCCAGAGATGGCTGCGTTCCGTGGGTGGGCAAAAAGATCCCTGTAGATATTTTTGCAAAGCAATTTCAGATCCTTTGCAGCTTGCTAGAAAATTGAATTAGTTGTTTTCCATTCCCTGAATTAACCCTGATTCATTCTTCCCTCAACCCTCTCCCTCTTCCTCCCCTCCCTCCAACAGATGTCCAGCACATTAAGAGGAGAGACATCGTTTTGAAGAGGGAGCTGGGAGAAGGTGCCTTTGGGAAGGTGTTCTTGGCCGAGTGTTACAACCTCAGCCCCACCAATGACAAAATGCTGGTGGCAGTGAAGGTAAATCCCAAGGGCGAATGGCAGAGAGTAGGGTTGGGGCTGGCCGGCGAAGCGAGGCTGGATGAGCCTGCGTGGGAAAGGAAAGCAGGGGAGGCTGGGGGCCAGGGGTGGAGATTTATCTGATGCCGGAGATTGTGGTAAATCCACTTAGTCACACAAAGTTTCAGTGTTTTGCTTCAAGGTCGTCTGTCCTTGCCAATGCCAAAGCCTCTCTTCCTGCTGATGCGGCCAGGAGAGTGAGGGGGAGGCGAAGCTGGTCTGGAAGCTGTAAGCTCCTGTGCAGCTGCAGCAGCGCAGTGTGGAATGCACCTTCTCTCTGCGAGGCACCGGGGCTCTTCTCCATCTGGATTTTATCTCTCTGTGGAACAGGCAGAAGCCGAAACAAAAAAAAAACAAACCCAAAACAGGCCTCAGCAAAAATGTGCACTTAAAAGCTAAGCACGACTAACCAATTTGCTCGGATCAATTTGCTGCAAGATGGGCGAAGCAGCCCAGCTCGACTCCACTCAGCTCCTGCTTGTCTAGCCTCGATTACTCCTGTTTTGGTGATTTTGAGCCAACGCAAGTTCATCTTGGCTCATGCTGCGCTATTTTGATCCTTGTGAGGGTCCTCTTGTGAGCTGTGCCCCCTCCGTGTGGCTCTGGGCAGAGGAGCCCACTCAGTGCAGAAATGTGCTCTCCTCTCAAGTGGCACCAGTTGGCAGACACACATAGTCTAATCCCTGGGAGTTAATTGATGCCTCCTAACGCCTTGGAAGAAGATCTGCATTTGAACTGATGCTCTACAGGAAAAAAAAAAGGTTCCAGCACTCTCTCCAGGATGCTGGAGGCATCCAGTTACTCGAGAGTTGTTTTAATCATTGGCACTTCAAGCTTTTTTTTTTGTCCTCTTATGCTTTGACTGTGAACTGCAAGATTGCACCTTTCACCTCTGAGACTGGTTAAAGCTGAGGTAGCACAACTACCTATACGATTAATTGCCTGATTATAAGGCTGGTACCTGCCTATCAGTGTCAGCCATCCCTTACGCCATCCTGTCTCTCAGGTCTCTACTGAGTTTCATTTGCATGTAGGCAGAAACAGCATCCGAACTTGTTTCTGTTAATTGCTACTATGAGCTTACATCTCCAGAGTGCCTTTCATCCTGCGAGATCATACAGATCCAGCTTTGGAGCAGGGCCTTGAATTCTGGCTTCTTGCCAGCTCGGGGAGAGCAGGCGGGGAAAAATCCTCCTAATTTGGGCCACATTATAAATCTATTGGGGAAAAAAAAAAAAGAAAAAACAGCTTTACGTATGAAGTTGAGATCTGGCTGCATTTCCTGAAGGTCTCATGCTCCTGACAGAGACTGAGAACTACCTCCCTGGTCACTGCAGCTCAGGGCAGCAGCCAGACACACGGGTTAATGCAGCTGAGTCCACAGCCCAGAATCTGCCTCCTCTCTGAACTCCCTCCCAGGGTAAAGAAAGTGGCTGTGTTACTCACTGGGTTACATGCACACAGATTTTCAGGGGGTCTAGAGGTTGCAGCCCCAGATAAGCTGAGTTTTGATGCAGTGGCACAGACGAGCTTCCTCTTTTATGCAGCTTGCTTCTAAAAATGTCCTAAGAAATGCACAAAAAGTATATTCAGCAAAGAGTGTTGAGGTTGCGAAGTCAAGTACTAGAAATGCTGGAAGGGCATGTCCTCCGAACAGGTATTTTCCATTTCTCTATGGACTGCTTCATTGTGATGAACACTCCTGTGCCTGAGAGCTCCCTACGTGTGAGTACGCTTGTTTTCACAGCCTCCCAGCGAGGTGCTGGGGTTGTATCACCCCCATTTTGCAGAGGACAGATGGAGAAGCAGGGAAACTGAGCTGAAAGGATCCACTGAAGTGGAGGATGGAGTTACTGACCTGCCTTTCCAGCCCCGAGAACAGCAGGTACCAGACCCACATTGACCCCTGCTGCAGCAATAACCACGCAGCACTTGTGCAGACCTGGCCCCGATGCCCTGTGAGAGGGGATTTCCTAGGTAATACCGGCACAACTGACACTTCGTGTCAATGGTTGCAGCCTTCAGATGCTGAGTGACTTGTCAGATGTCACCTAGGAATCGTGTGACGGAGGCACAAATACCAAACCCACCCCAAACCCTTGTAGGAGAGGCATTCCAGTGGTTTTGCTGAGACATCCCTTCTCTTCCTCTGGTCCTGGTCTTTTTTCCCTGTTGTACCACTTCCAGCTTCTGTTTCCCTCATTTCTAAATGCTTGGCTGTGCAATGTGGGGGTTTTAATATTTTTTTCCTTGGGTGTGTGATATTTACAAGCTTACAGTCCTAACACCTTGTAGAAATGATTGTGTGTGAAGGAAAGGAAACCTAAACTCACTGCAGGTTGAACTATCATAGGAAAAAGGGGGAGAAAAGAGTGATGGGGGAGGGGACTGTTTTCCTGGGGAAAAATAAGGTAGCATCAACATAATGAAGATATTAAATGACTAAAAGTAATTGTGTGCCTGAGATAAGGATGGATGCTTTGCCATCTGCACCGTGGAACTAACATCCATCTAAATATCTCTAGTCAAGCTATCCCAGAGGACAGAGAATTAAAATAAAATTATACCATGTGACTAGCAGTTTGGGGGCAGAAGAGGGAGACGAGGCAGTGTCCTAAGGCTTGGGTCTTCTCCAAGGGGAAAAGCAGCTGCTCTGGAGGACTCGCTATCTCACCCTGCACAGCATTGCCCCCAGCAGAGCCACAGACCAGCTTGAGGTGCGTTAGCAGTGTGCTTGGCCCCTTCCTCCATGCATAGTTTTCTGATGCTTCACGTCCCTTTCTGCACATAAATTGGAGCCTGAACCTGCTGATGTCACCTCTCCTGTCAGGATGGGGAGGTTCAAGGCAAAGGGAAAAGGGGGCAGGTATATTTGTGTGTAGGTAAGGGGAGAGCTACCTAGTGTTCCCCACCACCAGCGCACATCAAATTGAATCTGGAGATAACTGGAAAAAGTTGCCTTGAATCCTTTTCGACTCCTGTTAGGCTGCACAGTTAAAGCCAGAACTAGTACTAAACAGTCCTTGCATGTGGAGGATGAGGGGAATATAACTGAGACCCTCTTCGTTTCCTTAAATGTTTGCAAAGACTGTGCCAATTCTCCTGGCCATCCCATCTTGTCAAATCTTCTGGACTTCAACTTTTTTACTAAGTACTCATGGAAGAGCCTCCCTTAATACCCTGGGATGACAACACGTTGCTTCTTCTTGGGTGCAACTGCATGATAATGCATGAAAAAGTGGCCTTCAGCCTTGGGAACCCTCCCTGATCACCAGCTGCACCCACAGCAACATCTTCAGAGCAGCACTGCGACGTCAGGCTGGTGCACACAGCCTGGAGCCTGCAAGATACCCTGCCATGGCAATGTGGAAGATGAGATATTCTCAATAAGGATACCGATTTCAGCATCAGTCTGCCAAGGGAGCTGTTATAAACAGCAGGGAATAAAAACATGATTTTAAAAATTATGAGAAAAGACTTGACAGTGTCCTTCTTCAGAGGCAGTTTGAAAAATCCACACAATAACTGCACAGCCAGGCAAATCCATCTTCTGAATAAAGGCAGTGCAGTCAGCTATTTCAAAATAAAAGACAGATAGCAAGGACTGGCTGGCTCAGGACTTTAATAATAATGAGATATGAAGCCATCCACCCCTAGGTCACCAGTACAAATCCTGCCCAAGCTGGGGATAATTGGAAGCTATTACCCTCTGAGGTGTGTTTGCTGCTGCCTGGGAAATGAGTTGGGTAACCTGCTGTGCCAGTACATACATGAACGAAACGCCGAGGTGGTGCCGCTGGCACCTACCACCAGCCCTCCCAGTGCAACCAGGCCGGCGGCAGCAGTTCCTCTCCTCTCCCATCCTCCTTAGCTTCTCCACAATGCTGTGACCTGTTTGTTTGGCTTTGCCCCCACCTGAGCCCACCCTGTGTGTGTCTCTGCCCCTTCTTTCAGGCGCTGAAAGACCCCACCTTGGCAGCCCGCAAGGATTTCCAGAGGGAGGCAGAGCTGCTCACCAACCTGCAGCATGAGCACATCGTCAAGTTTTATGGCGTGTGTGGTGATGGTGACCCGCTCATCATGGTCTTTGAGTACATGAAGCACGGTGACCTGAATAAATTCCTGAGGTACGTGCAGAGCAGGGAATGGGAGATGCTGTACAGCTGTCCTGCAGCCATGTTGTGGCTTCTTATAGATTGTGGTATGCCAGTGACACCGCTGCCATGTGGGTGTTGGTGGGCTGGGTAGTGAGGACCGGTTGTTCCAAGGACAGCTTGTAGGAGATGATGGTCCTCACCAGATTTGGTACTTTATTAGCCCTAACCCAACATCTCTTAGGTAGTCCCAGGGGTGGCCCCTGTGAGCTATGGAAACCCGACATTTCTTCTCCCACCCCAGCAAGTTTGAAGCTGCAGGAAGCATGGCGGCTATCCCTCTCAGCACTGCGGGGTAGAAGGATGTGAAGCCATGGCTGTCACCAGCATCCCATCCATCCAGCAAAGCCATGCCCTGCTGAAGCAGGAAGGCCAGTAGCTATCACTCCCCAAGTCACCCAGGAGCAAAATATTCCTTTGAGAAACTTGCTGGAATCCTTGGTCTGATTGTCATCCTGGGCATTTACTGATCTCTAGTTCTCATTCCTGCATTTGGAAAAGAGCTGAGAAATGTTGGAGAGGCCTCAGGCAGTGCCTGTGGAGTCCATCCCTGGTCCTTGTTCCCTAGCCTCATCAGGCAGAGGTACAAAATATCCTAACCTGTGGCACTAGGCTACTCAAGAAGGTAGGCAAGGCTTACAAAGTGCTGTAATTGCCTTCCCTGCGTCTAGAGAGATGCAAATTGCTGGAGGGTGACCTCCCTCCCCAGTCATCATTCAACCATTTCATCAGCATGAAGCAGATCATTTGTGTGCCCTGAATTCGCCAGGGTTGAGGGACAGAGAGCAACTGCGGGAGAATGTTTGTGGTGGTGTTCTCCCATGATACAGAAATTATGCTCTGAAACCTGCCTGTAAGTGGAGTGGTACTTACCTCTTGAAATAATTAGTAGTTTTATTTCCCAGTATTTAGAAAATTGGACCCTTGATATTTTCCTGTTTTGACTGCTAAGTGTGAACATGATTGCAGCGGGAACAAGAAGCTTGAGCACAGCAGGTCTAGATCTGGGGTTGGGATACAGTCTGTGATTATTTTCCTACCATCACAGTCAGTTTCTGACCAGGAAACACAGGTCCTTCCCTGAGGTTTTCATTTCTAAGCAATTATCTACACCAGAAGGGGGAAGGACCCCAAAGATTTCTTCCTGCTCATTTTGGCATAGTTGTGGGTAGATCGAATATGATTTTGTAGCTTAGTCCCTGTCTTAGGCTCTGGATAGAAGACATCCTTGACAGGGTAGAACGAGTGAAGGCTGATGATACACTAGCTTTGCAGAGCTCCTCAGACCCACATTCAAGGGGGAGCAGCCTTGGTTACCCCAGGACCTCTCTTGTGGTACCTTGTCTTGCATGCCTACCAGCATGAAACCATGCATTGGGCTGAAACAGTGTTTTAGCACAGAGAGGAGGTGCAATGCTAAGGACGGTGCCTCAGCCTCGTGACTGGAGGAAGGCAGTCTAAAAAAGAGTGTGAGAAACCGCGTTTTTGAAGTACTTCACAAGGAAGAGCAGAAAATTGACCCATCTTTTTTTCCTGACAGAACAAGCAACCTTATTCTCCTTAAAGGAGATAGACATTACAGCTGAGGCATAGCCTCCCTCTCTGCTCTAACTGACCTCCCAAACAGCAGAGTCCAAACCAGGCTCTCCTGATGGCTCAGAGGGATGTCTCATGCCCACTGCCAATGCCTTGTGTAATTGCTTAGAGCCATCAGTGTGGTCCTAAGGCTGACATCATGCTGAAGCCATGCCCCCCCTCATCCCCACATCCCAACCCTGCTCTGGGATGTGTCTGAGAAACATGCCATGGGAGGCTAGGGCCTGTCCCGGTGTCACTGGAGAAGAAAGCTCATTGTTATATTATCTTTGGCCTTTATGAAGGAAAAGTAACTTTCCAGATGCGTGTCCCTGGGATTGCAGCCTCACGTCTTCCAGCTACATTTAGCTGCCAGCTTTTCCTTCACATGCAGCTATGGAGCAAGCAGCTACGAGCTCCCTTCTTTGCATGTTGGGGTGTGATAGCCAGTGAAATCCCTTTGTGTCCCAAAGGAAGCTGGCTTTTGGGGCAAGGGAGCTTATACCCAGCAAAACCCCTAAGGGGTCATATGGAAAGAGAGTCTTGGGCTTTGTTTGTCAGGTCAGCTATCTGCTATCCTCACAGCAGTGATGTGAGGGATGGGGTGGCAAGGGGGTCAGAGAAGGTTGGTGGTGCAGGAGCACCTGGCATCCTTGGTGAGTAGTGGCATGATTCCCCCAGCCCACAGCAGGAGACAGTTCCTTCCAGGCACTGGAGGCCAGGGGTGCTGGGGATCTGTAAGAGATGCTCAGATGGACTTTTTCCAGTTTAACTGCAGAAATTGGAAAAGCAGTAAAATGGAAGAGGCTCACTTTAAACCCAGTTTCCAGAGAAAAGCACAATAAATAAATTCCCCTAAGTGTCGTTAGACTTTTGTGGGTTTCCCAGGAAAAAGAGAGAATTTTACTGATCCGTAAAATTAACTGGTGTGGCAAGGGGAAGCACTAGGGTCAACACCTACCAGCTGGGCTAGAGGTGGCATGTACTGCGGCCAGGGCCCCTGCCAGGGCCCCTACACATCAGACCATTGCTGGTGGTGCAACATCTTAACCTGCTGTCCACACTGGGGGAGACTGCAGTCGTGGTGTCCTAGCTAATAGAAAAGCAGCAGTGAAAAGATCCTGCTGTGGAGAAATACAGACATTGCTCTCCAGGGAGCACAGAGTCCCTTGGGCTGGTGACCACAGGGGTGGGACACTACCAGCTGGTTGGGTGCGTGGCCAGGCTGGGTCCTCCACCCCACACAGACCCGTTGCTCGGGGGTCTGCAGCACCCGCCTTCCCCCTCTGCTCATCAAACATCTCCCTTGCTTCCTCCCTTTCCTTCTGTCACTGGTTTCCTAGTAGCTGTTTTCTGTCTGTGACAGCAGCAAGTTTGAAGTAGGAATATTTGCATGTTGCAGTTACAGACCCTTTTTGCAGCCTATTGTAAGTTGTTGCTGTTTTGCTGTTGATTCAGGCGATGCATTTTGTTAGAACAGTTGCACAGTTCTGGTGCTTTTGTGTCAGCCCTTCCAGGGAAGCAGCCCCACAGTTGGACTGCCTTGGGACAGAACGAGGAGTTTCAGCAGAGGAAGCCAGAGGGGTAATTTTCTTCCCCACATTGGCAAAAGCCTCCACCGCTCCATAACGGGAAAAAAACCCCAACGGTTCTTTAACAAGGGTTCCACCCAATTTTATGTCCTCTTTGTAAAGCTGAATTAAATGCCTTTCCCCAAGAAAAGATGGGTCAACCCCTGCCATATTCCCTGTAGGCTTCTTGTCACAACTAAATGTACTAATGTCCTTCCTGTTGATCTCATAAATGAGTTGATACTTCTTCCTTCTGGACTATAACCATGTGGGATGGAGAAAGGGAGGGAGGGAAGTGTATGTACCATATAGGACATAGCAAGATGTGTCCTATGTAGGAGGATGTACAAAAAGCCAGTGATACAAAGGTGTTGGCTCACCATTTTTGAAACACCACCCGTTCCCTTCAGACACAGACGTTTCCTTAGGGGACATTATTGTGTTTGAAAAACATGGCAGTAATGAGATAGTAATATATCCCTCGCTTCCCACCTAGGCATGTTTACCTTTGATGACAACCGGTACCAGCTGCAGCTAAATATGCTGTAACTGCAAGGCATGACTGGTACAAACTGCCCAGCACAGTTTTAGAAGCTATTGTTTGTCCTGCTTTGTTGGTTTTAGTAAACCTGCTCAGTCCCAGCTCAGCTTCACCCGCTGTCGACATCTGTTGTCACCACCAGGTAATTTCCTGGGGTAAACCTGTCTGTGGGCTGTTTAAATAAGACATCAAGCAGTCATTTCTGCATACACTTTTCTGCAGCTCCTCCTTGCCCTTCGCAGTTCTTCCAGTGTGCTGCTGCTCCCACCATGCCCACGAGCCTCCAAGACTTATAATTTTTTAATTTGAATAATTTGAATCGTAGAGGTTGGAAGGGACCTCGAAAGATCATCTAGTCCAACCCCCCCCCCGCCAAGGCAGGGCCACCTAGAGCACATCACACAGGAACGTGTCCAGTCGGGTTTTGAATGTCTCCAGAGAAGGAGACTCCACAACCTCTCTGGGCAGCCTGTTCCAGTGCTCTGTCACCCTCACGGTGAAAAAGTTTTTCCTTATGTTAACCCGGAACCTCCCATGCTCCAGCTTGAACCCATTGCCCCTTGTCCTATTGCTTAATTGCCTATCGCTTAATCGCTTAAGATGCTTTTGGCAGCCCCAGCCCTGCCACCTGCAGTGCTGCTCCCAGCCAGCTCAGCCCACATTCACTGTAGCATCACCCACCTGTGGCTCCCAAAACCCACCCCTGGCTCCTAAGCATTCATTTCTGGAGTACCTCTCCTCTTCCAGCTGTCCTTTCTACCAGGAGGGGACTTTCAGAGCCACGTTGCCAGTGGTAGGGCAGCAGGAGGTAGCTGAAGAGGGGGGCATTTGAAAAACTAACCTTAATGCTAATCCCTTGGTGCACTCTCAAGACCAACAGGGCAATTAGGGATCAGAGACAAAGAGGGAAACGGTTTGGATCTTGTTGTGGGTTGTTCAGCCCCTTGTCAAGAAGGAGGGAAAGCTCTGTACGTGCAATTTCAATTTGGTAGCTCTCTGTGGGGTTACTGCTGATGACAGGGGTGAAATGCCAAGAAACATTTCAAAGAGAACAGTATGAAAGCCTCTGAGGAAATGCTGTACTGCATCTTAGTCACGAGGAGGAAGGTTATAGCAAAGTTTCTTGCTTTTCCCTAAATATGAGGGCTTTTATTATTCCACCGTCACACAGGCTACCGGAGGGTGAGCTCTACCAGGGGAAGAGACATCACAGAGGGAGCACGGCAAAGACAGGCTTGGTACACAGCGAGGGAAGGGACTAAAAAGGGGACAGGACAGGAATGAGACTGACCTTAAGTCCTGCATTTACAATGCACTTGGTTCAGCAAAACATTTCCTTTTGTTGCCCAGGATGTTCTCTGCATCTGCTGACATCCAGGTCTAACCTTTGCACCTCTGCTCGTGCCTTCACAGTTCACAGTACCTGTGTTACCTCTGGGATAGCTTAGGGTGTAAAAGGTATTTTCCAGGGATGAAGCTGCTGGTGGTCTTCTGAAACCTTTTCTGTGATCTCATGCTGTACTGGTATCGATCAGGGGGAGGTTGTTCAGTGGTACGGTGTTTGGAGGAAGTAGAGGAGGCTGTTCGGGATTACTAAAGAGACTAGGTAGCAAAAATATGATGGCTGTGGAAAAAAAGGGGGTGATATCTCTGCCTCTGGGAAGGATTCTAAGAATTAACTGGAGCAAACATGTAAATACCTGGAGGCTTATTAGTTTTGTGTAGATCTTGCCGGAGAAGAATGTCTATGTTGCATCAAGCCAATGATCCCTCTGTCCTCACAGTCTGTCTCCATCTGTGGCTGTGAGACGTTGCTTGCAGAAGAGTAAGGGCAGGAGAAGGATGTATGGCACCCACTCACCCACCAAATGTTCCCCCAACCTTCTGTTCTCTTAAACTTTTCTTTTTTTTTTTTCTTTCCACTGGAGCTGTATGTACCTTCTCACAGTGCAGAGCTGGGGGCTAGTCTCCACCCCAGCAGAAAGAGCGACTGTGTGGGATTCCTATCTCCTGGTCACTTTTGAGACCAAACTCTATGCTTTTTGCTTCTTCCTCCCTATAGGGCACATGGCCCAGATGCTATGATCCTCGTGGATGGGCAGCCTCGACAAGCCAAAGGGGAGCTAGGGCTATCTCAGATGCTCCACATCGCTAGCCAGATCGCCTCTGGAATGGTGTACCTTGCCTCCCAGCACTTTGTCCATAGAGACCTGGCCACCAGGAACTGCTTGGTCGGAGCCAACCTGCTGGTGAAGATTGGAGACTTTGGGATGTCAAGAGATGTCTACAGCACTGATTACTACAGGGTAAGGCAGCTCCAGCAGCAGTCTGATGCTCAGAGCAAAGGGAGACTAGGAAACGTTACAACAAATCAGTTTTTGGAGCTCTTGGGCTCACTTCCTTGGTTATTCGCTCACTGAAACGTGTACACAGATGTTGATCAGGCATCCCTGAACCACTGTCCTCACCCCTTTTCAGTCCTGAGCAACCTTGTAGTTCAGACATCCATGCAGATGCCTACACACAGAGCTCTCTGATACCTCAGCTCACAGTCACGTGTTTCGGGATGGCTCTGAAGTCATCCCATTCTTACTTCCTTCCTATTTTTTCTCCTCCTTTTTTGAAGACATTGATAAATTAAAGGTAAGCCAAAGGCATGACAAAGACTACAGGCTGTGACCTCTGGTATTAGATTGAAGAAACTTAATACAGGGACCTAGAGAAAACACAACTGAAAGACTGAGTGATAAGTGCATAAAATATGGAAGAGGAAATAATAGGCAATTTAGGTTCGACCTCAAAACACTTTTTTTCCAGCAGGGTCATCTTTTAGACAATGGAATAATTTGCCAGAGGTAGATTGCTGAGGGCCTGTCATTAAAGAAGTTCAGGAAGCAACTAGATAAAAACGCCTGGGTTTGGTGCAGAGGCTAATCCTGCGCTTGTCTCTGGGGATGGACTCAATGAGTCAGGAATGCCTTTCCAGCCTTTTCTTCTGTGATCTGTGCTCACACTGTCCCCTTGTCTTGCACACTCCCTTTGTACCTGTCTGCACTGCCTTATCTGCCTGGGATGGCAGCCTGCCTGGGGGGACATCGTGTTTCTCACCCTTCCTCAGCTACAGGAGAAGCTGTGATGTGCAGAGTTTGAAGCACACTGGAGTAGGCATTTGTTGCTGGGCCATCCACCACTGGCTAAAGGGCAGTGGTTTCTAGCCTGGTGCTTGGACTAAGGCTGGTTTATTTCTGGTTACAACATGAATGTTTGGCTTTGAGGATGATTTCTATCAGCTACCCGAGAAAGGGCTGACCTATGGTCTTGATCTGACTCAGAAGTTTTTCTTTATGTGATAGGCAGTGCCAAGTGGATGGGGAGGAGGAAAAATGTGATGACATTTCTGCTGAGACGTATCACCTCTCAGCCCAGGACATTGGCTTATCACTAGGTTTAATTACCAGTGAGGGAATCAGTCTTCACTATGGAGCACAGAAGTCCCTGTTGGGATAAGGTCTCGGTGCAGTTACTGGGCAGTGATGAGCGAATTTCAGGAAGTAGTGAGTGGGGAAGAGAAGAACCAGGGGAGGATGAGAAGCAGCCTGTGTGGTTACCTATATTCTTGCCTGGCTCCTTTTCTTCAGCTGTGTTAGACCTACCTCACCCACAGTCAGTGTCACACCGCTCGAGACAATCCCAGCCAAGCTTGTGTTCCTGCGGCACCAAGAGCTCTCTCTGCAATGGGAGAATTTGCTGCTATTGCCACGCAAAGGCTGGGAGGGCCTTCAAAAAGTGAAAATTGAGAAGATCTATGTAGGCCAGTTCACTGTTGTTGGTTTTTTTTGTCTTCTCTGTGGTGGTGTCCTGTAGACCTCATCCTGTCTGTGCAAAATGCTTTGCTGAGGATTGCTCCATGCTATCTTGTGCAGTGTGGTAAGGCTTTTCTAGAAGACTTTTCTCTGCTAACACAAATTGCCATGCATGACCAAAGCAATTACTAGTAATCACCTGTTTACCAGAGCAAAAGCTGAGCTTCAGACCAGCACAGCCTTTCTCTATTTTCACTGACTTTTGGTACTTTTAAAACTCTCAATCAATAAGTCCATGCTCTGCATGCATGGAGACCTTTTCCTGTTACAGGCCAAAGAGGAGTCCTAGCCAATTAAGGTTTTGATTGCTAATATTTACATTGGTGGTGTGAAGGGCAGAGAGTTTACGTGACTTGCCTGAGGCCAAAGCAGAATTCAGTGGGAGAGCTGGGAAGCCCATTCAGGCCATAGAGCAGAGAGCTGAAGCCCAGGAGCCAAGTGACCTTCATTCTTTCTCCATCCGCAGCCCAGCCACACTACTCCCAGTGTACATGAGAAGAACCCATATAGGTTCATTTCTCAGTCTCCTTCTCTAATCACTACCTTAGGGAAATGTTTACCAGGAGACCACATGGAACTGATCTCATTATTCATCCTTCTGGTGCACTCAGAGTTATGTGACAGTGTCTGTCCTTCCCCGTCCACCACTATCTCATACCTGTATTCTCCCTCTGCCTTTGCACAGCACCGCTGCATTCATTCTCTGCAAGAGCTGGTGTGTGCCTTGCTGTCTGTGGACTGGGAAATCTATTTGGTTTCTATATGGCAACCTGCACATCTAAGTTCCCTATAAACAAAAGTAGTCAACCCTTTGAGCAGAAAGCTGGTTGAGACACTAATGAAGCCACACGGGGCTCATGCGAATTGATTGTATTACACTTGACTTCAACTCTGGTAAGAAGCAGCATACACTTTCTCCTGCAAACGTAGGTGAGAAAAACAATATGTCTTCACAATAATTGTATATTTGTGTTCTATCTTCCTCACAATTGTAATTTCTAACACCCCTTCCATGAAAGCTGGCTCTTCAAGGCTCCTGAGACAATCCTTTTAAGTGCACAGACCTACCATAAAATCCACCAAGGTACCCCAAGTAAGGGCTTTTGAATGGACAGAGACAGAGAGCAAATGAGCTCAAGTGCGACAACCAAATTGCTCCTGAGTCTCACCTATGGAAGGTGGAGATGTGGCTGAAGAATTGAGTGTTGAAACTCTTTGGTGCTGTCCCTGGTGACATCGACAGTCTGCCTGGTGGCATTCCCAAGTCTGATTCTGTGTTTGTGTACAGCAGCCCTCCCCTGTTGACAGCCTGCCATTCCCACCAGTAGGACCTGGAACAAGGTTCTGCTGCAGGTAGTTTCTAGAAAATACTGCTTGGTGTGTCCAAGCTGCAGTCCGGGAAGAATACTGTCGTTTCCTGGGAATGCAGTGAAGATTTCCATCTCAAAGCTGCCACAAAGTGACAGTTCTGGAGCTCTGTGCAAGCAGACTCACTTCAGTCCGCTGGGTCCCATGTTTGCTCCTGCCCGGGCCCCACGAGGATGGGTATGGGCATGTGGATACGTAAGTGTGTTCCAGACTGAGGATTAGCTCCTAGCCATTTCCTTTCTTTACCATTTTTAATCTTTTAAAACAAAGAAAGAACACCATCTGGCTCCTGCATTTGTGGGATGCAAAAGTGCTTTAACAAAGGTGAACTGCTTAATTTCCTGTTACATATTTGGATACAGAAAACAAACATTTGCGTAACAAAAGCGGCAGAGAGGCTTGTTTCCCCTCTCCACAAGGCTCTCCATGTTCTGCCTGAAGACAGATGCGTCCTTTTCCTTGTCCATCACAGGGGGATCCCATCAGCTGGTGCCTTTAAGCCTTCTTTCAACAAGACAGGATGGAGAGATGATGGTTGTGGAGGTGGTGAGGAGAGGTGAAACAGCATCTGATTAGAAAGCAGAGGGAAGTGGAGAGACTGGGGAGATGGGGAGAAGTAGCCCAGCATCTGTGTGAAGAGTGAAAGTGGAGATGCTGAAGAAGCATTTCTGTGACATGTTGTGTAATGTGCTGTGCAATCTTTGGTGTGGATCTCTGTGGGAAGGCAGGATGGAATATATCCATATTGGAGAGAAAAGATTTGGGCGGATTTTGTTTTCCTTATTTTCTTAAAAAAAAAGGTGTGAGTAGGTGATTTTTTTAGGTATGACTCAGGACTGTGACAGCAGGTCGTGGGACGTTGCGGGTCAGGCATGTTGTGCCTCAGCCAAGCCAAGTTTGGCATGGTGATCGCAGCACGTCAGGCGGTTGGTGCCTGCCCAGCACTGCCTGGGGAGCTGGAGGATGTCACGGCAGCTGGGGGGTTTGTCCAGAGCTGGGGACATCACTGGGGCTGGGCTTAGAAGCCCCAGATGCTCTTTCATCCAGGAGACTGGGGTTTGGTTGCTCCCAGCACCCTTCTGTTGCTCTGAACTCACCTGTGCTCCAGCAAAACCCAGATCATTTCCCTTTCTTACCCCAAAACGTGTAATTCAATTCCAAACCAAAATCACGTGGCAGCAGCCGAGGGAAAGGGCAGTATCTCTTCATCTTTAGAAGAGAATACAGCCTTAAATTGCAGTCAACAGTCCTTAATAAGTTCCTGACATGGGTGGGAAGCCAGCAGTGAAGACACGTGTTGACTAGAGGAAGGATTTATGTAGGCATTAAACCCCGTTAATGGGGACAGACATCCCTCTCTCTAGGTCTCCTGCCCTTCCTTCTTGCATCCTGCCCCAAACCCTGGGCTGGGCTTGAACCCTCTAGAGGATTTAGCTCCATCCTTTCCCAGCAGTCCGTCTAGGTGTACCTCAGGTCACAGTTCATCACGCAGAGGACAACTGCTTGTCAAAAAACCAGAGACACATGCAGGATTGGTTCAGGATGCTCTGAAAATATGTTGCTATTTCTAGCATCACAGAGCTAAACATAATAACAAAAAACTTGCTCCATGCTTTTGTGTCCTCACCACACTGGAGCATGGTTTGGATTTGGGAGAGACAAGGTTTGCAGGAAGAAGTAATATCTTTTATTAGAACACACGATATTGTTGGAGGGTAAAAAAAGAATGAATTTTAGACACGCAAACCCTCTCTGAGCTCTTCTTTTTTTTTTTTTTTTCTCCCTCAGTAGTATCAGTTGGTTTAATAAAAGATTAATATCTCTTCTGGTGAACCTTCGCTCTCACCTCCTTAGACCATCAGAACCAAAACAACATTTCTGCTATGACTTTGGCCTTAGGTCAGTGTTCTTTAAAAAAGTTTAGGATCTCTCTGGCAGCTGCCTCCTCCTCTGAAGCATGAAGGTTTACTGCGTAAACATTTTCTTTCTTCTTTTTCTTTAAAATGGCTAGAGAAAACCCCACATTTATAATTTTCAGCACCAGTTGTCAGGTTGCTTCCTGATGACCATCTCCCATCTGGACCATCTCTTACTTTAGGTTTTCTCCTCTGGAGTTCAAAATTGTTTTCTTTCTCCTGGGTACAGTCAGTTATTTTTCCAGTGAAGTTTCCACGCAAATAATGGATCACCGAGGTTTAACAGCTGCCTGGGTTGTGCTCCTTTGGAGGCTCATTCAGCATGGTAGATAAGCCTAATAGGCAAGCCTTACGGTGAAAGTAGATTTAGTCTGACCCACACTCTCCTAGACAGAAGGTCCCCAAAGGATCACACCGTCATTGGGTGGTGCTCTCTTCCCACCCGCTCTGAACTCACTGCAGAGGTTTAGCTGTACTCTCCCCCCAGCAGTTTTTGTGCGTCCTTGCCAGGGCTCCTTAATGTCCGTGTGTGTCCTTCAGCTGTACAACACCCGCTTCTGCGTCCCCTGTCGCTCTCTTGGTGGCTTTGCTGCCGTCTCATGCAGCGTATTTACAGCACGGGAGGTTGATCCTCGCGGAGGGAAATTCCTGCCCAGCCCTGTTAGCACCAGGAAGGAGCCTTGCGACGAGCGTGCTGGGGCTCTGCACCGTCGCCTACAAAGGGGAATACCAACAGGCAGAGGGGAGGAAAACTTCTGAATTTCTGTCTGGAATATGGGACTGACTCAGTTTTGGGGAAAAGCAAGCTGCTGCTCTGAGGTTTTACTGTAGACCTGGTGTACACGGGCAGGACTGTCAGCTCCAGACAGATGGCGAGCCAAGGCTCCGTGCACCCAGACAGTGTGCTCAGGCTCCGGTTCAGTGTTGATGGGTGGGGAAAGCAAGCCTAGTCCCTGGCTGTGCTGACTGTTGTGTGCAGTCTTGTGTAGATGGTGCAATGCGTGTGCCACGTTCAGCTTCCAACATCAGTACCATTTCCAGCACCTAGGTGCTGTGCAGACGCTAAGCAGCTGAGCATAGCCTTTTGTCTCTTCTACTCCTTCTCTGAAGTGAAAAATATGTGCTACTTTCTCTTCATCCTTTCTGCCAGGGTATTGGGAAAGTTTCGTATCTGTAAATATATGTTGCACTAAGGAAAGGACTTAGAAGTGAAAAGTACTTTCATTTTCTCCTGTGTTAAGTGGGAATCTGGAGAATATGTCTTGCTTTTTCATACCTATGTAAGTAAAGGGAGGAAAGTCTCGTAGTGACCTGGAGATGTGATCTGGAGACCCCTAGTACTGATACAGACGGGCCAGCCAGGCAGAACCGTAGTCTTATCTGTGCCAGAGCCCATGTCTGTTGTTGAAAGTATTACATGCCCTTCTCAGCACCTGTTTACCCCATGTGTCCCATCACCCTGCCCCCTGATTTCTTGTTTCTTGTTTTCATTGCCATCGTTCTCCCTAGATGACACCTCTATGCCCCATGAGATGTGGATGGCTCATGGTATGGTGCCTCACAACTGTCCTGACTGGTGGTTTGGGGACAAAAGAACCGATTTCCCCCTAAGTTGCAGTGGGGTTGGAAACATGGGAGGTGAGGGAAGTGTTCAGTGTGGGTGCGTGGGTTAAATGTCTCTGTGTCTGTCCTGGTGTGTTCTGCGAGCAGGAAAAGTCAGTGTGATATTGAACGTGCTGGTCTTTGATATCTCTGTGGCTCCTGTAAAAACCTCTGCAAATTGAATTCGCAGCACAGTTCCTTATCTCCTGAAAGGAAGATATAACAGCATCATCTTTTGTTTTAGCCAGACATTTTTCCTCAATGCTTTCTCATTTCTACGCTGAGGGAAAAACAAATGTTGAGTCTGTCTTTTTTTTTTTTTCTGCTTTCCTTCTGTTTGAAACATTAAGAACCCTTCACACAAAGCAGCTCAAGTGCAGAGGAATTAATTGGGGAAATTAGGTTGTGTTGTATTTCTGGCATTTTCTCAGAAATGGTAATTGCCCTAATTCTCCACCCTGCCAAGACCTCCACCGGCACCTCGTGTCCCCCCTCCCTTTTTCCTCACTGTCTACCTGTCTTTCTCCTGCTTGAGTTGCTGTTTTTATGCTCTTGCCATTTATTTCATTTTGGTAATGAGAGGGATGTGGCAGGTGAAGAGCTCTCACAATCTGGTGACATCTTCTTTGAAACATAGGCACAAAAGAGCAGTTTGTTTTGGGGAAATAAATACTCCCTGCTATGGTACTTGACCTCCACACTCACCTCTTCTCCTGCTCGGGGTGTGTTGCTGCTGCATTGTAAGTCATTTGGCTCAGATTTTTTGTTTAATGTAGTCTCAATACTCATCCAAACACTGACCTCCATGCTTAACCCCTCTGTTTCCCCCAAACCCTCACACACTTACTGAGAGCTTATCAAACTTGCAATCTTTCAATCAAAGCTCAGCCCCATTCCCAGACTTTTGAATTGAGGCTTTTGCTTTCTGCCAATCATTGGACTGAGAGAGCTGGGAGTTCAGTGCCTTTCAGTTTAGCTTCCTGATGGTTTTTAACCCCTGACCTTCCATTTGCACAGGTCATAGATGTAGCCAAACAGGGAGGAACTGTTGGTTGTTCAGTATTTCCTGACCTAAAGCACCTGGTGATGTTCATGGCAGGTTCAGATCCAATGGAGATGCTACAGTGGATAGTAAAGTGGTGGGACTCCTTGTCTCAGGAGATGGTAGGTGCCAACAGCTGAAATGGGTTGAACAGAATTGTGGAAGAAGAGTAATTTATGAGGGGCTAGCAAACACAAAATACTGTCCCTGTGGCAGGAAATCCCTGTGCCACTGGGTTCATTGAGGACAGGAAGACTATTGTGGGACAGAGTGGGCTCTTCTGTTTCCATACTGTCCCCTGCGCATCTCAGACTGAGGTCAGGACCCCAGCTAACTGGTCTTTGCCTGTTCTTAAAAACTGTCCAGGTTGATCTCTTCTGGGAGCTGGGGAGAGTACTGGGAGTCAAATGCTGGACCCAGCTGATGGGTAGTGACACCATCTCCATGAAGTCAGAGATTCAGTTCAGTTCAGAAAGCTGGGATTGTTTCTCGATGTAGCCAAACCACCCAAACCTGTTCAGCTCTGCTCTGAAAACTTGATCAGCAAGTTTCCTTCAAGGATTTCAGGAGCCCTTTCCTTCAAAGCAATTCCATTCCCATAAAATAAACTTTTCCATATAAAAAATAAATTCCCAATAATTTCCAAAAATAAATTCCCGTAAACTAGGGAAGGCAGGACTCTCTTCCATTTTCAGTGTACCCTGGGTGCAGCTAACAGATCTAGAGAAGATCTTGTGATCCCCACCCACCCTGGAGTACTTCCCCTCTCCCTGTCCTTGACTGTGAAACTGTTTTTACCCATGTTCTTTTTTGTATTGTCCAAGTGTGGTCCCCAAGTGAACATCCACCCGCTAGAGGCTGCTTGCATGTAGTGTGCTCCCTTCCTCCCGCTGTCCCCACTCTGAACATCCCATTAGCCTGAAAGCTGTGAGATACATGAAAAAGAGCACAGTGCCTAGTTTTGAGCCAGAGAGACTCTCCCATGCTGGAGATCCACCCAAAACATGCTCCTCTGTGGTATCACCAGAAACAAGGAAGGATTTTGTACAGGGCAGGTCAGAGAAGCTGATGGTCTTGGCTTTTACCAAGGTGGCCTGATTTAAACTGTAGCTAGAGCAGAACAAGGTGGAGAACCATATGCCAGTGAGCTTCATTATTCTAGGCCCAGGTGGACCAGAAACTATGTGTGCTCCTGAGCATATGGAAACAAACCGTTCACGCTTTGGGAGGAGCACTGCCGTTTACAATCAAGGGAGATGTGGGTGTGTAAAACCTCTCACCTTATCTAGGTTGTTGGACCCATTTCCCTTCTGCAGCCCAGCTGGCCAGTGGCCTCCTCCTGCCTTCCCACCTTCAGAACCATGATCTCAGCCTTCCTTTACCGTGGGGACAGCCATGAGATCACACATCAGTTGGGAAAGGCGGGGAGCATCCCAAACCTCAATGTGATCAGCAAAAGAACTGGAGGCAGAGAAGTTACAAGCCAGTTTAGTGGGAGCATGGATAAATTACGCCTTGCTTCAAGAAAAATTGAAGACCTCCCTAGAAAAATTAAGATGCAAACGTCTTCATCGTTCTCCTTAATTAAGATGTTTGCATGGAAAGAAACCATTGCCTTTCTTTTTTCCTCCTGATTCCTGCATGGTCAGAGTTTCCGCAGGCTTTCCCCTCCTGATCCCCTCCTGTTTCATAGTCCTGCCTCTCACAGCCACAGCAAGCTCCTTCTCCACGCCAGCTGGATGGAGAAAGCCCCTATTTGCAAGCAGCTGTCTTTAATAAACAGCCTGTTTAGGGCTAGGCTGTCAAAGAGAGCATGTTCAATGTACAATCAAGGGGCAGCGATGCACAAAATTGCACCCATACACAGAATAGGAATCTTTTCTCGGTGCGTGTTGAGCTTTGAACGCTTAAGTGATTCCACGTCTCTCTTCCCCATCCAATTATGTGAGCAACACATGATAAGATTGCTAAAGGAATTAGTGAGGGAAATCTTTACACTGCCTAATCAATATCGTTCTGCTCAGTACAAGGCGTCTCCCCCCGCTCACGCCCGGCCCCAGTTGTGTTCTCATTTGCCCTCTGAAATCACAAGTTCACCTTTGTGCTATTCGGGCTGTGGAGACCAAGAGAAAAATCAGCAGCGTGTCTGTTGAAAATGTTTGTACTTACAGAGTTTCTTCCTTGCATTTAAAAAAAAAAAAAAAAGAGAGAAAAAAGATATAATACAGGCCTGCCAAAACCACGTTTCAGGGTTTTAAAGAGGCTTGCTGAGCAGGCCAGAGACCTTTCCTCTTTCAACTGTACGGCCTTACAGAAATGGCCAGCAACCTTATAAGCAAAGACACTGGATGATAATTTTTCTGAGCATCACTGAGGCAAGACGCCAGATTTTATGGGCCACTAGACTGATCCAATATAGCAAATCCTGTGTTCCACTGTGGATTCTGAGACCAAATTATCAATTAATGTGAAGCATTAAAAAATCCAAATCCCTTTTAGTTCCCTGCAGTCATTAGTGACAAGATACAATATCTATAGCTCAAATGCTTTGCCAGCATCCCCTGGCAGCAAGGCAGAAGCTCCACTCCTATTTTTTTTTCCCAATACATACAAGAAAAACATATGAGATCAGTGTTTTTTACAGTCAGATTCGTCTGCCTCTTCATATTTACTTAGATGGAAGAATAAATCAGGTTTGGGTTACTCTCTGGGTTAGTTATTTGTTATTGGAATAAATGCATGGTAATAGATCTGACGGAGGAAGATGTTTCTCTTTCAGCCCTGTGTTTGAGGTAGAATTTGCTTTGTTCTGCACTATATTATATTGATGTTTTTCTCCACTGCTGGATGACTTCATTTGCTCTGCTCTTTTCCAATGTCCATACCTCTGCCACAGCTGGCTTCGGGACGCAGCCTGATGCGATAGATCTCCTTTTTTTTCTTTTTCCTTAACTGGAACGTTGTAATGCAGAGGCGATTTAAACAACCAGCATGAAACAATTTTCCAAGCCTTTCCCCCCACCCTTTTCCTACCTCAGTTTTTTGGGAAGGGAGGTGAGGCAGTCATTCACGGGGCAATTACCCAAGCAGAATGAGCTGTCAGCTACATTTAGAAGCTCAATTTTCACCTCTGGTGCGGGGTGGGAAGGCGCCCAGGGTGATGACTAGCTGGACACACCCTGAGGCTGTATGAAGTAGCACAGCCAAAAGCCTCTAAATCACCATCCTCACCAACTGCCCTTTTTTTCTTAGGATTTTGTCTCCTTTTCGTACCAGTGGGAACACAAACACCTTGCTAGAAAGTCAGTGGACCTTAGGCTCACCATTTACTCTTATTTTGCACACTGAGATCCTCACCCCTTCCTTTCCGCCCCCACCACCCCACCCCTTTCCCAAGCCTTTCCTACTTTGATACATTGGAAAACGTAGTGCTATATATTTTCTGCTCCATCATTTTCCTTTCCTTGTCCCCTCCTAGGGTTCAGTTTTGCGAGTGCAGGCAGGTTTGCAGGTGACTGGAAGCTGTGAGATGAGATTTTTCCTTCCTCCCCCAACTTGCAACAGTACTGATGGGACAAAGGCTTTTGGGGGAGTGTAGGGTGATGTACCAGGTTCTTCACTGGGACATTTGGCCAACAATGCCATTAACTCTGGCTAGCCCAAGCTTGCTTGAGTGAATACATCAGGCCTGGGTCTTATCTTGCTGACAGAGGCAGGTACTGTGCCCAGGACTAGCAATGGCCAAGGAGCAGGACGCTTAAGTGCAAGATACATAGGAACCACTGAAGCCTCATAAAACTTTTGTTGGAGAGGGACTCTGGATCCCCCAAGGGATGTAGCTTCACAGTCCAAGGAGAAGTTTCAGGAGGCCAGAGCACCCTGTGACTCTCACAGCATCAGCGCTTGCCCCTTGCCCTCCCTCTGCACTGGTGGTGGTGTAAGGTGGTGGTGACCAGGGACAAGGAGTCTCACCTGCCCCGTGCCCTCGCAGCAAGGGTTGTGCAGTGTTGGGGTGTTGTAGCCAGTGAAAGAGGTACGGTTCGGTTAAAGACATACCCTTTCCCTTCTTGTCCCCTTGCTTCATCCCCCCCATCCCTCCCTCCCTCTCTCACCCTTCCCTTCTCTTTTGTTTGTCTCCTTCCCTTGTTTTCACCCATTCACTGTCAGGAAGGGCCGCGTCCGAAGGGCCAGTTCAGCGCAGCGTGGCAGCGACAGAGACTGGCACCGCCGGCAGCTGCAACAGTGAGTGGATCTCGACCCCTGGGGCAGCTGGAAGCGGGGGACTGGTGCCGCTTGAGCATGAAACGACACGTGGGGTTGAGCGGCTTTGGGACTAGGCCGGGTCTAGCGCATTGGTCAGCAAAGGGGCTCTCGTGTGCGATGGGAACTGCACATGTTTCTACTCGAGCGTTCTCTGGGGCTTGTCTGTATGGTGAGATAATACGGGGTGTATGCCAAAGTCCTCAGTGCAATCTTCCTCCGTGGGGCTTTGGGCTGTGTCTGCACTAGCGGACAGCTGTCCTCTGGCTCTGACGGCAGCGAGCGCAGCATCGCTTGTCTCTGTGCAGTTCAACCACTCCGCGCCTCCAAGCAGGGTGGCGTTTGCACTGCTCACTGGGGACTGTCCCTGACTTGTCCTCTCAACGCTTGTTTGGATGCCGTCAAATTGGCATGGCCTAAAACCGGACCATTTGAACAGATGGGCCGTCACATGCCGGCCCCGATGCCTTTTGTTTCCTAGTCTAGACACAGCTTCGGTGTCTGACCGTTTGGGTGCTTGCAGCTGCGATTGAGAGGATGTCAACCATCACTGCTCCACTGCTGCTCCCATCCCTTGCCCTGAGGAGTGGCAGTGAGGCGTTGGTGCGAGTTTGATGCTCTGACAATGCAAAGGAGTTTGGGTTTGCCAAGGTGGTGACTGATGGGAGCTTTGTGAGCCAGCTGAGGGCTGGTAGCACCTCCGTTCACCCTGCCCTCCCTCCCACAGAGGCTGTCATCCTGTTGTGCTCGCTGCATGCTGGAGCCTCTGTGTAGGGATGCTCAGCCCAGTGGGTCCCCAGCTGTCACAGCACCCCCGAAAACCACTGCCAGCAAGCTGCAAGGCTGCTGGAGGTGAGCTGCAGAAGCCTGTGAGAGAGGCAAACACTGAACTTGACTGTGTGGTTTTGCATGCTGGCACACAAGGAAGTGCTCTGTTGATCCAGAAAGAGGGGGGGCCTTTGCTTGAGTCTGTTTTGGAAGTGGATCGAGCTAATCTACCCAAAGACACTGCCTGTGCAGAGCAGTTACGACCCCTTATAAGTTAAAGCAGGAAAATGACAGCTTTCACACTTTATTTCTCGATAGCTTCCCAGTGCCAGCAAACCCAGAGAGGTGGGCATAAATCTTTGCAAAGTAACCATGACTGGGACAAGTTACCAGGGTCCAATTAGCCAAACCTCCCTGTGGCATTGCTAGAGGAAGTGCATGCTCCTGGCCAGGTGATGAAGGACGAGCTGTCCCACCACCCAGCCTCCTCCCAGCGTCACCACCACTCCTCGTACCCCAGCAGGGATGGGGGTTAGCTGAATGCCTACGCGGTGTTAAGCGGCTGAGTGGATGCCACAAAGCCCTCCCAGGATCCGTGGAGGAGCAGGGCTCTGGCAGTTCCTGACTGTTGCCAGAATCACACGGGAGCGTGAGTTTAGATATTGCTGATTTTACAAGGGATATGTCAGCAGATAAGAAGATGTGCCACCGAAAGGTGATTTTGTTACATTTATGCCTTTCTGAGCCAAAATTGAATTGCAGGGTGTGGATGGGAATTTAGTTCTAAGCACTGATGTAATTTTGTATCCTCAGCCCCAAAGGCAGTTTTTAAAAAATTATTTTCCCCTGTGCCCTGACACTATTTTTTTGCCTTTCAATCATGTCCTTATGACAGAACAAATACTGGGCTTGACCTTTGCAGTGTGACATAATAATATGTGACTTCTTTATAGCTCTTTTCATCCAAAATGCTTGGCACACTATGAATCTGATCCTGCAACCGCTTACCACTGGGCTTAGCACTCACTGCTCCAAGCAGTCCCTGGGGAAGCCAGGAGAGCACTCTCACACAGAAGTGCTATACCTGGTATTATTTGCAGGATCAGGTCCTGGAGAAATGTAGCACGTGTCTGTGAATAGCCACATTTTGTAAAGAAAAAGCCTTGCCCTCTCATTTATGATCTTTATTCACTATCAGAGTGCCGTGCCCAGAACTAACATGACGGCCCCCCTTTGGCTAAAATGTCATGGTAGGTAATCCTTGGGTCATATTTATAGCTATCATCTACAACCCTGTTGCTTCTTTTCATTATTTTTTCCCCAGCCCTGAAAGCATGCTAATTAATAAACTCCCCTAGCTTATCCTGCACCGTTTGATCCTGCAGAAATCACAGCATTTTATCTTATTAGCAAGTAGGAATTAAAGAATTAAAACTACTCAGGGGAAAAAAGGAACACAACCACTTTCCCTGTGCATCCCTTCTGAAACAACCTTCCACTGTGCTCTCAGAAATCCCAAGCTCACCCCCTTGGCTTGACAGAGGGCGGTAATCCCGGTGAATGCTTGGGCTGACAAGTACTTTCTGATTTACTGTTCCTGTTCTGAAAGGGACAGCCAGTTAGGTGCATGGAGAAGAGTCCAACAGTGACATCCCAACCTTGGGGTGGGCTGCAGGTCCCTTCCATGCTACGGATGTCCTCGGTTGCCATAGGAAATACAGTTAGTCTTTCTGTGCCTCGGTTTCCTGTTGTTAAAAGGTGATCCTTGCTCATCTTCATGGAGGAGATTTACATGAAAAAAAAAAGATTGCAAGGGACTCAATCATTATGGTGTTGGGAGACAGGTAAGTACATTAGAAATACGTAGGGAAGAGGTGAGCTGAGACTTGTGGTACTGGTTCAGAGAGTGAATTTTGGAAGTCCTCAGTCGTTGGAAAATGCGAAGAGAGAAGCAGGTAGGATTCTTGCACCCACCTCTGCTTGCAGTGGTTCAGGATGGGTAGAACCAGGAGACAGACCTGCTTCACCTTCTTGGTGACGGGAAATGGTTGCACTGGGGATGGGACCCACTAGCCATCAGCAGGTATCCACACACTTTGCCATTGTTTGCCGTCAGGCGAGTACTTCGTCTCCCATCCCCACCCTTAAAAATAAATTCAACAGGAGTAGAGAGGACTGGAAAGGATTCCCTGGATCATCAAATCCAATCCCCTGTTGCATCAATCACTTCAGTTTTATCCTTTTCATAATCAAGCACCACTATTAAATGTGCTCCTAAGGGAAGATAGTCCCAGAATCTCATTGCTTTAACTCGTAGATGCTTCTAATTTCCAGTCTATGCTTAGTCATGGCCCGTTTGTTAAACAGCAGGTACCTGGCACAGAAGCAAGAAATTTAACACAGTTTTCTTAAAATAACCACCCAGAAATCCTATCCACCAAAAAAGTGCTGAGGTTGCAAAAGGGAACGTGCAAGGTCAGGTAATGATAATGGGGAGGCCCAAGCTCACACTTGCCTCTGCCCTGTAGTACAGACTTTACCTAATCACCCGCCGTTAATCTTGTGTGATCCAGCTGAGGTACAAGGCAAAAGCACTCCCAGAACAAAGGAACTTCTTTGCTATTCCTCTCCGTAATATTCATTGTGTAACCCTCTGTCTCTTTTGCCAGCTATAACTACCCCTGAGCTAAACTTTTGACTCTTTTTCCCTTTCTTGGCAGGCTTTTCCATGCCGTTTATTGCTTTACTGCACAAGCCATTACCTGCACAGCATCTGAGCAGTCAGTGAGTTGCATTGCCCCGTTGTGCAGGATAGGAAACGAGGCACGGAGCTATCAGCCATATCAACCCATACAGTCTGGTCCAGTTAGTTAATCGGAGTGCCCAATGAATGGGCAGGGGGGTAGGAGTAGGTGAGTACAGGCTGAGGTGCAACAACTCGCTGTCGCCCACCGCAGCACCCGTTAGCTGTGGCCCAGCCCCCGGATGGCAATGGCACACAGTTGTACACTCTTGGATTGGGTCACAGCCGTGCAGCAGAACCAGAGGGACTAAGGAGGAGGGCTCACTCGACAAAAACAGGTTTGCAACTAGGACGCCAAAAATCCCATGTTTGCTTATTTAACTTGGCAGGTATTCAAGTGAAACAGGCACGGAGGGGAGGTGTCAGAGCTGAGCTCTGTATCAGTGTGTAAAATTTTTGACTTGCTATTTCAGTGCTCCTGTTTGGAAAAGAAATGCACTCAGCACCCTCCCTCCTTTTTTTTATTTTTTTTTAAGCACTGTTAAATGTCATAAGAATCATACAGCGCCCACCTTAATGTTCCTAACAAATTAAAATATTTTATTAGTCTATAATCTGAAAATCATTACCGTGGTTACTATAAAAACCTGAAGCTCTCTAGGGGGAACGATGTCAGTGTGTCTAAAATGTATGCAAATATATTTCATTGCCATAAAGGTACCAGGGGTCAGACAGGCAGCCCCCAGCCCCGGGGCAACAGGCTGTTAGTGTGGGAGGGAATGAAGAAGAGGAAGAAAGCTGATGTCTCAGCTGGTTTTCCTGGAGTTTTGCAGGGTGAATGCCTGGGGCTGCGTCTGGCTGGTTTGGATGGTTTCAGAGGAAAGCGTTGGTGTGGTTCCCACGCACCTCACTCGTAGTGAGGGTAAGGAAGCGCTCCAGGCAGCTCACCCCCATCAGGGATAAGCTGCTCTAAACCTCTGGTCCCATCCTGCTAACGCAGACAGGGTGAGTGCCTGTTCCCCTCGAGCATCCACATGTCCCCAGTATCCCCTTCCTCCTGCGGATGCCTCTGGATGTATCCCTCTGGATAAGTGATGCCTAATGTAAGGCAGGCAGGAGACAGATGCATCCAGCTCTGAGAAAGCAGCCCTTACCCGCTGCTCCAGGTAGCTGGCATCCGGAGAGGCGGGGTGACAAAGTGGCCCCTGCTTTGGCCAGGTGACACCAGGCACTCCCAGACCACGGCTCCTGAGCCGGTCTCTTGCCCTGCACAGAGCCAGTGGGATGCTGCTGGTGGGTACTCTTCACCGGCTTGGGCAAGTGTCAGATGGTTCAAAGATTAATTACCATTTAACCGGCTGTATTTCCATCTCTGCAGAAGGCTGCAGTGCAAAAGACAGAAGTACTGGGATAATTTACCCTGGTATTACACAGCAGATTACCCTGTACTTACAAGGTCACCAGTTACCATGTAATTAGACCTCCAACGCAGAGAAGTCCGCAATAGGTTTCCAAACCACTCGTCTTCCTGGTGTCAGAGAAGCAGAGGGATGGCAGCAAAGTGCAGAGCGAAACCTCATTAGGTGCATTTAAAGCTGTTAAATAATTTAAAATTCAGGCTGAGGGAGGTGCAACGAGAGGGCAGCAAGGCCACCTGTACCTGTCAGTGAGAGGGAGAACAAAAAACCCAGAGCAGTTTGTGTAGGAAATGTGGGAAAGCCAAAACAGAAAGGAGGGCTTTGAGGGAGCTGCGTGTGCCGGGCAGCAGCGGCTGCTGCTCATCAAGGTTCACCAGGGAGAGCTTTGCCAGTGGTGGAGGACTCTGCTGAGCCACGAAGCTGCACGGCTGCAGGGTCCTGCCCTGTGGGACGGTGTCCGTGGCGCCATGTGGGATGCCGCGGTGGGGATGCCCCATGGGTCAGGACAAAGGCTGGGCAGCAGGGAACCCTCCCCACGCCTGCTGCATCCCGGCCTCTTGCTCCAAATTGCTGTCCTCCATTTTTCACATGCACCCAAATCAAACGCCTACTCATGGAGTGTTTCGAAGAATGAGAAATGCCTTTGATTATCAAGCACAAATTCCAGTAGCAGCTCATCGCACGTCTCGGGTGGCTAATAAAGCACCGAGCCGGTTCTGATCAATATACAGCAAGTATCGCTGTAAAGTGAGATTGTGCCCGCCCCAGGCCACGTTGCATTTCGTCTTTATAAACCCTGTCCTCTTCGAAACAAGCACAGTCCCTTGTGGGGTGGCAGCTCCCCAGCAAGCTTGTGGCTTTCAGTGTGCCAGTGAAACAAATGCTCTTCTGAAGCCATCCATGTAAAGAACCCAAGTCAAAGAGCAAAGTGTGTACCTCTGCAGCAATCATTATTTTAAATACTCTTTTATTACACAGCCACATGTCCCTGACTCAGCCTCACAAAGAGTATCCGTGAGGTTGACGGCTTCTGGAGAGGTGCAGCAGAAACAAAGACAGTGTGAAGCAATTGATTGCTGAGGATAGAAAGAGCTGTATGTAAATAGTTTGTCTAAAGAATGACCGAAGCAGGGAGATGTGCTACCTGATTGCAAATATTTACAAAGTTGTGAGCTTGAAGGTTAGAAAACATTGAGAGAAGTATATAGAAGTTAGCACAGGGATAACGTGGTGAGGATGGGGCTGGGAAAAAATCAGTGTGGCAAGCAGGAAATTTCCATCATGTAGGCAAAGGCTTGCTTGTGATTTCCTGAGGGAGGCTGGGGGTTGCCCACTGGGATATATGGATTGGCACCCATCAACACCTTAGCAAATCCTTTAGGGGCCTCTTTCTCAAGGGAAAGAGGGCAGAATGAAATTTAATAGGGTTTTTTTTTCTTTTCAGCTCGGCTCTTCGGGCTGTAAAGCTGTTTCATACGCAGACACGCGTGTCATTGCCTGTGCATGCTGCATACACATACCCAAGGCTCCTGGACTAGAGTGGCTTATCCAGAGGCAGTGAAAGCAGCCAAGGCTTTAAGCCCAGCATTTGTAGTCACGTTTCCCCTTGAAGTAAATGCTCCAACAATGACATAATTGAGAACTGTCCTGTGTGCTCAGCATATGTCTGCAGGGGTCATTCATCCTACCAGACACTGCAGAACATTAGCGGTTTCTTTAGACTCACTTTCTCCTTCCGTCCTTCCTCTTGTGGCTAACCCTAATGGAGAGCTGGTATCTAGAGACTGCTCTAGGAAAATTTGCCCAGTTTGGAGAGCTGACCATCTAGCAGTTCTATAATACAGCCAAAACAGTCCAATGTGTCCTACCGGGTGCTGGGTTTGTGAAATGGTTCCAGTGGGGCTCACTGGGGTGGAGCGGCTGGCTGGCTGCAGGAAGGGGAGCAGAAGGCAACCAGTGATATGGCCACTTAGTGCTCGAGGGCTCTAATGGCATCTGGGAACCAGGTTCCTGTGTTTGTGGGCTTGCTTATTTATTTACGCTCCTGGCTAAATAAGTAGGGAGGAAGAATTTTAACACAGTGGTTAAAATGCATGGGAATCCAGCAACTCCGTCCTACTCAAGGGCATGCGGAAAACTTGATAAAGGATGGAGGCAACTGTAATGCACAGAAAGTCTCAAGCAGAAAAAAACAGAGTAGAAGAGGATGCAATGCTTGCTTCCTTCAAATTTTCAAATTTAGCTTGTTTTCCAGCAGAATCTTGCAGCCCTAACCTTCTGCACGTGCCACCGTTTTGGCTATCCCTGGTTTTGGTTCTGCTGCTTCCCAGGGCTGCTGCAGGTCCCCCATGACAGCTGTGCTCAGATGGGGGCAGTCCCTCCCCGCTCCTGTGCCTGTCCCTCCCTGGCTGCTGTCACCGTCTGCAGCCTCTCCTCTGCGTGCCACACCACGTTTTGACAGGAATGCTTCAGGCAGGCATGGGAAGGGCATGTCCAGGGCAACCTCCCCTATTTTAGGTCTCCGGAAGCTTAGCCATTAGCATCGTATAATCAATGTGTCTCTACAGTGGCTTAACTCATGGGGGGGTTGGGGTTTGCCTCTGCCGTGAAATGCGGCTCTCCATTCAGCAGCTCCAGACCTGGCACAGCTTTCCCACTGGCGCTGATGAGTTTAATCACATCATTAGTAGGTGTGACACTGCAGCCTCCGATGATGAGCTCTTTATTTTAACACGGCTTGCAACGTGTTTGTCTGAGATGCCATCTGTGCCTGCGCTGCCTTCATTAGGAGAGAAAGCATATACATCTTCTGAAGTTGTTCCATATTTCTGTGATGTTTCCCTGCTGAGAAACCACTGTTCAACTAGAGGGTGAGAACTCCTACCTGAAGGAAAGCATCATCACCCAAAATGCTTAAACAGGCCAAATAAACCATTAGGAAGCGCACCACTGGGAACCGTTCTCAATTGGCCTACAGGAAACTGGCTAAAAGGAATGATCCAGCTAGTTTATTGCTGAAAGTTTTTCATCTTGGTAAAGCACTGAGGCCCCATCCTCTAATCTAAAGTGCTGTAAGTTCTCAGGAAAGCAAGGAACAGATTTCTATTTTAAAAATACTTTCAATTTTTGTACCTCCATACCATGATTGTGCATAAAAGTCTCTGGGTTGCCTGCCCAGTTTTTAGATACCAAAGGTACTATTAGACCTGTGGGTGCAGATCTGAGCATCTAACCTTCCCCCTTAGCAACTCCGTACTCCGCCAGACATTTCTCTAGGTGGCCCTTGGTCAACCAACAGGCAGCATGCCCACAGTGTTTCGTTGCTGCTGAACAGCATCCACAAGTCTGGCTGCACGTAAAGAAAGGCACCACCTCTATAGGGAGTTCCCATACCCCGCGTCGTATTAAATTTCTGTCTGTGTGCTGCCAGGCCGATGCTCAGTGAATCTGACATTAACAAGAAATAGATTTCCAAACAATCCAGCCTAATGAATTTTGAATATTATTATGATTAATGTCAAGGCAGTTGAACTGATTATCCAGCATCCAGAAGTTAAGTAATGGAGCCTTATCTAAATCATGTGTAGTCGTCGGTCAGGAATGGCTCTGGCCGCAGACAAAGACGGAGCGTTGTTGGTTACCCAGAGGGGAGTCACTGTCAGGACAGAGAGGGACGTGGAAGGGGAGGTTATAAGATACCAATCTGAAAGCGTTTTATCATAGAGTGATCGCACATGCAAGTGCTTTATTGGTCCTACTTCCCAAGCTGCATTTCTCAGGCCGTTTTGAGACTTTGCTTTTTTTTAGCCGTTATATCGCCGTTATATCGCCAGGTTAAGATTCAGTGGGCAAATTTCTTTCTACTTTCCGAAGCCAGAAACTGAAATGATTTCCATTCTCTGCATCACTAAAAGAGCAGAATCCTGATGGATGCATTTCTTGCATCACGATGGTTTAACTTAGCCTCTATCTGATTAGCTTTTGAGCGATTAAACACTTCTTGTAGGATTACCAGCTCACTGCAAAATGATAATACAGATCAGTCACGGACAATTTCGGTTGGCACATGCAATCTTTGCAGACTACAGATCCCCTTGGGAGCTGGAACCAGCTGACAACTGGTGCTGTTTCTTGGGTGCTGCGTGTCTTTCAGCGGGCCTGTCCTAAAAATGTGTGGTGTGGTGCAAGGGCACCACACATTTGGAGACAAATTGGTAAATCCATATGGTGCTTGACAAACTATCTGCTGCCTGAAGTTTGGATAGGTTTAGTGGCCTTCCCAGCCTCTGCTGTTATCTGGGAAGTGACCAGGAGAAAGGTGGCTTGGTTAGTAGCTTTTGAACAGCCCAGATGTGGTGCCTGTGTTGTGGCTGTGGTGCAGAAGACCTCAGAGGCCACCATCTGCATGTACCCCTCTGCACAGCAGCTCAGTGCCAACCCACAGGCAGGCAGTGGGACCCCTGGGAAGGCAGTGGGACCCCTGGAAAGGCACTGGGTCTCTCGCCAGTGAATCTTTCCCCAGTGCCACCAATTTCCTCCTCTGTCTGAGATCCTAGTGTGGGATCTTATAGTTCTGGGCCACAAAAAGCTTTCAGTAGGTGGCCCAGGGCAATCAAGAGACTGGTCACCTCTCATTCAGCTGGGAAGGCTCTAGCAGCAACTTTTAAGAGTGCGGTTTAGGACCTGCTGGTGGCATCACTGACTGCTTTACTAAGTACTGTGCAAACTACAGCTGCTCTTCTCCCACTTCTTCCCAGCTGAATGAGGCATAGCTGGGGTTTCTCACAGTTTATGTCCCTGTGTTGGAGATCATGGCTTTTGGAGCATTTACTTATATGAAAATGAGAAACTGGCCTTTGTTGCTCTTCAGGATGGTTGTGCAGCCCTTTCCTAGCAGTGGGTTCTGCTGCTTTAAGTTCTGGAAAGAAAAGGGGAGGGGTGAACTATGGTAAGGAGCACACCAACTAGATTATTGGCAAACATAATTAAAAATATATGTGCGATTACTCCTCTGTTTCCCTTTTCTTAACCATCCTCTGCATTACCTCTGGCATTTTTAGATGGCAGATAATATAACTGAGAGGACTCTTGGGTACAGGCAGCTCTTAGAGCAGCAGTGATTTATCTCAGGCCGTTTTGAGGTAGCAGAATTTACCTCTAGCTACAGCCACCCCTCCACGTCTGCCCCCCCTCCATTTGCATAAGTAATTGGCAGCTTGTTAATGGCTCATTAGGAATGCTGAAAACCGTGGGATTAAAACACACTCAGCGGAGCAGAGATGAGGGGAAGGGGGAGAAAGGCCTTCATCCCTGCTTGCAAATTACACCCCTTGATTCAACGTGATTCAGAATTACAGGTCGTAAAGCAACTAGATTGTTAAATGAAGTAAGCAAAACCAATGTCAATGGCAGGCTTTATTTTTAGACTCATGTTTAAACACGGTATGTGCATTGGGAGGGGGGAACAAACAGTCCCTTGCCAAAGAGTCCTACTGACAGCAGGAAGGTCTCACCCCCTTCTCAGTTCTGCGTTAACCCTGCCTGGTCAGGCTTTCCTGCTCTTGAGCAAGGCCATCTGGCTCCTTACATCACCTCACAACAGGGACATTTGGTTCCTTTCCCCATGCTTTCTCTGGGTAAATCCAGCCCTCTCCCCTCTGGCAGCAGGCGACCTGCATCTCGCCTGCTTTGGGCAAGGCTGGGACACCCAGCACAGCTGCATGCGAGCAGGAGAAACAGCTACAGGTTGCTCTGTGCGTTCTGTAACTCTCCCGAAACTCTCTGTGAGCTCTTGTAAATTGTTGTGAGATGTCTTCAGCCAGTGGCATGCAGGGGAGCAGCAGCCCCCCGTGCTGCAGCACTGCCAGAGCCTGCAACAGAGGAGATGGAGGACTAGGAGAGGATCAGATCTGCCATTCCCAGAAAGTGGAGTAGACACATGCGGGGCACTGCCTAGTGAGGACACAATAAGTCAAGTTTGGCGGAAGCTTTTTTGGTTTTGTTGACTGTTTTTAAACTCACGTTCAGCACTGGCTGTGACAGCAGAGACAGCAAAGACACAAGACCTGAAGGCAAAGACAGGGCTACACTGAAGGTTTGCAGTGACGGCTTTGGAATCCCTTAGAAAAGTCTCAGCCTGGGGGTGGTACAGCCATAACGCATGATGCCTTTCACTGGGAACACCTTGGGGATTTTTTTCTGAGGCCAGAGTAATTCTGGCAATGGTGCAGTCTCAGATATAGCTAACACCCTTCTTTCCGGAGAAGCTGAAAGGAAATTACAGATAAGGTCCTAGGGAATCACACCCAGTCACAACTTGCACTTAAACTCATTTACCTGTGATGTAAACTGCTTGGGTGCTTAAGAGTCTCGTAAGGTGACAGTTAAAACTACGAAGTGCAGGACAGCTGATGTTCAGCCAGGCTCAGGTCTGTCTGGCATGTCAGCGTGCTAATCCCCCTTTGCAATCCCTTTTGCAAAAGGTGCCCAGGAAGCTGTCAGGGCTCACACAGGCAAAATACTGGCACACCTGGTAGAGCGATGTCTCAGTGCTGCTGGATCCAGCACTGAAGGCAGGGAAGGAGTGTCTGCTCTGGACAGCCAGCCACAAGCGTGTACTGCCCTTTGCCTCACCCCTGAGCAGCCACCTTCGCATGTCCCAACCTCAGCTGACAACCTGAGCTGACAAACTTCGGCAGCTGACAAACTACAGCAGTTTTGTTCGTCATTTGTTTTTCTCCAAGAGCTCAGCTTAGCCAGAGAAGTGTTTCCTGCTTCTTACTTGCACCGATTTGGTTGTGGTTTTTTTTTTATCCTTGTGTCCTCTTGGGTGGCCCAACCACCTGTGGCTTTTTCATACAAGACTGTCCAGAACTGCTGAATGTCACATCCTGCCCACAGCAGGAATTAATGTGTCCTGATGGGGACATACATCTGGCTGCTGGGGGAAGGTTCAGAGCTAAATATCTTCCAGGGATCACCCAGCTCCTAGAGCTGATGTCTAAAGGACATATGTTCTGGTGCAGCCCAGCCTGGGATGACAGCCAGGTCTGCAATTAAAGAAGATCCCAGGTCATCCCCACCTACAGCAGCAGGAACCGAGACAGCAATCAGAGAGTGTGTGTCTTATCACTAGGTCGTGTAGATTGAGCACTGAGTGAATTTTCCTGGGGAGGAACTGTGCCAAGGTCTCCACTACTGGTACGTGATTCTGTACAAACTCAAATGTCTCAGCTTCCTGCAAATAAAAGGGATGTTCAAATAATACTGCACTATATGAAGACATCTACAGTGGTTCTTCTGACTTTCCCAAGGCAGGAGCAGGAGCAGAGCCTCCCTGAAGTATGCCAGGAACAGGAAGAAGGCTGTCAAATGACCAAGGAAAACAAAAGCACTGATTTTCTTTTAATTTTATTTCAAAGTTGGGAAATAAACTGCACAAAAAGGAAAATAAAGCACAGCCTTAGAGTATGCCAGAGACCAAATTCTGTTCTTGGCTGAGATCTATGAAGCAACCTTCAGCTGTGAAGATGGAGGGGATGGCTCCATCGCTTCCCTCTGAATGGGCTACAGCCCTGGAGCTGGGAGGGCGAAATCAGGGCTGCCAACCAGGAGCTGCCTTTAACGTGTTAGTATCTGGATTCCCACCAGTCCAAAGTTCTCGTGAGGGTTTTTCAGTCCTACTCTGATTTTGATATCCGTGGCATCTCTGTTAGTGGCCCAAACTGTGGATATATTGCACAGTCTTCGCTGAACGTTGCTGCTCCACTACCTGCTGCTGTACCGTCAAATTCATTGGGGATAACATGTCATTTTTCCCTTCCTAATCAGCCGGATGTCATTCAGAAAGCTGGGACAAGGAGAAATTTTTCCCCAGACACCAGCTTTTCTTGGTAGCAGACAAACCTCAAGCCTTATAATACTACTTGTACATAGCACTTATATAGCTTTACATTGTCAAAGTGCTGCACTAGCATTAAGTAATTATCTTTCTCCCTAATGGCCATTAACGTTGGCCTTTCATGAACCTCCCCCAGCTCCCCAAGGTTCATATCTAATACAGCAATAAGCTGCTCAAAGGGAGTGGCTGGTTATCTTGCAAGTCTACGGACTTGGATGTATAATGAGGCTTCAGAGCAGAGGCCGGGTGCCCTGGAGTGTCAGAAACATGTGGCTGTAGACCAGGTCATGCGCTTGGGAATATCCTTTAGAAAGGGATGGAAACGAGTAGGTGATACTGTGATTTTGAAATGGAGACAGAAGAAGGAAACTTTGGCCGCTCAGAGGATATGCACTAATTGCTCTATTTATTACCAGGTTAGTACTGCAAACTGAAAGAGCAAAACTGTGGGAATAGCATGTCAATGTGGGCACAGGGAGTTGATATAGGGAGAGGAAGTTAGAGCGCTAAAAATGTCAAGCAAAGCTAGACAGCCATTTCAATGGGATAAAGAGGCCAGTCTGCAGGTCTTTGAAGCATTAAAATAACAAGGAGAAAGGGCAAACTTGGCAGCATCATAGGATTTAAAGAGAGGAACAGAAGAGGATTTACTTGCCTTATTTGCTTGAAAGCAAGTCCCTCTTCCAGGTTGTGTCTCCAGCGGAGATGTTGCAATGCCACTGTTTGAGGACATTTCACACCTAGGAGTCCTGAGAAGGTGAACCTGCATGATGGCTGGGCTCCCCCATCCCTGGCTCCCAAGGGAAATGGAGAAAGATGGGGTGGGAAGATGACATGACTGTTTTAGAAAAGACTCAGAAGTAGCATGCTCCTGACAAGCATCAGTCCTGCACGATCACTCATTTCTGAAACCTGCCAGGCTCAGCTCTGAGAAGAGGCTTGGCAGAAAAAAATCTTTCAGCTTCTCTCTAAAGACATGATAACAATTCTTTCCAAAGCCAAGAACATGCCATGTAAACTGGCTTTGCAAAAGAAAAAAAAAATCATCTTTTTTTTTTAGCCTGATTTAATAGCATCATTTTGTTTTTATGCTTCTGGCAATGGCTGGTCCTGTAAAAGAACTATGTAGCCATGGGAATAATGTGTGGCATAACACAGATCACAGCCACTATGTGTTATGCAAAGTATTTCTGTCACCTTGGACACACTCTGCTTCCTGTGGCATCAGTAGCACAATCCCTCTGTGCTCAGCTCTAAATCATTTTGCTACATCAGCAAATAACAGGGTACGGCTGACTGCAGACTGGGAAGACTAGACTTAGTGCTCACTTACCATACAGCTTCGGAGCAGGGCCTCTCCCTGCCTTCCTGCATCTGTTTTCTCATCTGTGAAATGGGAATTTTAATCCTAATCAGTTTGTGAGGGAAGCAGTAAGGGACAGTCGAAGGCGATGCTTTAACATGTAATAGTCAGCCTTATGTGCTAGGCTAGACATTGGAATGGGTTTATGGTACGGTTTAATTGATGCCTGTTCTGCTTATAACTAGCTAGTAAGGCTTAATATTTGCTATCAAAAAAGTGGCACCCTGTTTGAGATGCAAAGAATACCTCTGCAAAGAATACCTTCTTATCTGTGAGCATAGCTGAGCTCCATTTTGGCATCCAAACATCTCTGAGCATTGCTTGTGTTTTTTCCCCCCAGAAGTTAATTCGATTATCAATCATAACTGGATTAATGTTTAGTAAAAGATATGTCTCACATGACGTAGAGGGCTGGGAGGAATGCTTTGGCAGTTCCTGGCCTCCACCACGTAAGCTAAGCCAAGATACATCCTTGGGACAACCATTGACTGTGTATGTCACTTTACTGGCAGTTTGTCACCAGCATGCATCTAGAGGAGACCAACGACCTCAACTTTATTTCAGCTTATTAGATCTGAGATGGAACTACTGGCTTCTCTGCTCTGCTTTCAGGGCCAGATCCTCAAGGGGTGTATATCGGGGCCCTCCCGTGCAAGCGGTATTGCTGTAACACTGTTTGTGTAAGCTGAGGACCTGATTCATAGATTCTGAACTGCTGTAGGACCTGTTCAAAAGGGCGTTCACTGAGCTCAATACATTGTACTACCTGTAGTCTCAAATGATCCTGCAAGATTCAGGATATGGCAAATATAGAGAGCTTTGCAATACATAATCATTTTGAGATTGCTGGAAAACTGAAGCGTTAGTGCTATTTAAAGGAGAATAAAATAAGCATTAGCACAAAACAGTTTTTGCAACAATCAAGTTTGATGTATGTTCTGTTCGGCTGATAACATTTCCTCAGAGCCCTTCGCAAGAAGGGAAAGCAACTTGTAAAAGCTGGGAATGCAGGAATGAGCTAAAATTGCAGCCAGGGTTTCAAAGGAGCAAAGAAAGAAAAGCATACTTCCATTTCCATTTCGGGAGAACATTCTTGGGAGTTCAGAGCAGCAAGCCGAGAACATGCCAGCCAAGCCATCTCTAAATAGGAGGTGTAGGGCTACAACGAGCTTTTTATCTTCGTGCATTGCAGTTCTGAGCACCTCTGCACTTAAGAAAGAAAGGTGTTCCTGGGACTTTCAAAACCCCTTCTCTTTTTTGAGGGAAGGTCTGTTTCAGAGTTAGAATCAGGGCTGGTTTGCAGACCTCCGAGTACAACATTGCAAGCCCAAATCCAAATTCTGTCAAACCCCAGAGCAGCCTGACTCGCACCCCCTGTGCAGAAAGCCTGCTAAGCATCACACCCATTTCACACCCGATTCCAACACACCTTCCCAGCACTACCCCTACTGCTTCCAAGCACTGCACCGTGTCTCTGTACTGACCCTTCCCCACACCACTGCTTTAATCAGGCAAAGAAACCTGTGGCAGCTTGGAAAAACTGGCAGCTCAGAGGAGAGCTTTTGTTTGTACAAGAAACTGGGTTTTTTTTATCCAAGCGAGCACAACAATCTCATTATTTTGAATAGCCACACATATGCTGGAAAGCTCCATACCAGATACCTTCTACCCTGGTCCTCTATAGGACCAGAGAGATTTCTGCCTGTTTGATTCGGTTGCAGCGCCACAGTTATTAGCACTTGCTTTTTTGGTGTCCGTAATGAGACAAGCAGTCTTCTAAGCAGCATCACAAACCCGCTCTTTCTCATCACCACTAAAACCTCGGACGCTTTACCCTCAGCAGAAACAAGTGCTGGAGACTTGCAGCCATCCTGCTTCCAGCACCGGCTGGTCTTATCAATTAGCTGTTTCCCCACAGATGGTGCTTCTTATGTAGAAGGACAGAACAGAGAAAAACTTGTTCTGCTCAGAGACACTTGTTTAGAAATCTCTAGTGAATCCAAAGGTAAATCCATCTGCTTTCAAACCGTTTGCGTGTATCCTGCAAAGCTGCTGTATACCTGCTGGATTCACGGGCCTTAGCGAAGGATAGAGCCCGACTAAGAAAGTGCCTTTCCCTGGCTTGGCATAGCACAATGGGGCTTCGCCCATGGGCTCTTCCATTTCCAAACTCTCCCAAGGGGTTGGCTTTCCTGTCACTATTAAATGCTGGGCATATTCCTGCCTGTGAAGAGCCTGGTTTTTGCAAACAGACCGCCTTTTTGCAGTGCGGTCCTGCAGTCATTTACATATTCAGAGCAGCCTTTGAAAAGGCCTGTAGCACAGTTTTATGAGCACAAAACCTTTCGTGCAATTAGGTGGTGTGCAGATGCCTGTGCACGGCGTTTAAAAACCCTTACGGGAGTGGGGCAGACCTCCCGCTGTATTTCTGGTGGGTGCCCCAGAGCCCTGAGGCCCTGCAAAACACTTTGCTGAACACTGTTTCTTGCCTCCTGCTTCATCAGACTGGAGGGCTGGAGTTTGCACTTGGCATTTTGTCGTTTGATTTCTTTACAGGCCCATTTTGGGAGGAGAGGACATCATTTATCTTGATACATTTCACTCCCTATCCATCATGTTAACCAGGTGGGATTGGTGGGTAAGCCCATGGGCGGTCGGGGAGGCAGTAGCCAGCCCAGCTTTTTTTGAACAGCTCCTTGTTGGTGTAGCTCACAGGGAGGTCCTGAGTTTGCCCACATCACGCCAGGGCTGACCCCTTCCTCAGGGCTCTCATCACTCAGATTTCCTTGTGCCTTTGCCTTCAGGTTGGAGGACACACCATGCTGCCTATCCGCTGGATGCCTCCGGAAAGCATCATGTACAGGAAATTCACAACAGAGAGTGACGTCTGGAGCTTTGGAGTGATTCTCTGGGAGATCTTCACATATGGGAAGCAGCCCTGGTTTCAGCTCTCAAACACAGAGGTACAACAGTGCTGAGACACCTCAGCTGGAAACTTTGCTTTTTACCATCTCTCCTTTCCAGATTGCTTGCAAAGCTGTTCGTACATGGACGGTCCCCTGCTCGGCACTCCCACGGCTTCAGCGTGGGAGAAGGGTCATCATCTCTGTTTAAGAACTGGGGAAACTGAGGCATGCAGAAATCAAAGGGCTCTGCCAAAGCCCTGTACTGATCATCCTCAGTCTCTCCCTTCTAAGTTCCTGACATACCTCCATAACAGCCACATCTGATAAACTCCTGGGGTGCTGCTAGAACTGGGGATATCCAAATTACTGCTGAGATCTGAGTTATTTTCCTGCCCTGAATTTCATCTGCCCTCTTTCACCTTTATAGCTGAGGCTCTTGCTGCAGTCTCCAGTTTGTGAGAAAGTGTTTGAAGCCTATTTATATCATAGAATTATAGAATCAAAGAATATCCCAAATTGGAAGGGACCCATAAGGACTATCGAGTCCAACTCCCGGCTCCACACAGGACCAGCCAAATCGGAGCAGATGACTGAGAGTGTTGTCTAGACATGACATGTGGCACATTTCTCTGGGGCTTTTTGCCACAGGGATATCTATTATATGGTTTGCCCCAGTTCATTGGGGGTGGAACCCAAGGAGCTGGTTTGTTCTTGTTATTTCTTTGACTAGCACAAGTTGCAGCCCATCAGTATAGGGCTACACTGTAAAAATGTTGAGGGAAGGCTGGCTGGGATTAGCAGAGTGTCAGAGCTGAGGTTTGAGGCACATCAGCAGAAATGCATTGGAAGATTTTGCTCAGAATAGCAGGGGGTATTATAGAAGAGGAACAAGATGCATTGACATAGCAGTGTGTGGGAACCTTGCACATTTTTATCCTACTGTGTATCTAATGGATTTCAGAAATTTCACCTTTTGTAATGAGAAATGTGCATTTTCTGCTTTCTGGATACAGATCCCTTAATTAAGTGAGTTGCAGAGATGGCAAATCCAAGGTGTTGCTTTACAGCTCTAATACTTGCCCATTCGTGTGCTCAATGGGGCCTGACTGTATATCCCAAAGCAGCACACGCAAACATTTTAGAGACACAAACAATGGAATCGACAGCGACAGAAGTTATTTGTCACGCTATTTAATGAGCTGCTCTTGCATTTCCCTGGGAGGGTAAATACAAACACGCACACAGACAAGCACATGTAGCTTGTACATGGGTGACAGGCACGATGGAGTATGACAGCTCAGCTGCCCCCATGCTTTCTGCCTCAGTTTCCTTTGCAGGGCAGGAGGCCTGAGATTAGTCACCCCTAACCTTGAAGGAGGGCTGGCTAAAACCTGCACAGATACAGCTGTATTGGCTTTTCTACCATCCATGGAAAATTCTTCGTCTTTTCCTTTCCTATTGCTGTATCCAATTCTTTCTGAGAGGTGAAGACTTCCACCCCAGACCAGACTACTATCTAGGTAGGAGGGAGCCACATTAGCTCTCATTTGGCTTATTTTTTCACAGTTTGTGGAAAGGTGGGCAGAACCTGGGTGGTTTCAGGGGACTGACACCTCCACCAGCTTCTGGATGGTGAGGAGTCAGAGCAAGTCTCAGCGGCAGCCTGGCTGTGGCTGCAGAGCCCTGAGGAGAAGCAGGTTAAATGAGTCCGTGCCAGGCTCCAGCATGCCAGGACCAGACCGTGAGCAACCCTCAGGCTGGCCGAGCACTGCCGGTGCTGGGTGTGCGCGTTAGCGAGACTGGGATGCTCGCTCCCTCCTGTGGCATCTGCATGGCCTCCTACCCCCAAAACATCTTTAGCAGGTTTGTTCAAGGCTGGAAGAGACTTTGCCTGAGCAGAGGGATGAGGCAGGGCACCACCTTATCTGAAAACCTCAGCCAGGCTTCTGTCTGTGCCCTTCCTTTGTCCTGGAGAGAAAGGGCCCAACACAAGGCTCCTGTGCATGTCCAGGATGTCCTGTCACAAACCATAACTCACCTCCTCCCACAGGGCACCGCCGGCAGCTTTATGGCGATGGAGGCTTCTCTGCATGCTGTGTCTTCCTCGCCCAGCTTTCAGCAGGTCCTAATCTCTCCCCTCTGTATTTATATGCAAACAGCAAAGCGATAAGTATCGGTTGAGCTGTGTGGCAGACCCATTACTATTCATAAATGATAAATTCCAAACACCCCTTGCTGGGTGGCTTCCCTCAACACACTGCTTGGGATCTGTGTTTATCTGCAGAGCGTGGCAGGTCACTCGCACACTACAATGCTGGGACTCATCAACTCCAACCACAGAGGCCAGATGGTAATAGCAGCTCTCTGACAAATCATACCCACCTTCCCTTTGCATCCGTTCCTCCGGTGAGCAAAACGCAAACAGACACTTAGGGGAGTCCTCTCCAATGGCATCCCTCTGAAGAGACTTTAATGCTGTCCAAGAGATCACATTTCTCTCATTAGCAGCACTGACCTGGCCCAGAACAGAGTATTAGGAACGCAATTTTATTTTTTTTTTCCCATCACAGATGTGATTTGAGATGAAATTTCATTCTTTCAGCTGCTTTTCTACGTCAAAATGAGGCAAATCTGCCCTTGGAGATGGAAGTAGGAAAAGATGCTCTGAATTCTCCTTTATAGAACTCTCCTGGGCTTTGCAATGGAAAGGACTCATGATTTTCAGGGAAGAAAAATATAATTTCAGCTGTGAAAAATATTACTTTAGTTTCAGAATTTTAAGGTTTGGTTTTTTTCTTTCTCCAGTTAGCAGGAAAAAGTGACATCATAAATTAAAATTTCATTTCATTTACTTGTGACCACCGGTTTGGAGAGTGCATTGAGGTAGTTAGGTATCAAATGGGGAAGGTTTTGGGTAACTGCAAGACTGCACCTGGAGACAAACTTTTCACTGTGAAATTATCATTAACAGCACAGCAACAGGTGAGCACAGAGGATCTGCAGACCTCTTGGCTTCTCAGCACTCCCATTCACAAAACGGTACCACATCAGCCAAGAAGTAGCTGGGAGAGGACATGCTCCAGGAACTGCCCAGCTGGTGTTCAACATCTCTTTTCTTTTTTTTTTTCCTTTCAGGTCATTGAGTGCATTACCCAAGGCCGAGTTTTGGAAAGGCCTCGAGTCTGCCCCAAGGAGGTTTACGACATCATGTTGGGCTGCTGGCAGAGAGAACCTCAGCAACGGCTCAACATCAAGGAGATCTACAAGATCCTTCATGCTCTGGGCAAGGCCACACCAATCTACCTGGACATCCTTGGCTAGCAGTGGCCACTTGTTGAAAGTCCCTGCTCCTTCCTTCCGACCTTCCTTCCCTCTCCCCCTCCCAAGTCCTTTGCCCCTCAGCTCCCAAGCAAACATCTTCATATAAACTCAAGTGCCTGCTACACATACAACACTGAAGAAAAACAAAACAAAAAGCAAACCAACAAAAATCCCAGAAAACAGCAACCTGTAAGGCAGTTTGGCTTATATATATTTATAGATATCTCTCTATATATAACTTCCACACCAATACAGAAAGAAGCTGCTGTTACAGAAAATTATAAGACTTTAAAAACAAAAAGAAACAAAAAAGGGAGAAAAGAGTACTTAAAAAGATATATATAATTAAAAAAAAAAAAAAAAAAAAAGAAAGGAGAGGGAATCTTTCCCCCAANAAAAAAAAAAGAAAGAAAGGAGAAGGTATCTTTCCCCCGAGCAATGAAGCAGTGAATTGTAACCCTGCTGTGAGTATGGTTCGGGCTGCTGGGCAGGGCCCTAGACTGGCTACGGCGGAATTGCCATCCCGGGTAGGAGCCCCGGGAGGAAAGCCTTGCCCTGGTTGTATGATATGCACTGAATGTGTGAAATCAGTCCTCCCTTTTCGTCCTTGCCTCCCTCCCTCCTTCCCAGCCCACAGGTGATGGGCGCAGAGCCAGGGCAGTGCCCCTGGATGAACTCTCTTTTACCAACCCCTTTCCTTCCTTCAAGTCTTTCCTCATCCCTCTCTGCCTTCCTGCCTTTTTCTTCTCTCCAACATTTCAGGACAATTTTTCTAATTTGCTGATTCTTAAATGTATAGACTCAAGGCTTTCGAACACACAGTCGAAGGATTGTGGCACCTACGGGTAAAACACACACCGGGAACCAGCCGCCCCCCTGCAGACGGCAAGCCGGCCGGACCCAGACCTCCCTCCCGCCCCGTGCCTGGGCCAGGAGAGCAGCGGGACCGACGTGGCTGCGCAAGGGAGTCGAGGGAGGGTCCTGGAGACCCTGTCCTGAGTCATCCCCAACCCATTTCAGTGTGCGAGACAGGAGCGCCGTTCGTCAGGGCGCCCAGCGCAGGCGGCCACTTTGGGAGGAACAACCTCCCACCCCCACCCTGCCTTTCTCTCCCCACCCTTCACGTTTGTTAGCGGCCACGGGGGTTTTCCCCCCTCCCTCAGCTCTCTGCACCAGGTCCAGATCAGTCCCTGGTGTAAACCTTCAGCAGACAGGGTTGGATCCCTGCTCCCCGCATGGGGGAAAGGCCGCAGCGTGCAGACAGCTAGGAGCATGCCTGCGTCCTGGCTGGGCATGCCTATGGGGTCAGCATATCCCAGCGCCCTTCCTCCCCATCCTCTTCCCTTCCCCAACCCTGCCCCAAGCCTCAGTCCAAGCCTCAGGCACAAGCCAGCAGGGGACAGGGAGGGGGACAAGGCTTGCGAGATGGCTGGGAACCTACCAACACCTGCCTGCAGCCCCCTTGCCATTCTCCTCACGTCCCCATCCCCTGAAAGGATTGATGCATCTGCCTTTGAGCTGTTGTGAAATGCAGAGGCTGAAGAATAGCTCCACAGGCAGCCCCGGGAGAAGGGGGGGAAGGAGGGGAAGGTGCCTTCAGGAGCAGACGGCTCAGCGGATGGCCGCAGTGGCCAGCCTTGCATCTCAATGAGGATAAAGGCCTGACAGGCAGCAACAGGGGGTGGTGGGGACAGCGGGGGAGAGACAGAAGCATCCTCCATATAACCCATCACCCTTGAGCAGGAAATAATCCCGACCTGGGGAAAGGCTGAGTCAGACGCTAAATGCCGTCTGTCCAGACTGGACTGAGAATACAAAACCTTTCTGGGTCATTTTTTTCCTGTGGCTAATCGAGGATGAGGGGGAACCTCAGCTTGGCAGCTGCTCTCTGGAGGCAGGGAGCAGGCGCCACCGGCATTGTCAAGGCAATTTTGAGAAGGTAACAACAACTGGCACAAAAATAGCCTGCTCAGATGCGGTGCTTGTCTGGAAGGGAACGCAGATGTGGGAAGATGAGATGGAGAAAGGATCTTGTCTCCTTCCCCATGGCCAGAGTAGTATTCGTGGCCAGGATGCAAGGGGAGATGGGTGACCCTGACTGAGACCTGGTTATGGCCAGCTACTGAAAGGGGAAGATTTTGCACCTTCTCCTCATCCCCCTTGTCTCTTGCCAATCTCTACCTCCCATCCATGGCTCTGGCATGACCTGGCTTATGGTTTCAAACAGGGGCAGGGGACACTGCTACAGGGAGCTTTATGGTGGCAGCAGTGGCTACCAGTTATTCTGTGCTTGTGTAAAGAGCTTGGGGTGGGAGATGGTGGGTGGGAGTAGGGATGTAACCTTCCTCTGCGTGTTGAAGAGATCTGAGCTCGTGGGACAGACTCATGCCAATGGAGGATGGATGGGCTGCCACTGAACAGGCACCAGCAGCTCACAGCATGGACACCAAAGATGGCATGGTCAGGGACAAGGGTATGGACCAGCGCCTGGAGTCCGCACACAGGAACAGCATACCATGCCACCCCTCAATAGCAGGATCTTGCTTCTTTGGGAGAGGACATCTAGTTTTCCTCATCTGCCTACTTAGGTCCACCTTTGGAAGTGAAAAAGAGTGGTTGAAAGGTTGCTAGCCCTTGCTGGCCTGGCTTCCTTGGAATGCAGGATGCTGTGGCTAAAAGGGCTGAAGACTCTGTACAAGGGAAGAACAAGAAATGGTTGTTAATAGCCCGGTGTCTCCAAAAGAAAACCCTTCCCTGGGGTTGCCTGTCTCTTACCCCAAGTGTCTTCTCACTCTTGTGTCTCCCAGGCACTGGACCAGATTGTGCTAGGCCACCATTTTGTCCACCTCTCTATCATGCTCTCATGCTCTCGTTTCTCTTTTGGCCAATGTCATGGGACTTTAGACTATCAAATCACCTACAGACACCGTGTTCCCATGCTCGATGAGATTCCCCTGTCACCATTCTGCACAGCAGATATATCCTCCTTTCCTTCCTTCTTTTCTCCTTTCCCGCCTCCCCAGCACTACCACCCCGTCCCTTTTACCACCTTTGTATGATCACGGCAGCGAGGCGAACTCAGGAGCTGAGCATGACACCGAGCCTTGGTGCCATGTGCTTAGGAATAAGTGGTCTATGAGAAGCAAGGAGATGGGTCCCTAAAAGATGTGAAGTGGCTGAGACCAAGGTTCAGGCTGTCTGACTGATTTACTGTTAGCCCCACCAAGTGCAGTGACTGCTTCGGAAAAAGGTCCTTTTGTCAAAATTAATTGTGAACAATTGCTCAGAAGAGCAAGATAAGCTGTGGTTCTGCGGTGTGACGTCTCCCCAGCTGCTGTTGCTGCTTTATGCCCCTTGGCCTGTTGGTGCTGGATGGAGGTTTGAGGGGGGGAAGGAGGAAGTTGGTTTATGTTCAAAGACGTGATGGAAACTGCTGCATCCTTTTTTGATGTGACAGTTTTGGAGGGGAAGAGGGAAAGCAGCTGTGCTGAGTTCCCGGTGATCACCCTGAGACATCATTTCCAGAAGCACCTTCCCTGGACCAGAAGCAGAGCTGCCCGTCAGCATGGGTGATGGTGCTCTTCCCTGTAGGAAGATGGGCTCTGGGGTGGCCCTGCTGCGTGTGAGGGGAGAAGAAGAGCAGATTTGGGGGGAAACTCTCACAGAGTGCCATAAATCAGTGTGGGGACTGTTTCGAGGCAAAGAGAAATAAGTCCATTCTCCTTCTCCATTTCCAGGAGAGATACTTCTCATTGTCCTGCCTCTATTAAGAGGAAAGAGCTATCCCTGCTGCCTGGGAACATCAACAGGTCTCACCCAAGTCTGGGACAAGCCAGGACTAATTCCCAGCCAGGCAGCCATTCCCACCACCCAGCCTCTTCCACCAGCAGTTTTCTCAAGGAGCTTGTGAAAGGGAGCTGGGAGGAACACCAGTCTGAGTACTGCTGAGAAGAGGCCATGGGGGCTTCCCTGTCCTAGCTGCATCCTGCTCCCTAAAAATTAAAATTGTTAGCACCAACTCAGTCACCCAAGGTTGTCACTGAAATCATGCTTTCTTGGAGGTGAAGGTGCTATTTTGGTGCATGGTACAGATGCACGCCAGGGCTGCAAGCTGCGGACAGTAAATGTGTCTCCAGCCTTAGGGGCTCACCAGTGACCTGTCTCATCTTCTCCAGCCATTATTTTTCTTTCCACCCCAGTCTGTCCTGTTGCAAGATGAAAGCTGAAATGTAGTTAAGGGAAGACATGCAAGACCTGCCAGATTGAAAGTCCATCCTGACTCCCACAAAGCTTGCTCATGCCTCAGTGCAGGTATTTTGGAGGTGAAAAAGAGCCTGGGCTGCTTCATTTCATTGGGTCCCACTGGGTGTTGAATTGCAGACAGGTGACTCTGGGAACATGTGCCACACAAATGTGAAAAATCTGGGATGCCTTTAGAGAGGCTGCTTGCTTGAGAGACATCGTTAGCTTTGAGCTGTCTGCTTGTCCCCAGGAGTGGGTTGGACAAGGTGAGAAAATATGTGGGGAAATAAAAAAGCCAAGGAAAGGGAAAGGCTGGTTTTAGAAGGCAAGTGAGTGTCTTGGGTTGGGAAATCGAGACTGGTTTCGGGAGTGTGGCGCAGAATTTAAAGTAGCACTGTGGATACAAGTGAAAAACAAAAGAAAATAGTAACATACTAGAGCTCCAGGAAAAGTTAGCTGTAACACCGGGCAAATACTGGTTTAAAAAGGAGACAGAAACAATAAAAGCAAGGGACCATTTATGCAGACTGAAAACAAAATCACTAGGGTTTGTGGGGTCCCAAGCTTTTTATTTTTTTTCTGTAAGAAAATACAACTAAAAGAAAGCCTGAAAAAGTTACTTTTTTTTTTTTCAGGGCCACAGACAGAAGTATAATACTACACGAGCTGTTTCCTTTCATGTGAAAGGCTCTTATTTCCCAGAACACACATACATGAGTTTTCTTGAGTTCAGGATATGGGTTGAAGAAGGTAGACCTGGCTCACCACAGACCCAGGAATCCAGAAGTATTTCTGAACACTTGTTCAGCATACATTCATGTGCCACTCTGCATAGAGACAGTATTTTGCTCAGCAGTGTCAGCTTAAGAACTTTTTTTCAATCTTTCTTATCTCCTCACCCCTCCACCCCCCTTGAGGAATCATCTACATCCTTTGCCTAACCGTGGCTCCTAATGGTTCATGAAAAGGCGGTGCAAGTGGTTGAAATCTTGGTGCATCATATGTCCACCTGCTTTCCGCTTTGGGCAGGAATCAGCTGAACCACTACAGCCATGCCTCGGACCCAACGTTTTTGTAACAGCAGTAGGTGTGTTCTCTGGTCGAAAGGCAATGGTGAGGATGAGCAAGGTGAAGAAATGCGATCTTGGCTGTGATTCCATGCTGTAGTGGTTCCTCTGATAACTGGAAGGCTATGGACATCAACAGAGCTCCTCTGCTATGAGAATCAGCAGGCACGGGCGTGCTGTGCCACAACTCAAGAGGTCTGCTCCATTCAGATGCAGTGGCTTTCTGATGGATGGTAGGGTCATGGAGCCTTGACATAACAGTGCTGCTGGTCTCCAAGTGAGTACCCAAAGTAGAAGAAGAGCAAAATCCCCTATCAGCACTGCTTTCCAGGAGTGGACAAACTTGCCTAACTCTAAGGTGCCTTCCCCACCCCTGCCTTGATGCATCTCTTAATGTATGCAGACTGATGTCTGCATTTAATATTTCTTTAAGTAGCTGCTAAGTCCCAAAAAGTCTTTTCCCTTTGCTGCCCTCCTTGCAAGCAGGGATATTGACTTTCAAGCCTGGAGAAAGTAGGTGTTTTTAAAAACATCCATTCTGGCCAGCAGTGTCATAAATGACACAGGCAGAGACGTCAGTCGCCGCTCCAAGAGGAATGCAGGAGCATTCCATCTCTCCTGTGCCTCTTATTCCCTTCTAGTATACTACTGAAGTGTGAAGCAGCTCCCTGAGAGAAGTGGTAGGTGTCCCATTGCTTGCAACTTTGAAAAACTGGGCTGTGGAAAGAGATGAGACCAGAGAGAGAGAATGACACAATCTTATGGCTTTCTTCAGGGCCTGAGCTAAGAGACATGATAGGTTGGTTTCATCTTGATGCCTTGAGTTTCTCACAGACCCAGTCTGACAGGTCTTTTCAGACTAAAGGAATGACCGTTAGTTCCTCCTCCCTTCTGCTAGCCCACAGTTCCAGCATCTCTCTAAGGAGAAAGGAGGCACAACAAATCTAACCATCACTTCCTTACACTGTCAGGAGTCCTCTGCAGGAACCGATCTCCTGCGCAGCACAAGCGACAGATCCTACAGCTGAAAACTTGAGCAGTTGTTCTGAGGGGGTGCTTAACTGCAGAACGACTGGCTTCTTAGGACAAGGCCCCAGCAGGGAAAGACTGAAATACCTCTAAAGAAAATCGTGGCTCTGGGAGGTCCAAATGTCTTCTTGCATGCTTTCTCTCACTCTCTGCTGGCTTCCAGCCTCCCCAGTCTTTGCTGCTTGATACTGAGATAGCTGAGTTTCTGCATTTGCTCCCTTTTCAGAGCACAGAGAGCTGGTGAAACTGTTTGATTTCAATGTGGTAGGTGAGATAAAATTTCCCTCTCTCCCTCCCCCGCCCCCTTCTTTTTCTCCCTGCGTGGCTCCTGTCCTTGCAGTTCTCAGGACTTGACTAGCAGTTTTTAAATGAAGCGGAAGTCTTAATGTGAGGTGAATCCCAAGACCACAAACAGTTTGGACTTCAAACAGTGAGAAAATTGGCGCCGAATGATTCCGCACACAAAGCAGAAAACTTTCATTTCCTGCAGGCAGGATGGAATTGACTGTTATATTAAGACTTCAGAAGGAGCACTGCCCCGGAGTAATTTCACTGCTGTCAGGCAGTGTTGACATCTAGATTAACCTCTGTGCAGTGAATTTTACAGCAAAGCTCATTGTAATGCATGTGGGGTATCTCCTGTAAATCCCAACTGAAGCCCATAGTGTCCCACCCTTCTGCGCAGGAGAAAGGGTCGGGGAGCAGCCGCTATCATTTTTGACCCCAGCAGAGCGTGACTCTAACCTCATCCAGGCCAGTTCTGCTGAAACTGATTTTCTACTGTGCTAACGTGACAGTAGCTCCAGCCTGTGGTTTGGGTTTTTGTGGTTTTTTTTTTTTAATTCCCCAAACAGATTTACATCACAAGGCTGACATTTTTTTTTGCCAGTGACAAACAGCTCCCTTCACGTATCCACCCAGCTACACAGTCCTAATTAAAAGGCACTAGTTAACCAGTGGCAATTAGCTGCTTGCACTGATTAACTCCAGCACATACAATCCCCACACACAATGCTCTGATCAGACGTGATCCAGGACTAAATGGCAGACAAACTCCCAGCTGATGTGAGATGATGGCATCCAATCCTACCCACCAGCCCACAGGCACACTATTAACTCTGTCTACCAAAACGAACCTGCATGAATTAAAGAAGCTCACAGAGTTCACTCAGTGCAAGTCAGAGGATGTTGCAAAAGAAGTCTCTTGACTCCTGAAATCAGTGGTCCTGCTGTAAAGTTGGAAGCGTAAGCCAGACCCCAAGCCCTGTAGTCTTTTGCTATAAGAGTGGGTTGAGCAGCAAGAGTTCCCAGGCAGGAGCACAACTTTGCTCTTGTGTGGGTAGAGACAATCTTGCCTGGGGTTCTCAAAATAAATCTCCGAGATGTACTTCGTTGTAAAAAAAAAACCCACTAGCATCTAAAAAGAATGGAAGGGGGCTTTTATTGTTTGTGTGTTTTTGCCACACCTGCTTATTCATACACTTATTTTCATACTGAGACATTGCTCTGCAGTCATCTGCAGGAGGTTCTAGGCAAGAGACAACCTATCAGGTGCCCAACAGATTAGCCACTAACCCTACGGGCAAAATCTCAATAGTACTTTTAGAAATCTCTTTCAGTGCCCACCCATCTTCTCACCTACAGCTCTTCACAGTAGGCTTACCATTATGTTTGTCAAAGGCTTTGGATAGTCTATGAAGAGGGGACATGCCCATAGTTTCTGCTGCTCTTCAGATGCAGTTGTGTGCCCCCGGCATTTCTGTAATCAGGAAGATTCCTTCAAAGTAACATTTCTACCCCCAATCAGAATACAGCTGAAAAGACTACCCAAGGTTATAGAGAAGGTCAAGCTGCTGCTTTGGACTGGAATTTGCTTTGGAAGGAATTTGATGGACCAATTTAACCACCACAGCACATCAAAACCTGGTGGCTTCATTTAAAAAGTAATCAGTATTGTATTTCACTTTAGACATCCGTGCATTAGTGTTCTGCAAATATGATTTCCTCTTTGTTTGCATTATTGATGCCATAAAATGTCAGACACATTAAAGAAAAAAAAAAGAGGCCAACCTTTGGGGTTTGGAATGATTCTGGCTGAATTGCAGTTGGGTTACTTTTCTTTTTATTTCCCATGGTAGTGATGCACTGTTACTCATTCTGCTATTGCTTTACAAAGAGTTCTCTCTAAGTGTATTTATTCAGCCAACCATATTTCAGGAAACACATAACCTTGATATTTTTTTACTGTGTGTGGCAGTGTGTGTATGTGTGTTAAGGGCAGAAGGGAGGTGGAGCTTTTTACAAGAACCCTCCCATTTCTGGTAGTGTGTTGCCTTTGTGCAACGCTGTGTGACTTCCCCTTCTGCTCAGGTGGCTGGTTTGATTTAATATAAAGAACTGACTTTTGTGATCAGGATTTGAGGTCTTCTGGTTTTGCACTGCCCAGAATCTGTCATTTGCTTTCACCATTCAGCAGCAATCTGCTGTCTCCAATGGTTCCTAGATGTCCATGCCACAGAGATCACTCAGCACTTGAGTCTCGGGCATGCGATAGAGGAGTTTTAGCTTACTCTGGTGTCCTGGACCAATGAAGAGTTTGCTGATTTAGCTTGGCACCTACACTCATCCCCACCTGAGGCTCACTGGCTGCTGTTCCCATGGCAGATACTATTAGCTGCTTGGTACTTTTTCTCCCAGACCATTAAAGAGCACTGTCCTTGGCAGTCATATGCTTTCTGCCACATTTCTCTATAACAACTGCTGGTCCGTTGTTCAATTTTCCTGTGAACCTTTTTGAAGAATATTGTCCCTCTTAAAATCTTAAAAATTACCTTCCCAAGTCTCCTTGAAAGTAAAAGTGAAAAATCAGGGTGGAATTATCTCCCTTATGTAGGGATTTTCACCAGTGGTAAGATTTCTTTTCAGCTTTTCCTTCCAGTGACAGCAAGACTTGAGAGCAGGGGGAGAGGGATATAGTGGAGCAGTCTAAGGAAAGGACTCAGCTAGGACCTAGACTGCAAGGTCATCTGTACACATACTAGGCCCTTGCCAGCTTTGTACAGCAAAACCCCCCAGCTTTTCATGAGCAGCTTCCTGCCCAGCTCTCTTGTTCCTACTCCAGTTCTGACCTTCAGATCTCCTTATCTTCACATATCCATCTCAGCGGTATCCAAGCAGCCCAAAGAAGAGATGACAGGGGCTGAATGGGTGTGTAATTCAGTGTCTTTCTCACCCTTTTTTTATCAGGGGCAAAGATAGTGAATGTGACAGAACAGAAATACTATTTTCCCCAAAACAGAAGTGATCCAGTTTCTTTTCAAACTCAGATATTTAAGATGCCATGCAGCAGTACCTATAAATATGCCTTGAAATGTTGAATGAGCACAAGGAGTCTATTTGATTTTGTTTTTATGCCTGTAATTTCTCTCACCAAGAATTCAGCTGTTACTCAGTTCCCAGCAGGTTGTTCTGATTGCTGGAGAGATGGTTGGGATTGATTCTGGCTGCGATCTGTTCAAGTCCAGCCTCATTCTTAGGTAGCTAGATTGAGACAACAGAAATAATCAGCAAGGGACTGAATTGTCGTTCCTGTGTAACTAAACCTTCTTGTGCAACACCAGGCTAAACCTCGAAGGAGTTCAACACCCACAACTTTGTCTGAAGTCAGTAAGGTCTGTGGATACTGAGAGGCACTGAAGATCACTATGATGTTAGGAACAGAATGGCAGGAGAGAGGAAGAGAAATGCAACAAGAAAAAAAAAAACAAACCTTGTATCAGAAAAGAGACTGGTTGATTTGTAATGCAAGAAAATCCACTGGTGAACATGAGAAAAGACACAGAATATTCACCTTGGCAACCAAGAACACTGGCCACCAGGACAGGAGCAGCTCTCTATCCTACAAACTTCCTCTCACTTTTAATTTCCTTTTTCTCCTTCTTCTGCTAATAAAAAATGAGGAAAAAAAAAAAAAAAGGAAAATCCTAGTTTACGGCTTTCTTGAAAACTGAAATTAAGGTAAGAGGCAGATTTGGGGGAGGAAGAGAGAGACCACATCCTGCTGGATGATGTAACAGCTTTATAGCCAACATTTTTTCAATAACAAGCGTCTGCTGTGCCCTCTTTTTTTTTCCCTGTACTTTTTTCTTTCGGTACAACCCCTATTTGTAGTTTCAGCAGTGTTCACAATGAGGACAAGGCAGCTCAGCCCCCAAGAATAACAACAGAAGAGCCGCAGGCACGCCGGAGGTTTCGGCGGACCGGCAGCCGCGGGGAGCCGCGCTCCTGCGCATCAGCACCACGGACAGCGCCGCCCGCCGCGCCCGGAGCCGCCCGCTCCTGGAGGAGGACCTCTTGAAGGAGCAGGGGACCTCATGCCCACACCGGTCAGCGCACGGCTGTTTCGCCCTTCATCCTCTTCCCCTGTTCTCAAGTGATGGAGGCGGGGTGGTTTAAAACGCAAAACAATCCATTCAATGCAGAAAAGAACCATCTTTCCTCCAGAATTAAACTCCCTGCCCCACTTCTTCCTGCAACGGTGTTCCACCTGTGAAGGCTCTACCTCTAATTTGGACTGTGAAAGGTTCCTATCTTCTCGTCCATTGGGACAGTTTGACAAATGGAGAATTGCTATACCGCTAGCCTTTAGAAACAGAGTATTTATTTTGTTGGCAGCATCATGTGATTCAGCTTTGGCCATCAACTAAATTTACTGTTGGTGAAGGGTAAGCAAACAGATCTTTGGGAAAATTCAAAGTAAGGGGCACATAAATGACAGCGTGGCCCCTGAAAGTTATTTTGACATCAATCTGTAAAAAAGCCACATTACTGTGTAATGGAGAGTTGTCAGAAAAGAGTCAGCCAAAAATGAAGAGCCACGCAGGGAAAAGCAGCCGTCAACAGGCAAAGCTCCAGATGGAGAAGCAGTCATATCGCACATCCAAAATATGGCAGGTACTTCAGTACCCAGCTTGCTCAGCCCATGTACTTAGGATTTCATCCCACTTGCTTTCCTGGATCACACTGAGGAAGTTATACCCTCAAATTAGGGTTGGACATCTCCTGAAACCTCATCATTGGTGAGAAGCTATTGGCCAGGAGCAGGCAGGTCCCTGAAAAACTTCAGTGTGTGGAAGAAAAACTAGAAAAGTAGGTCAGTAAGTTGGGCTGTTCCCCCGTGCTCCACACATGCTGCTTCCTAGAAGCAATTTCCTCTGTATCCCATCTTCCACATCCTCCCCAGCTGAGACTGGCAGCTGCTGCTATGGGACATCTGGATTGGTACTTGAACACAGCAAGGGCTGGGAAGTGCCTGAGACACAAGACCTCAGAACTCCTGAGTAACAATACTGAAAATGAGGAATTGAAGCCAGAGAACAAATGGTGCTAAGGGAAGGGAGTAAGGAAGCCTACTGAGATACAGGGAAAGGAAGGAAATGGGCAAGGACTTATTACCCAGTGAGGGCTGAGCGATCTCGAAGCTAGTGAAAATCAGGTGTGAGCAGTGGCAAGGCAGAAGAGAGTCGTGGTCAGGGAAGAACTATGGTTGTGAGGAAGCAATTGCTACAAAATGGTGTGTGCTCATCTAAATGAGTCCTGAAGGTTTCCCCAAACGTTAATCCTTGCTGGGCTTCTCCGAGGCCCACCTTCTCTGCTTCAAACCCTTACAAGTACCATAATTTTCTCTGCATTTATTGTGTTCTCTAATGGCTCTGGTTTCAGTATAAGCAGGCTAGATTGTTTTAGCTCCCCTCTGTTCCTCTGCTCAGCCCCCACACCCAGCCAATTCCCTGTGTGAAGAATTGCCTTTTTTTTTCTTTCTTTTTTTTTTTCCCCAGAAGTGTCCTTTACATTTTCAGCTAAACTGGGAGGCAATTTCTTGCATGAGAGCTTCATATAGATAGGCTTAAAGCAGAACAAAAATAAATAAATAAGTACACTAAATTACCTCCCCCTCCCCCATCCTGTCTTAACAAAGTGCTATTTTACATAAGTTATTTCAATAGCAACGAAGGATTTTTGTGCAGGCAAATGACTGACATTGATTTAGCTTTCAGTGAGTGCTACAGCTTCTGCCTCTTCTGGGTCAGCAAGGAGGCAAGGTTTCCCCAGGTAAATGTTGAGGATACACAACCTTCTTGGATGAAGACTGCCTTGATGTTTGAGATGGTGTTTAGGGGTTGTATTCTACACTTGCCTCCAGTGATTTCTCTAGGACACCTGTGTTGAAGTCATATTGTCCATCAGTGGCTCGTGTGGTAGTGTGATGGCTGTGGGAAACTGTGGTTTCCCATGCTGGCACTCCTGCCACAAGGAGAAACACCCAGCCTCCAGAAAATGGCAAGGGTGGACTTAACTTCCAGGGAACTACTCCTACTCCCAACTGAACTGCCCTTCAACCATACAGGCAGGCTTGGCCCCCAGAAGGTACTGGTCCACAGCTTGCTTTAGCAGGCAAGCTGGTACTGAGAGGAGGGTGGGGCTACATCTCAGAGGAAAGACATTTTGAACAGCATTTTTGTTGTTACTACTATTTAAACCAGCTTATTTTAATCTCAGTTAATGTCACTGAAAGTCTGCATGAGCAGAAAACAAATCCTCTGGTGATGTTTGCTGAATTGATTGGTTTTGGCAGACTTTTTTTACCCCATGCACCAACCTACATGTTTGCTTAGTTTGGGTCTTCTTTTGCCTCTTTTGACTCCTATTTGCCATTTTGCAACTGAATTGCCGGTTCTCAACCTTTTCCATTCTGCAGTCTCCCCTTCTTCAAATCAAAACTCACCATTTTCCCCTGCTGGGAAGAACCCAGGTTACCCCTCAAGGGAGAACCTGGTGAGAGGAAGGTGGTCATGATCTCTGCCTGCCCATCCCACCTCCACTGGCTCCAACTCAGAGGATGAAGAACGCTGATTTGAGTACAGGCCAAGGTAGGGTCCCTGCTTCTCCCCTACCTGCCACATCATGTGCATCGAGCATGCTGCTACCCTGGAAGGGGACGACTGATACAGTGTTAGTCAGACTTACAAGAAAACTTTTCAAATTAAGGATCTGCAGTGAGGTCAAGGGACCTTTTAAAGTGCTGAGGTATTTACCCTCCCCAGACCTTCCCTTCCCTTCCTGCCCTGCTTTGTCCCTTCCTCTCTCCCCAGCCTTGAAAAGAAACAGAAAATTATTTTTTTAAAACTGTGTCGATAATTTATGTTTAGTATAAAGGATGATTTAATGGCATCACCAAAGGTCATTTTTTTCATCTTCGTGTTACTGCCCCAGCCCCAGAGGCTGTGCGTCCCCTCTTCCCCATAACTCCACTGCCCTCCCTTTCATTCACCTCACACACCCCTCCGTCACCACCCCACCACAGCGTACCACACACCAGAAACCCGCTTCACGTTCAGCCAACGACCATTGGAGAACAGAGATTTCAAACTGAAACCTCCACTCCAGACCACCACAAACTGGAACCATTTCCACCTTGAAAATAGTCAGTTGCTGCAAATGAAAGGCAGACTCATTTCTTGAATTACGTACGTTTTTTTTTAAAGCCTTTTGTACCTATTTACATGTGCGCGTGCGTGAAACCACGTGTACACAGTAGTATCTGTGTGCGCAGATGCACACGAATCTCTCTCTCTCAAATATAAATATATTGTATGTTAGAGCTGTAAATATTCCTTGGTCATGCGTCTATGTCTTCTTCAAAGTATCATATCCTCAGTGTTATGTTAACAACTCCATTTATTGATTGATGAAACTGTGTGTAGACCTATACCCTCCTGACATAGTTTATGTAGCTCTCTCTTCTCAAATAAAGTACAAAACTACCACTAGCAGGTCGTCCTCTTCTTTTTGTTCCATGCTGAACATGCAGCTTTAGTTCATAAAAGTCCATGCTGAAAATAAATGCAGTTTCCAGTTATCCCAACAGTGCAGGAACCTCCAGATGATGCTTTAGGACTTGTGTATTGCTGGTCAGGCCAGCAAGTATAACGATTGTTAATGAAATGTAATAATCTGTAGGTGAAATATTGTCCCAACTGCAGTAAATGAAGGTCTCACTATTGACCTGATTCATTCTTCCCACCTACATGCAGGAACAGCCTACACCAACCATAGCTCACCTCATCCTGGTAGATGTGACAGGATTCCATGCTGCTCCTCCCCTCTGTCAGTGGGTCTCCACATCACTACATCAAGCAACCGCCCCACAGTGCAGAAAGCTCTCCTTGACAGTCACTTCCCTGGTGTGTCGTTGGTCTGTTGTTGCCTGGATTGCTCAGCATCTAAACTCAACTCCCCCGAGTAAATCTTGGGGCTGGGAACAAGGCTCAGGATTATGGCAAAATCCACTTGCTGCCACTTCCTTCCCCTTGACTCTTGACACTGGCTTCATGCTGAAATCGAGGGACTAGAGGGTATTTACCATTACAAGTAAAAAAAAAAAGCCTTTGCACAGATACACTTACTTGGCAAAACCATAAAGTTGATTTGTGAAGTAACACTTAATTTACTGCAACTGACACCAGACTCTAGCTGCCAGGAATTTGACTGACAATTTCTATTTATTTATATCCTGCTATACAATATCTGCCTTAATGTTGTAAATTTTTCTGATTGGAATTTCACAGTGTCTGCCTGGATATTTATTGATCATAAAATAATCTGCACAACCCGTTAAAGTCAAGGCAGGGAGAACGGATGGCAGAGAAATCACTCGACAGGATTCGGGTACCAGTGCCCAGGTAACAGAGGATGCTCAAATGCTATTTTTACAGCATTATGTATTGCTGAGAGCCAACCTCTTGAACTGCTTTTCTTCTGTTTCCCGAAAGCCCCTTCTGAAACGCTTCCAAGACCCTGGTGTTGAGTTCCTACCAGCAACTCCATATGGACCCTGCAACATGCCTCATTCGCAGCTCCTCACCATTGAGAAATCCCACCTTTTCAATGAAATCTGGTGTTTTCACAACTGTTCACTAAGACAGCCCACGAGGGAAATGTTTGGCTCTTTCTGCAGCAGTAAGACCACTTTTTTTTTTTTTTTAATTTATTATTTTTGGCAGGCAAAGACAGAAGCATAAAATTTCTGCCCACAGGGGAAAAAATGTGAGACTTGGTCCCAGCTGGGAGTTCCCATATTGCCCGGTGAATAGAGTTTCTTCCTTAATTCACAGCTTCAACTACGCAGCTTTCCAATATCTCCAATGGAATTTGCCTCCTGAGTTTAGGGGTTCTGTTGTTTGTTTGTTTTGGGGTTGTTGTTTTCTTTTTCCTAAGGGAGACCCTCTCTCTCCCGTGGAAGTCAGAGGTGTGTGCTCTCCCCCAGCAAGTGCACGCACAAGCGTACCTCACTCATAGCCAAACCCAGCCTTTTCCCCAGAATTCTACACATCCCACCCCCAAACCCAGCACACACCCACCTTTCTCACCAACAGTGTGACACCCCTCCCACCCCAGTGCGCACACATATACCTACTCCCATCCACCGCTCTTCTGCCTACTGCTCTTGTTCAAAAGGAGCCTGCTCTTCCCCCCAAAATGCTACACTAGCTATTAACTCCTGCCACTGTCTGAGCACCAAAACCAGGCTGCACCCTCCCCCCTCATAAAAACCAGCTCCCTTTCCTTTCTCTACATCAGAATAATAAACCAGAAGCTCATGATTTGCATTTTAGCCACATTAGCTCTGGCCAGGCAGCCTGATGGACCAGTTTCCCTTTTATTACTGGTTCAAGGCATTTATGTGATAGAGACCTTTAGAAATTCATTTAAGACACAATAAAGAAGAAAAAAACCCAAACCCCACAATTTGACCGAGTTCCTTAGGAGTCCCCTTGTTCCACCCCCTCCCAGTACCTGTAGCAGTTTGTCTTTCCCTATCCGAGACGATTACACGAGTACGCAGCGGCTGGTGAAGCACCTAATGGGTTGGGAGTAAAAACACACCAAACCAAACAGCATCTGAGGCCGCCTACAACCGGGCTGTCAGTCGACAGCCACATGCCTCAGACCGGACAGCATCCCTTGCGGGAAGGTGGGTGAAGGAAGGGCTGGATCTGCTCTGGGCTCCCTGTACTTCATTCCTGCCGCAGCCACCCTGAACGGGCTCAGGCGCACACAGTAACCTTTTCAAGGCCCATAAAACCGTTCACAGATTACCCTTTAGAAAGCAGGAAAGGCAAGCAGACCCCTGCATCCCCTCTGGGTGATGGGAAGGGAGAGGTCCTGGCCTTGTCCCAGGTTGCGGAGGGAGCCAGACGAAAGGTTAACAGCGCCATGTAATCACAAGGTAAAGGCACGGGGCGGGAGCGGGGGAAATGATTTCCTCTTGAATTGTGGCTTCTGTTATTCCCAGAGAAAAGCAGCAGGTATTCAGGAGCTTCTCATTAGCCAGCACGATTTCCATTAGGCTGTCTATTAACATTTTGTGGCCGTAATAAACACCTACATAATTAACACAAAAAAGGAGCCCTCTCTAGGCTTACAGAAGTGGCCAGAACAAGCTGGGAATGGCACAGGCAGGCTGGTTCCTGCCTGGAAATTTCTGCCTGCAAAGCAATTGCTCCTTCCATCCTCCTGGGGCAAATTCCTTTGCAAAGAGTTAAGTTTGAAAGTTTCTGTCCTCTTGGCTCGGTCTAGGAGGACATCTACCTCTATATTGCAGCTGAAAACAAAGGTTACAGAACAGTGTAGAAATTGTCCCTGCAAGTCCCCCAGGGGAGATTCGGGACATCCCAGTATTCCCTAGCACTCTGCCATAACTCTGAGGAGCCTTTTTCCTGCTAAAAACTGACAGGGAAAGAAATCCCTGAGGAACACATGCATGATCCCAGCTAGCAGACAAGCCTCAGGAGCTCATACAAAGTCCCCATGGAAAGAATGGGGTTTATTATAACTTGGGCTTGTTTATAACCATGAGGTGCTCTAGCACTTCAGGTCCGTTGGGAACTGATGAATGACGGGGAAAACAGAGAGAAGGGTTAAACATGACCCTCCCAACGCCTCAGTCACAGGCTTTCCATGCCTTCTCCATCCTGCTAAGGACATGAACAAGACTTCCGAAGGGTGGTACTCACAGGGAGAGCTCACAGGTAGCTGTGACTCCTCCACAGCCCTTGCCCTCCTCCCCACCGATTGCCAAAGGCGCCGCTGCTGAGCCTATGCACAGGAGATTGAGGACATGTCATTTTGACAGGGCTGCCACCCCCCCATTTCAGACTCCTGCTGCTAAGAATATGTGTGCCCTTTATCATGGCTTTGAAATAGAGAGAGACACTTTGGAATTCAATTAGTCAAACAGTTGCCACAGCAACAAAAACATATAAACTTAAATGATTTATACTTGCAGACACCACTTCAAATAGGAATAAATTTAATACAGCAGCTGGGAATGAAATGCATTGTACAATAAGAAAATTGTATTTTTTTTTTTCTCTCCCCGATGATAGGCCTCAAGGTCTTAATGCAATATAGATGAAAAAAGATATTTGGGCAGAAGGAAGCAGAATACATCGCGCTGTATGTACAATGCCTGCTTGGAGAGTACAACACATAATGAGCATGTACATCTAATCACAGAGCTGCGATTCTGTTTGCAGACAGCTACAGATCAAAGATTGCAGCTAGCAAATTGCCTGCTTGGTTTCACTTTCTTTCTTCAGCTCTCCTCCACCTTATGAAACCTTTCCTTTTGGCCCTCACCCAGGAGAAAAACAAATCTACCCTTATTCCAGCAGCTTCTCCATCTACTACACAGTCAGGTCCCAGCCTCGTAAAGTGAGATTTGTGTTGTGGTTTTTTTTTTTTTTCTAGCAGAAATGCTTTGATTTAAACATAGTTCTAGGACTTGAAGTAGAAATTAATTCCAAGAAACATGCAGGAAAATTTTCCTCTACAGGAAAATTGCAAAAGCTTGCAAGGAAATCTAGAATGGTATATCAAAGTGACAATCACCTGCACTAGTTCTGCCCACAAAAGGCTGAACACTTGGTAAACACCACTCTCCCTCCTTACAGCTCTCCTTTGACTCTGAGATTCTCTGGACAGAGCTACAGGTCCATGGTCTGTGAGACTGCACAGGAGATAATGCATGTACAGACCACTGGCATTAGCACATCTTCGGTCCATCTTCAATCCAGTATGTACAACATGTCTTTTCCAACCAGAAAAGGTTTCCTGGATGAAAAGGGATGTAGGGACACACAGGAATCTTATGATTAGTTTCCAGAAGACAGGAATCATTCAGAAGTTGTGCAGAAACTACCTCCTTCCTTCCTAAAGGCACAGCTGCTGGTTAGCCCAGAATCGTGGAAGGTTGTGTGCTTGCAGCTCATCTGCCCCTTTTTAGAAGTGCCAAAGCCAGCTGCTGTAAGGCCTTGGCAATGCCCGTACCAGAAACAGCCAAAGCAGTGCCTGGAGTGTGAAAGAAAGTGGATATCCAACCACTGGCTCTTCATTTACCCCAGGAGGAAGTTACCCTGCCTTCCCAGAGGGGATTTGGGAAGTCATCACCCACACCCACAAAGCCTAATCAACAAGGACACCCTCTACTAATCAATGGGAGCTGAGATTCTCTTAGCCCTCCAAGGGTGTTAGCAGTGTTATGAGATCTTTCATGTGACCTGCTCAAATACACAGCATTTACAGTGGGAATAAGATCTTTATTTCCTGTCCAGATGATGCTCATAGCACCTTTCCCTGCACTTCACAAGAACTTAAACAAGGTGAATCCCATGTACTTTGGGACTCTCTGTGCAAAGGCAGCTTCTCTGGCTCAGACTGTGTGTTGAGTAAACATTACAGGTCCAAGTACAAGAGGGAAAAGGCAGAAAAGTCTTTCTTTGAGAGAAATGGAATATATTTTCCTAAGTATAAACAACCAAAACCACAGGCTGTAATTCTAACAGAAGTTAGAACTTATCTCCTCAATGTAAAAAACTACTGAGGTGAGTTTGTGTGGTTTATTTTAGGTAGGAGGTCAAGAGTACTGCTCATTATCAGAGTTGGCATGTGGGGTAGAGAGTTCAGGATGCTTTGGGCACAAATTGAGATCAACACCTGCAATTCTCTTTGGCAGCTTTGGAAAGGAAAGCACACAGATGCCAAACAACAACTAAACAAAGCTAATAATGAAATCGTATTTATGTAGACAGGAAGGAAGCTCAATTGCCAGGAGAGTACTAAAGTCTACAAGTGTAAATACCTACCAAATAAAGTCAGCTTGACGAGATTTCAAATTTGTTCAGCAGAATATGGCACTTTACTGCTGAAGTGCTTTTGCAGGAGGGAAACCAGGAAAATGTCAAAAAGGTCAACAGGTGAAATGCGTAGCTCCATCAGGAAACTATGCAAACAAGCTCACGTCAGTAGGATTTAGCACTGTCTTGCAAAGTGCCTGTTGGTCCTGTCACATTAAAGCACAAACATTTTGCTTCAGAGCTCTGCGTATTACTGATCTAGAGCTCACTACTGTCTTCACATGGCAAAGCAGAAAGGCCCACAATTTATAAAGAAGGAGCTGATGTTCTGAGTTTCCCACTTGCAGGCTCTGGATTTTCCAGCACAAACTTAGAGAAACAAACTTCTGTCACCTGGCAATACTGACACCGCAAGGGATAAGTCTTGGCAAGCGTGTGAGGATTTGTAGGACTCGTATGGTGAGTATTTGACTCTGATGAATCCAAGGCAGTAAAGGAAATGAGCAGCTCTACAATATCTCTGAGCCTCACTGTCAGACCAAACTATTCACAGACTCTGAGTCAAGGGGAAAAAGCCGTACAAGACAAGAACAAATAGTACAAAGTATCTCTAGAGATGTTTAGAGTGGAAATCAGAGCCATCAGGGTATTTAGACCTCAGATCAACCTTCCGCAGAGGTTGCAAAAGGCAGGATCCTAAACAGCTGAAAGATGGAGCAGGACCAAAAGTATTCAGCCTGTGACAGCTGAAGTCTTGACACAGCTGGGAAGTCCCCTTCATCTCCCTGCTCCTATCAAGGTAACATCTGTTCTGCTCTTTCCTTGCTCCATCCCTCTTTGGTAGGTTGGCACAGAGAACAGCAGGCTGGCATGTCCATCCCGGCTCCGCTCCTTCTGGATTAGGGAATGGTGCAGTTCAGCAGCCGGCTCTCCAGGCCACAAACTACATTTATCATCATCTTTACACGCCTTTATACAGCTGGCTCTCCTGATGATAATGTGTTCTACAGTTTCCCTTGCTGGCGTGGCTTATGCTAATACTCCATTAACATTGCTAATCAGAGACAGACTTCTGGCAGTATCTCCAGGGGATGAGCAAATGTTGTCCTATGCCTTTTAGTTTAGGAGATCAGACTTTCAGATGAAATCCATTCCCAACATCTCTGATTTCAGCAATTAAATGAAGCTGCAACATCTGGGAGCTGTTCAATGCTGGATGTGTGTGGTTCCTACTGCTCCAAAATAAGTCCTTTTAAACCCCCTTTTATGCCAATCCTCAGCTATATGACATTTGGAACTTTAATTCACTTGGGAAATCAAAGGCTGCTAGAAAGACAAGATGGAATCAAATCAAAGATAAAAGGTACAGAAGGTCCTGAAGGTCTAAAAGTGCAGGCAGCCTTGATCCTAAGAGATGAAAACCTCAGTACGGCAAACTTTAGTCACAAGAGATGAAAAACCAAGACACGTGATGCACGCCTTCCATTAGAGCCTCAAGCAGGTTTGCAGGGTTCCTTCTAATTGCAGTGGGGCTACTGTATTTCTTATTCCCCTGAAGTCCTGCCTTCTGGAGAAGCCTCTGGAGGGAGACCAGCTGCCAGTTTTTGAGGTGACCTCGCTGCCTTTTGGCACTGCTTCTTTGCCCTCCCTTCTCCAGCATGTTCCCAGTTCAACCAACCCCATCCAGAAATCTAAGTTTTATTTTGATCTGTTCCTTCCTGCATTTCAGGAATACTTCCAAACTCCCTTCAACTTCACAAAAGGAGTCTACTTTTATTTGAGTTAGGTAGAATCAGGCACTGCGACATATTTGGTGTCAAGAAATTGTCTGCAAGTTCTTGCTACGAAGGTAGAAGCAAGGCAACTGCTCATTAATGCAATTTTCAAGTCACCTCAAATTTCAGGTGGACTGCCATTGTCCACAGGATTCAGAGAGAGTGTAAAATTAACATTTGTTGAATAGAGAAGTCAAAAGCAAAAGCCTACACAGTGGAAATAACTTCAGTTTCAAGGAAAGTGTCATAAACGGGGCAGAATGAAACACAAATGTTGAAAAGGAGACGTAATGCCTGTAAACCTCCCCAACTCCCTCAGCAAAGCGCAACAGCTGAGCAGGAGGATGATGCAGTTAAACTAGTGAAGTAGCGAGTCTGATCAGCAAATTTATGCTCTCATTCAAACAGATGCATAAATCCAGCCAAATTAGGACATGTTTCCTCTCTACTTTTCCCTTTCCTCTCCCATCGCGATCTCCTTACACCTCATGACTTCTTGTCTTAAATGGAAGGCACTTCCATGGCAGGAAGCAATGCTTACCAGTAATTCTCAGTCATACAGATACGAGGAAGAACAGCTTGGTTTTAACAAGCAGCTGCAGATCAGTTACATATCACAGCAAAGCCAACACTTGCCTTTCCCAAAAAAGCCAACTCAATTTACAGAACAAGGAGAACTTGCAAACAATCTTCATCAGTATCTAAATGATTAAGTGGTCTGTGACTCATATCCATTTGGAAAGGCTTCTCCAAAGCCCTAGAGGCCTCACCAGAACCTATTTAGATGCACAGCTCAGACATGCAGTAGCTGCAGGGTTTATTTCAAACACTTCAAGAGTGTGGTTTCTATGCCCACTCATTTTAAAGGTCTAAATTCCAATTTCAGCTAAGGATGTACCATGTTCACTGAAAACTGCGTGCATATACGCAAAGTCCATGGCACATGAATACGACCTCCAGTCACTGGTTGGAAGTGATTTCTAATACATCAGCTCATTCCTATAGTAATGTACTTTGGAGCCATTAATTAACTCGCTGCTCTCTGAGGAAATGCTTCATTCCCTCCATCATTCATGTCTACTTAGAAGAACTGCAGACTCACAAAAGCTACATGTGAAAGTGAGATTTCTGTGGGATGTAGCTGAGCAGACCATGGGTAGGTGCCATGAAAACTTCCTCATTCAGAGCTTCAGCGCAGCTCCGTCACATACTATGGCACCCAACCAACACCCTCTTGCTCTGCCAGACTTAGTTCAACTGCTTGTCCCCAAAACCACTGCCACTAGGATACCCCAAATCACAGATCCAGCCTTACATTCTACCTAAGTGGAAAATTAATGGGAGATGAATAAGCATGTAATGAAAAAACTTTGCTTGCTGCTCCTTGACATAAATCATCATCTCTCTCCATTTCTACCAGCCTGTCTATGAATTGTTACCTTCTTGGACTAGTGCTTGTATGCAAGTAGCTTAACAAATGTCCTCCGTATTCAGTGCCAGAGCATGAGCGAGCTGTTAGTTCACAGATACTGCCACTCTTCCCTGGCTGGGTAAGGGTTAACTGCCTCGAGTGAGGACTGAGACCCAAAAGCTAAAGACGATGTGTGCCTCCTATGCTGTTCTGCAATATTAACTATTCTGCAATTCACTTCTGTTTTGTTTCAGCAGCTTCCCTCACTGAATCATCAGAGAGCAAAATTGCTTCAAAATAATAACCAGCTACGTGGAGGGTTATTTGGAGAGGGAAAGAGCAGAGTTTTCCTGTAGATTTACACAACTCTCAACTCACATATTTCACTTGCAGAGTAAAATGTGCCTACACCTCTTTCTACAGAGCCAGCACCTTGGGAGCCCACCCTCTCAGCCTGACCTCTGCTTCCTCTCTTTGCAGATGAAACACCCTCCATTATGTATCACAGAGATTGCTTCTGCAAAGACTTTCAGCTCAGGAAGGGTTAGGAGAGTAAAGAATGGATTTTAGGCAAACTGGGGCCCACACACCCCATCTAATATTGTGGGGCTGTTACAGACTAGTACTTCTGAAACCCATAATAGACTAGTCCTGTCAAAGCACATAACATCTCTGGCTTTGCGTAACACCACTGCACACTCTGAAGCAGCTCAGTCCAGTGGATAGAAAGTACATTTGTAAGATTTCCATTGCACTTGTCTTTCTCTTTCACACACACAAATGAATCTTAAAGTACAGATTAATATTTAAACAATCACGGCTACAAATATCTTCCAACCTTCCTGGACAAGAAAGTTCTTGTACGGAAAAACAAAGTGAGGGAAATGCACAGGGGAAAAAAAAACCTCTTTTCAAATGGGAATTTACTTTTCATTTCCGCTCCCCTTGATATAACCAGGATTAACTGTATTTCATCCCCTTCTAAAGGACATGTTGGGTCCCCAGCTGTTTTTCCACTATCAATCCCTGGAGAACAAAGCTTAGGAAGTTAAATGAGTTTGGGAATCTCATCTTCGCTTTTAATTAATTTGAAAAGAGTGTATGCTAATGACAGCACCACAGCAAGATTGCCAAAACTTCCCCTGGCTGCATAAGGAAGCGGTGAACACCGAAGAACTTGGGTTCTCACCAACAGCTTTAACCCTTATGTGCTGCTGCTACCGCCAAAACCTTGGTGTGAAATAAGGTCTGAAGAGTTCAGCAGTTCTCATCTCCATACACCCTATGGAGACATCCTGACCACCTCTACCCCAAGCAGAGAAGACAGCTAGCCCTGTGAACCTTGTCCCGCTGGCTCTCAGAGCCCCTGCAAGAGCAACAATCAGAAATGCACATTGCTGGGTTCAGACTGCAAGGAGCAGAACTGCAGTTTCCCTGTTCAGGCCCACACTTCCAGCTCTTCCTCTTTGTTTTACATGAATTATAGAATTACAAGTACACTTCAAGTCCCTCAGGTGGGAAAAAAAATACAGAAAACATCCTGGTGATTTTATTTTTCTACCATTGGCCTCATTAGGTGGCAGCATCTTAGAAGGATGGTCATCACTGCTCGGTTTTTAAAGGCAGAAAGTGGGGCCAGATTGATACAAAGAGATGGCTTCTGGTGCTGACAAGGTGAGCTATGGCAGGAATGAGTGTTGGGCCAGGTATACTGAAAATTTGTGCCTGGAACTGGAGGCTGTTAAATCTGAGAACAGCTACCTCTAATTTTGGCAGAGGGCTTACAGGGGTTGGGGAAGCCATTCTGCAGAGACCACAGCCCTAGCTGTCAGAAGTAATAAACGCTCAGCTCAAGCCATGATACAGAGATGGTTGAGGAAAAGGACACGCGGGAAAGTGGACTGGCTTTGCTGATCTTACAAGGAGATTCCCTGATAGTCACTGCTGGTAAATGGAAAACAGAATGGGGAGCCAGATCTATACTGGAAATTAAGCCAAATGAAAAGAGAGGGTAACGTGGGAGAAAAGATTTGTACCCATCAATCTATGTTAAGGTTCTTCAGGAGAGGCCTTAAGGACACTGTGGAGGGGAAGGAATGATCTTAAACAGAGCAGCTCCCACTGCCCTAGTTCACTGTGGCAGCAGTGTTCATCCGTCACAGCTCTGGTCGACCCATCTTGTTCAGACCCTACAGCTTTGCAGGAATTAGGGCATCTGTGCCAACACTGCCTCCTTGCTTCCCTGCAGACCTTCTGTCTCCAGTCTCCTCTAGGCCCCCAGTTTGTCCATCCTCTCAGTGCAAGTGTAAATATAGAGCATGCCTTGCTGTCCCTAGAGGAGGGCAATTTCTGCCAAAATGATGATGTTCAGCACAAAAACGTGGGTTACAGAGGTAAAGATACCACAGATAGGAAGAAGAACTAATTTGCCAAACAAGCTTTGATACCTACCTACTCTGGAGCCTATGGCTGGTTATGGAGTCGAGGAGCCAGACACTTGCAGATATGTATAAGCACAGTCTGTAACCATAAACACTTTAAAAGGCCATGCCCAGAGGAGGCTTTTGTTCAGTTAAGACCTAAGGCATCAGCACCACCCTGGCTATGATCTGACTTTGTGCAGGTAACCAACCTGCAATCTGAGGTTAGCATTAGAGTGCCTTTACAGATGCAGAAAACGATTACCTCGTTTAAATTAAACAAAGATTCCTATAGCTGCTGTTGTGCAATTGCTTCCCCTCTGGAATTGAGCGCCAGCATATTTACACAGGGGCTTTTGCGGTTGGGCATAAGTCGTTTGCAAGATATTTTTACTGCTTTTGAGGGAATCTATGAAAAAGGATGAGGCAGGATGTCTTGGAATGCAAAGTACTGAGCTGGATTTTAACCGCTGCACAACAGCAAATGGGTTATGCTTGGCTTTTTACTATTCAGCTGGTAGCAATAAAACAGTGCTTGGCTTACTCCTTTACAGAGCCAAGTTCTTTATCTTGAAAGAACAATAGTGAAAAAAGGCCTGTAAAGGAAGGAGGCAGCCTTCTGAAAAGTCCCCTTAAGACTGCCTTGGAGCTGAACATAGGAGACTTAACTCCTGCACCTCCAGCCCCGGCGGCAGCTCTCTCCCGGGTTCCTCCATGCACCTAGGGTTAGAAAAGCTACAGTTCAGCCTTGTCTCTGGTTAGCGAGATAAGCATGAACACGCCATTTACAGCTACCAATATTAAAGGGCAGGAAAGACAACTTCAGCTGCTTCTCAAGGCAGCGCTCACCAATAAAGTGAGAAGAAAAGTCCTTCCAGGCAGTAACAGTGTGTGCAGCTTTGACTCCGCATTCTGGGAGCTTTCCACAAACGTCTGCAGAAGTACCTGACTGCATCGTTGGCAGCACCGGTATCTGGAAGGATGATGTTCACCCGGAGGCTCCTAATCTTAGCATCCACTTAAGGCAGAGAAGAGACAGGCCTTAACAGCAATGAATAGAAAAGGCTTCTTAAGTAAGACTGATGGGCACAGGCAGATCCTCTGGTGCTCTGCTTCACCAGCTCCCAGATCTGTATCAGCATCACATACATTTTATGGTCGTCTTAGTCTTTGGCTAGGGATGCAGTCATGGTTCAGTGTTTTAATTAGCCTACTCCAGGCTATCTTGGCCATAAAGGCTCACAGAGAGAAAGATAAACACTATGCAGAAATCATGTTAATTTATAAAATATTCAATTAAAGAAAACAAACAGTATAAACTAAGATCATGAGAGCTGGATGACAGGAAAAGCATTCTGCTAGGAGTCAGCTGCCTCTGGCCTCAGGCAGGCGAACAACATACTACTCCACTTCTTGTACCAGGAGGGGTCAGGAAGAACAGGACCACCTGGGGGGTGAAGTTACTGAACAGGACCTGCAGCAAGTGGTTTTGGCAGCTCAGCCCAGGGCCCCTTCACCCCCTCAGGGATCAAAACGCTTGTCTTCATCTCAAGTTTTCTTCAAAGCAAGGAGAGGCACAGTCATTAACATGCAAAGTTCTTTTTCTTTAAAGCATAGTCCCAACATTTGCAGTTCAGATATCTGTAAAATGCTGAAGTACAAAGTTGACTTTCAGAGGCTTCTCTTGCACCCACACCAAACCGGGACTCTCGAGTCCTGTTGAGGAAGGACTGCTTTCTAATAGGGTGTGAAACGGGAGAGAGGATGGTGGGAACGAGAGCAGCAGCGTGTTCTGCCTCCCAGGCTGGGCGCACAGCTGCGGGAGCACCAACTACAATCGGGGATGAATCTCATAAAGGAAATGAGGAGTGAAGAAAATCACAGTGTTTAGGGATGGAAAGGTCCATTTGCTCTCTCTTCTAGACCACCAGTGACAGATTGCTCCCCTGTGCTTTGTCCTGTGTTTAATGACCTAAGCAACCAGGGCTTCTGTTTTACTTTCTGAGGGAAAGACTCTACAGCTACAGGAACGTCCGTAGGAGGAAACCTTTGAGGCACAGCCTGCATTTGCCCCACTTGACTAAATGGGGTGGGAGGTGGGGATGAGGGTAAATGTTGCCTTTAGCTTGTGCTGTACCCCTGGAGTACTTGGGGTAGGCTTGTGTCAGACCTCGTACCATCACTGCTTCAGCAAAGTCCTTCTTGCCAGTGTGAGCCCTAGCTGAGAGCTCAGCATCTGGGCAACAGGGACTTGCCTCCTTCCCTGCCAGCCTGTGAAAGAGTCCCTCTGCGTGCGCCCCAGGCAGCGACAAGGCAGCAAGCAGAGAGCTGCCTGTGCCACTGGCCCTTGGCACTTCTTCTGCACCTTTTTCCAGCCTTTTTTTCTGCAGGGCCAGTGTTGCTTTCAGAGAGGGAAAGGAAGCAGTGACCCTGTGAGTATTACAAACTGCTAAGCCTCTCTCTGGGGAACAGACAGGACTGCACTGGCCTCAGTAACTTGCACATTGTGTTACTATCTGAGATTCTCATTATCTCCAATGGAAGCTGTGATTTGTTTCTCAGTTCTCATCTCTCTTTGTACACAGTTGCTTCTCCTTTTAAACCAAGCTTTTCCTAGGAGCTCTGGCCTCAAAGGTTCCTTTTTCTTCATGTGTGTATTACAGATGTCACAAACACCTCCGACATAGTGCATGATTCCTCATTCAAATGCAGACTAGCTGAGGGGGAAAACAAGTCCTTAGATCTATAGCATCCCCTGGGGATATCAGCATAGGACACACGCATGCCAGTGATAAGCCAAACTAGACACTGGATGTCACCAGCACTCCACTGGAAACACAGAGGAGGGAGCAGGTATCTGGCAGTAAAAACCTCCATTCTTAAAGCAAGCAGTCTGGTTAGCTTAAAGAAGAAGTGTTGACTGGGCATGAATTAACAAGGAGCATCTAATGTACCCTAGAACCAGAATAAATGCAGCAAAGGAGATCCAGGTGAGGAGGTGGAAGAAAGGGTTGAAAGGCTATTGCTATCCTAGCTTGGAGGGAGAAGCAAGACCAAGGCTGGTGTGAGAATCTCCCAGATACCCAACAGTCCACAAGCCTTAACAACTGACAAGAAAAATGGATGGTGGAATGGACAGGCCACCCCTTCCTCTGCAAATCCTGGGTACCAAGGTGCCTGAAGGGCTCTCCAGAAGGGTCCTGCTGGTCAGTACAAATGAGAAATACCTGCCACCATAATCTGATATCTCCCAGTGAAGAAAGCCTACTGATGCACATCAGCACCTTGATTTCCATGATCAGAAGCTTTTCCTCTCTCTTCACTTTACCAAGAACTGTTCTACCCCAAAGCCCTAGGCCAGTATAAGAGAAGAGGAACCTTGACAAGATCTCAATCTGACTGCTGCTCAGATGCCAGCATAGGAGAAGAAAACTTTAGGCAAAACCCTGGCTCATTCTAAATGGGATCCATGCACAGAGGGACACAGAGACAAGGTGCTTGAGGAGGAGAGGGTTTGCTACAGAAATAACCTGCACACACCAGACCAGCTGTTCAATCCATGGTAGCACATTCACACTATGTCTGATGCATTTTGGAAGGGCCCCCATCTCACAAACACAGGTTGCACAGTTGATCTGGTTGCTTCCTGCAGAAATGGCTGGGATTACAGTGTGTGCAGCAGCTTGGGTGGACACAATCCACACCGGGCTGCCAGACACGTGGAGCTCCTGGAAAGATAGAAAAGCATGGATCTCCTCAAAGCCTTGTTAGATTGCAAGCAGATTCCTCTGCATCGGAAATGGTGGAGACCTTAAAGTCCAAAAATGCTTTGTAAAATGAGGGATTCACACCTTTGTGTGTACATTGACAACATTTTCTTCTGGATGGAAAAAAAGAGCTTAGCTGGATGGAAAGAAAGAGCTCAACTGCCTGTTGTAGACTCAGTCTTGCCAACAACCAGAATGGAGTCCCTCATGGGCGGGCTGTGTTTTGGCAGCAAAAGGTGAGATTTTGATACACACCTCCCTCCCAGCTCTGCTGCAAAGGTTTGGATGGGGCTATGAAATACAACATGAAGCTCAGGATGGCCATGGCTTTATTCCAGTTCAGGAGGTGAAGGCTCCCTCCATGCTTTTCCTAACATGAAGGGCTTCCTACCTGACTGTATAATTATGTTTCTGTGTCCAGCTGCTTGCTTTGGTTGCTTGTTTTAAGCGCTCCTCTGTTTAATACCTGGCTTTGATGGAGTACTGAGGGAGACAGGCACTTGAACTGACTGCCACCTTGCTTTCTCTCTCCGTAAAAGAAAGCATGGGAGTGCTTCACTGACCTTCTAAATACAGTGGCTTCAAATTAAATTATAACATTGCTGATAATCAGCAGACCAGGGATTAAACTGATTGGGGCCCTGCCAGACCAGATTTATCTTTCATTAAGTTCTGCCCACAAATCAGGCCTGCCCACACCCTTGCTCTCCTAGTTATAATGTGCACAAACGCACAGAAGGAGAACAAAAACCAAAGTGCTTTACTGTTTAAAATTCTAATCCGTTCAAGGTCCAGAAATACCTGGGCTGTAGCTACCACGCCGTCTATCCAACATCTGCCGTTAGAAGTAAAAACCTGAAAGCAAGTCATTTACATGAGGGTTTAAGAGGGATGCAGAGAAACTACAAGAGAAGGGATGTAATCAGACAGGGAAAGTCTGAAAGGAGCTTGTCGATCCCTATGAAATAGAGCAAGAGGCTTATTTAATTTTTTTTTTTCCTTGTGTGTGTAAATTTCCTAAACAGCTGACCTAAATGAGTTCTTACCACGATCAGATAGCCTAGGACAACAGAGTAATCCTTCTAATAGGATTACAGGCTGTGCTAAAGGAGACTTCGGGCTTTTCTGCTCTGCATTGTAATACGTACACATACACACTCACAGATATTGTGCCTGGTACCTGCAAACCCATCATTTTCCCCATTGCCCGTTTATCCCCCTCATTACCCAGGCCTTCTCACCCTACTTCTTGTTTTCTCCACAATTGCTATAAAAGTAGTCACCAATCTTGGATTGAGAAAGGAGGAGGGAATAAATCACAGAGCTGAAATCATAAAACTGGACAGATTGAAGTGTGGGGAAATTAGCATCCAAAAAGGCCGGTTTCAGTAGGGTTCCGGGGGGACTGGTATTACCAGTCAGTCTTTCCAGTGCTGTTCAGCAAGGCAGCGTAAAATCCCTGCCACTAAGATTTGCAGTCAACACAAAAGCTGGTGGAGCAGCATATAGCAATTCAGCAGGAGGTCCCGCAGAGCTTTGCAGGCCTCCTGGTATGCTGGACCTGTGCAAACCAAACACCTTATTAGAGGCAAACACAGAGGTATGCGTCAGGGAACAAACAAAGCAGGACAGATCTACCTGCAGCTGTGGGTGGAAAGCTGCAGGGAAGTGTGAGTGAGTCTCTGTGCAGTGAGAACAAGAAAAGAAAGCAAAGCACACACACACACACACACACAAAGAGGAGTTATTTCCTAATAAAGAGGTAACAGACTGTGAGCTCCCAGGGAAGGATATAGTCATTAGTGTCTAATACAGTCTTTGGTCACATGCAAAGGGATGGAGAAGGTGGCTTGTAACTTCAGACTGCATGACTGAGACCGATGCTAGTGTGCTGATAACAGCTTTCACAAATACGTTTTTCAAAGGTTGCTAAGAAGCACTTAGAGATGGTGCTGGAGAGAATTACAAAAACCACCAGATGCAGTGGGGAAAACGCCTTGCTGCGAGGGAATAAGAGGAGCTCAATTCACTTTATCAAAAAAGATAGTTGTGGGGGATAGCAACTTAGCAACTTCCAGCAGCAAAGATCTCAAATATTAGAGAGGTTTCTGGTCACACAGAGAAAGGCATAGTGAGAACCAACAGCAGCTGAAAGGTAAAGCCAGATGAACCCAACGGGAAATCAAGCATGTATTTGCAATGATGATGAATAGAAAGAAAGGACAGGCTTTTTTTTTTTTTCATGCCTTCAAATTAAAACTTGGAAGATGCTTGGAATTATCCCTGGGAGGCATCCTTCAGCCGAACACATTCCTACATTCAATGCAGGAGAAAGCAAATAAAATGCACTGCCCTGCAGTATTTCAGGGCACAGCCCAGACTAGGGGGTGGCCTGCAGACAGGTCTCTGCTGCAGGATGACTCTGTCCTCCCTGCCTTTCCCTGGGGATACTGGGAACAGCTGATCCACCAGTCAACCCTCCCCCCCCCAACAAAACACCCTACTAAACCAACTGCCTCCTGTGTTCATGCATGGACAGACACAGAACAGTCCAGCCTGTTTTGAAGACTCTGTTTGGACATATACAGGTCCCAGGTCTACTCCTAGTCCTGAAGGAGCACTGAAAGGACAAGTCTCACAGTGCTGAAGACTCGCTTGAAGACCTTGGTCCGTTCACAATACAGCAGCTCTTTTTTTTTTTGGTTCTCTCTGCAAGACATGTGCCAATCTTCCAAGAACATGTGCTCATCAACCATACTGCCTCCTCCTCACCCAAGGACCTGTGCTCTTCCACCTGTTACCTACCTACCAAAACTGCTTATACAGAGAGGCAGATTTTATTTTATTTTTAAAAAGCAAATTGATGAAAAGCACCAGAACGGTCACCACATTTCTTTCGGCATCATGGACTTCACTTACCAGGAACCCAAATGAGATCTCACAGCACAGCAAAGGGCTATCAGGTGAGAAGTTCATCCCCAAACCAACAGGAGAGGGAAAGAGGTTTGAAAGATTTAGAAGTGACTTGTTGCTTACCCTAGAAAGAAGACGCTGAAGCCCTGGGTCAGCAGCTCTTTTGTGCCTGTCATTGAGTAGATGACATAATATAGATGACTGTGGCTGCAAATTAATTGATGTTACATCCCTTATAAATCTGGACTACCTGGCCAAAGCATAACGCTCTCAGAATGACTGAGAACTCCTGAAATATTTATAAGAATGAGATATTACTTTGGACTATCTGAAACAGAGGATTGACTCCATCACTTCCTCCTCTCTCCTCCCTTCCCTCAAAAATATGAAAGCTGCCTCAAAAGAAGGAAGCAAAACTTTTCTGTTTCCACTTTAGCAAAATGTTCTTGTCAAATCACAATTAGTATTTTTTAATATGTAATAGCCTCATAGGTGTGCCTGCAACATATAATACAAGTAATACACAGGCTAGCACCCCTCAGGTCCCCCACAGAGCCACACACCCCCACCTCCAGCAGCAGGACCATACTAACTTTTGAAGGGGAAGGCAAGATGAAGGCGTGGGATCCCTATTCAGATATTGCAATAAGCCATTAAACACACTCACACGGTTGAGTTTTGCTCTGAAACTCACATAAACAGCAGCAGAAAACTTGGCCCTGAATCTGATCCGTGATTTGGGAAGGGGAAATGGAGCAAGAGGAAATTCATCGCTGCCAAGAGAAGAAAGCACTGCAGGAGACCTGTCCTTTCCACAGCCAATTTCCTAGTTGAATTGAGGGTCTAAAAAAGATGAAAATGGCACAGAAATCCCTGTGAGGCTCTATGCCTGTCTTGTACAGATCTTCGTGGCGGGAGGGGAGGAGAAAGGCTAGGGAAGCTGCTGTGATAACTAATCCGAGGTGGAGGAAGTGAAAAGAAAAGAGGAAATGAAAAGAAAATGGGTAAGGTGCTGAATGAAGAAAAATCAAGCAGGAGCAGAAGTGTTCCCATGTGCACTTGGTGTGGTCCAGCATCTTAACTGACATCTCTCTGAGGTGGGCCCCACAACATGCCTCTTTTTCATGGCAGACAAGTCCCCAGCCTCCATCCATCTATCCCCTGTCCAACCAACCAGGCATCCCCATGCTTAGCAGCACCTACTTGCTCATACAAACTGCGTTTCTCTTATGAAAATGTCTACACATGATAATATAATCATAACATGTCTTACAAATAATATTAAAAAAGGAGTTTCATCTGTCTTCATGCTACCCTGCTCTCCCCAGCACAACTATGGACTGCTTTGCTTTGTGCATGTGGGGAGCATCATGAAAATTTAGCCTGTGCTTGTTAACAGGCTCAGGGTTTGGGAATGATCCCACGACCTTCCTTATCGATAGCAACAACTACGCTCAGCACAAGGAAAGGTCTAATCTCATTTTCTTGCTGACCCATTTGGGTAACTGGGGAAGAAGTCTGGTACCCTCTCACTTGCATGGTCAATATTAATTCAAGCCCAGATCTGGCCCTCTTCCTCATCCCCCAGCATCTTCCATCCCCAGCCAAGCATCATTTCCAACGAGCAGTGCTTGCTGTGCAACCAACATCCAGGATAAACCCGGTCCTTTTCCAGCACCAAGCACCAACGCTCTTCCTGGTGGCTCCCATCAGCAGCAGGTCAATTGCAGAAGGGGTCATTATTAAAACATCCCTTTCTCCATTGTTTGGGGCTCTACCACAGCTCTGAGCCACACAAAAGCTGCCGGCTGTGAGAATGGCAGTGCTAGGTGAAAAGCTCTCCCTGCTCTGCTGTGTGATGGGTCACGCGTCCGGCAGGACCAGCACTTCAATAGCAACGTGAAGAATTTTTAAAGGCATTTGTTTGTCGCAGCCATGTGCCACCATTTGACTGCCTGAAAAGCCCAGGAGGGCACCTAAACACAATATCTCCCAGAGAGTGACAGTCAGGGCAGTCATCACTCGGTATTAAACAGACACCTTCAATACAGATGGAAAAGGCTACAAAAGAAGCATTAAAACAGCAGTTACATCCCTCTCTCACCCTTGGTGCCTGTTTCAACTTCTCACCCTGTCATTTGGGGCTGCCGTAGGGGACTGTATCACAAATGAGCAGCAGGAACAAATGCAGGCAGAAAGCAGCTCCCAAGAAGAGCCACCACAGCAGCAGAGGGCAACGGGGTACAGCTGCTGGTACCCCTGCACCAGCCAGAGGCCTCCCTTTTCCCCTAGAGGTGGTGATAAAACATGGGGAAGGCAGTTTCTCAGTGCAAGAGAGGAGGAGTATTATCATAATGTTGGTTTTGGATTTCTCGTACAGTTCTGCAAATGCACCAGTTCCCAGTCGCTCATGCTGGGAAAGACATCACGACCGTCTCACCTTCCACGGGCTTACTTCCAACTACAGCTTTTAAAGCTGGTAGAAGTTTTTTTAAGCCTATCCTGCCTCTCCAGAGAGCTGTCCACCCACCCCAACTTGTTGGCATTGTTTCCAAGAGAAACAGAAAGACAGAAAAAATTATTTTATGCTAAGTTTGAGGTTTTTCTCTCCTCGTCTAGTGCTAGGATGGAGAGGCAAACCCCAGAAAATTCTGAACCGTGTAAATATACAACACATTCCTCATATGAACAGTCTGGGATGGTTTAAAGCAATAAAAAATTCTTCCTGTTCAAAACCTGCAGGCTGTCAAAACTCCTCACAGAGCCATTTTGACAAGCTCAAACTATAAACCCTGTAAGGTTCGCTGCCCATTAATATTCTCGGATGATTCCTTCTTGTATTTGATTGTCACCAAATGCAAACATCAGTTCTTCCATACATTCTCATGACTTGTAATGAACAAAAAAAATAAGGAAGTCAGAAAAATAATCTGAATATCCAAGATCTTGCAAACGAGCACTCAGTCTACCTATAACTAGATTGCCCTACTTCATCATCCTCACTGACAACTCTGTACAGGTAAACAAAATGTATTTTTACTCTGTTTTGCGCAAACTGTTTTGCACACAGTGAAACATCATATGAGGGCATTTCCCCATCCAACTTTCAGCATTACACAACTGGGCTTGTCTGACCAAAATGGACAAGGAACTAATATCTGTGCAGCACAGTCACAGGGATTCCCCCGTAGGAATCTTCATACCCAGGCTGGTGGGGTAAGGAAATATTGGCAACATCCAGCAAGATCTACCAGCTAATCTCATCCCATGAGTGCTCCTGGAAGCAGCCCACAGGCTCCACATTGTGCACAGCCCTGTTATATCACCTGGAAATATTTATGGAGAAGAACAGCACTTTTTCCATATGCCGTGAGACACTGTGAAGATCTACGCATTGCACTTGAGTATTTTTAGTCCACTGCAAGATGGACCAGAAGTACCACATGTCCCTCCTTACCTGATGGCCTGTGCTTCACAGTGAGATTTGGGTGACAGTGTTAGACAGCAGCATAGATCAGCAAGGCTCTGCACTCCTGGGAAACTGCATCAATAAACGAACAGCTGAGACAAGGGAGTGTGGGGACATAAATATAAATGATTAGATTCCCATTGGCTTGAAAGTTTCCCCGCACCCTCTGCCTCTGGGCTGCACCTTCCCAGCTAGGTTGAAGCAACAGATATATGCTCTGTCAGGGCTTTGATATGTTAAAAAAGGGAGGTGTCTGAGTCCACTCTAATCCTCTTCATGTGGCTCATTTTTAACCAGGCTCTCTCCTAGAGGCCAGCTCAAGGACACCTCCTCCAGCTGAGTAGGGGGACTGGTGTGTCCGCAATGCGCCAAGACTGAAAAGTGAGGGAATTGTGCAGAAAAAGCCCTTTTCCTCTCTCTCTCTTCTCCCAAACATTAAGCATGACTGACTGCTGCGACCGTGGCTCCAATCCCACTGTGCAAACACCAGTCCCTGCGCTAGCTGGGGAGGGCAACTGCTTGGATGCTGTGGGAACAAATGGAAATTTCACCTGGAAGAGAAGTGCATAAATAAAAGCGATAAAATTTTTAGGACTCACGGAATGTGCATAATGCGCTGTATCAAAGATACCGACTCCAATGCTTAAACACTGCCAGTGGCTGCCAGGGAAAGAAAAATAAAAGGTCTCTTATAAAATTATTACCCTGTCACTTAAGTCAACAGCAGTGATACCATGATAGAAGCCAGCAGTTATGTCACATTGTTTTATCACTATAATTACATCAAGAACACAGTAACTGTCTGTGAGAGATAAGATGAGGGAAGCAGCTCTTCTGAAGCTTCCTACTCACAGCACTGGGATTTGCAGACTGGTTTGGGGTTTGGACATTACATTCAATTACTGTCCTTGAGCTCTGAAGAGCCACATCACTGAAGAAATACAACCAGAGGGGTCCCCCGACTCCTTCTGCTGCAGGCAGGTTTGTAGGAGCTATGAAGGTCAGTCCTCAGGATCACAAAGGACCAAATTAATGGAAATTGGCCTCCAGAGGTTCCCTGGGCTTCACAGGCAGCCCAGGCTCTAAATGTCCACAGCAGGGTGGTGGAGGAGAGCGTGTAGCCACATTTGCTGAGCAGCAATCAACCTCTCCCCAGGCAGAAGAGACATATACCTGGGACTGCACCCGTTTTGTAGGCAAAGAAAGGTCTTGGCATGAAAAGGAAAACCAATTCTGTGCAGCTCACGGGGAGAGGACTGAAGACTCTTCTCCTGACCCCAAAATGACCTGCAGTCCTGTATGACACACATGTGCCCAAATCGCTTTTACCCTTTGCCATGCAGATGCTAAGTGGCAGAATCCCCACAGACCCCACTAACTCCCCAAACAACCTGGCATCCTCCATCAAGCAGGTGAATCCCTAATGCATCATGAGCGGTGTCACTATTTGCTGTTTTCTCACCCTATTTTTCCCCTATGTTCGGGAATTCACTGCAATGAGGTTTAGAAATCTAGCAAACTCCCTGCTCCTACATCATGCTGACAAGTCATCTGTTTTTATCCCCCTTTCCCATGGATCCCTCTATGTACTGTAAATTGTTCTGAGGCGCCACAGCATACAGCAGGCAGTACAACAGAGCCTGGAAAGCTGCAGTTGCTATAGCTTTTAGTTGGCAGGTGAGACTGTGAAAACAAATAGTAAAAACAAGTTTCAGTGAGTAAGTAGTTGTTTGGTTGGGTTTTTTTAAATAGCAAAAGACAAGATAGGTCAGAGACTATTGTAGAAAGAGAGAAGCTGACAGACTGGCCCAAAACCTGTTTTTCCACCACTCTCCTTACTCAGAATTTCATTGAATCATACAGTTATTAGGCCTTTCCATACTTGGAGAAACAGGATTCAGGAAACAAGTCTCTCCTTCTGCATTCTGATCAGCAAGTGAGTTTTGAATGCAATCTGTTATCCTCTGCTTGTAGCTGTGAAAAGCCTCACAACAGTATGACCCTTTCCATGCCAGAGACACTGCTCTTCAGGGCTGGGTGGAGGTTACCCTGCAGAATCCAACACAGACACTGACACCCTCAGGAGCACTGATGGGAGGGATGGTCATCAGCATGGTGGGCACATGCCTGGGAGGACTAGAGTGGCACCTAACTCAGAATATTTTCAGTTGGAAGACACCTACAGTGATCATCTAGCCCAGTATCATACAGAAGAAACTGTCCAGTTCATAATACTTCATAAATATTCTAGGCTGCAGAGAAGTCCCAAAGAAACTTCAGTACCGTGGACCATCTTCTCCACCAAATGCAATGCAGAGGAAGACAGTGCTAGGGAAAACAAACCTGTTTACCATTTACCACCCTTTCCACAAAAGTTTGAAATAAAATATCCTCTTGTCTGAAGTCAAGAGCAACAGTGCTGTTAAGGATGATCCATCACACCACAGAACTTTATCACAGTAATTACATCAGGAACAAGTTTACTCTTTGAAAAAAAAGACAAAAGATTACAAGAAGCAATCCACCACAATAGCAGCGGTGTCACAGCTGAGAGATATGCAGAGAAGAGAAATACATTATATAGAAGCAGTTCAGAACAAACTCAACATGAAAAGGGCTACATGTTGCTAGATGGTGTTTAGAGCACCGGGGAGCGTGTCTGCTTAAAAGCATGCGATCGATGGTTCTGCAAGCGCAAGATTTACGTTTGCATCCACATGTGCACTTTGGCTAATTATGCAAATGGCTTTCAAGAGGGCCTTCAGAGAAGTACAGAAGCACCCAGCGATTTTTGCAGATTCCCAAAGAAATTAGCCTAATCAAAATCCCTGACAGATGTGCAGGTTGGAACTGTCACGCATCAAGAAAGGGTTGTGCTTGCATGCCCCTTGTCATCTCAGATTAACAGCACAACCATCGGACTGAATGCTTGCGCTGTCAGCAGCTCAGGGAAGGGACTTCTGGTTTTAAAGCCTTGTGGAAGCACAGGGGGGATGCTAAACTGGGGTCTTGTATTGAGCCCATTCCCAGTACGGCAGGGGCAGACCTGCCTTCTTGCCTGCAAAGCAAGGGTCATGTGTCATTGTAACAGTATTTTTTTTTCTTTCTCAGCAAATTCTTGAGGGGGAGCATCACACAGGCCTTCCGAGACAAAAATGAAGGTCGTTACAGCCAGTCAGTGGTAAGGTCCCAGCAGCAACATCATTTAAGGCTACTTCCTCTGCCCTGGAGTCATCCTACTGTCTAGCTCGTCACAGAAACCTTCCCTGACCACCTTGTGTGACCTGCTGTAGGGGGCATATGTGGGAGAGAGGTTTGGAGAGAATGGCTAGCAGGGAAAACCGCATGGATGGTGATGATCCAGAGGAGATGTACAGCAGGGAATGCAGAAGGAAGGAGCATTCAGGCAGCACAGCTTGCTACAGGCTAATGCAGGCACCAAGGCTTTCTGCTTGGCAAAGTCAGGCTCTGCAAAACTGCTGCATACCGCAGAACGCTTGACAAACCTGGGTATTTCCACACCAGTTTCACTGAGACTTAGCCCTGGTGTGTCTTAGGAGGTCACCAAGCACAACAGAGCAAGAGCAGAACCAGAGAGCATGAATCGCTGCCCTCGCAAGGAACTACCCATTCATACAGGTCAGGAGTTTACAGTCATTCTCAGGGCACGCTCTTGGACAGGAAACACAGAGTGAAGATCTAAGTGAACTCGGCTATTGGCTTTTCTCAGGCCTGGAGCAAATTACCAAACAACCTATAACAAATGATCAGCCCAGTAATAAATATTCCCCTCTCTTCGCTATGCCAGACCCTGATCTCACTCTAAGCAGCACACATCAGTTAGCAGACTCCAGTCTCACCTGCTGGCTGCTGAGATCCTGGATTCTTTCCAGACCAGCTCCAGGCCATAGCACAATACAGAGAGAACACCCATTGCTGGGGAAATTGTACTATTATATGACAGACGGGTTCACTCATAGCCCTCTGGCTTGATATTTCCATGGTATCTCTAAATGTTGGTCAGCCAAGGATTCCCAGCCCCTCCGTACTCAATGCCTAGGAAAGCTCCCTGCTGTGGGATACATCTAGTCAAAGACACAGAGGTCCAGCCCCTCTGATCTTCAAGGCACTTTATCTCATGCCTAAACAGAGCTGAGGGTGTGCAGATGCAGACATTCACTTTCTCAAGCTGCAGCTGGAGGAAGTCACAGAAACGTGGACTTCATGTGGGAGTAGAAAGGTCATTAAACTGAAAGCAGAGCCAGGGCCCACTTTGCCCAGGAAAAGAGCCCAAGAGCCAATTCATCCCCTCACTGGGAAGTTTCTGTTCATGCTGTTCCAGGGAACGCTTTAAAGGTTATGAGGAAGCCCTTCAAAGGTGCTATAATCGGTGACAATAAATTTTAAGTGCCCAAAGAAGCTGGTAGAGAACCAGGTAGATTAGGAATGGAGTCAGGACAGGTGGGGGGGAAAGTATTAGGAACAATTTGCAAAGGACAAACATTTTGGTTTTATTGTTGACCAACCTCCTGTTTTAAAAATAATCAACTGAGCAGGAAAAAAAGCATTTTGTGTGTATATGTTTGCAGAGGGCAGGAGGTGTAGGAAGTCAGCTCTCTAGCAGGATAGCTGTGTTATTTATTTCTTAAATACATGGTAGACTGAGGTAGGATGAATGATGTAAGATGCCGAGTTGGAAGTGTAAGCAACTAGCCCGGTTCCAAAGCATTTTTTAAAAAAATGCCCCTCCCTAATAATAATAAAATGCAAATGAAAGACCAATTCTCTATAAGCAAGCATCAGTTATGAGACCCTGTCCCAAAATGCCTTGAGATATGGTGTAGGTAGTTCCCCCCACTTCCACCAGCAGACCACTGCTGCAGCTGTGGCTGGGGTTCAGGTCAGAGCTGGAGCTTTTCCAAAATCCCACTGCACCCTGAGAGCCGGAACAAGATCTGGTGTCAGGATGAAGCTGTATCTCCACATCCGTATTTCACAACCAAACATACGCCAGTGTTGCCAAGGTCAAATCACTTCCAGAACAGGGCTGTTAAACTACTGGGCAGCTACTTCTTGCTAGGGCAAAGCAAGGTCCTTACAAAATATTTTTGAAAAGAGAAGAGCTGGCTAACCCAGCCACCTCAGGTGGTTTTCGAGGCACCAGCGCGTTCACCCTCAGATTCAGATGGGTGGAACACTAAAGGGATAAACACACCAGAGGTGCATCTGCCACAGGAATGGTTTCTACTCCCCTCCAAGATCTGATCCTCTCTAACACAGCAGAGGTCAGGTATTAGCCCAAGTTACAGCCAGCCTCAGGACAGCAGGGTCCCTGTTCTGTCGGCATCCAGCTGTGAAGGACGGATTCAGAGCCTATGAAGTCTTTCTGGTCTTCAGTGCTTTAAAACTCATGCACTTAGCTTCTATAGTCCACTGAGCTTGTAAAAACAATGCCACATCCCCCAGAACAACATCACTTGGACTAACCAACAGCACCCTGACAGCTTCTGGTCAGAGCCCAGACGGACTGACAATATGCTTCTCGTGCACATCCACCGACAAAAACAGAAGCTCTCAGTACCCAGGGCTTTCAAGCCAATACTTTCACTCAGGCTTTAATCTCCAAAATCAATTAAAAGCAAAGCAAATAAACCCAAGAGATCTTCTCCCCTGGGTTTCTTTCAGCTTCACAGGCAGGAGAAAAATTATCCTTCATAATATCACATTGAAAGCACGTACTGCAGATGGCTGTCACTCAGTCATTAAGTGCAGTTTTGCAATTCCACCTATCGCTCCACGAACCAGGATGATTTGTGCATACTCGATGCATGAGTAACATACTGGAGCGTTCTGCATCCCTTATGAAAAGCCATTATAGATAAAACAGCCAGATCCCTGATAAGGCTTCAAAAGGTCTGGGAGTGTATTGCCTTCAAAAACATCGCCAGTCCCTGCCCGAGATAAGTCCCACTTGAACTCGACTCGCACCCAAGCTCAGCCAAGCTCATTTTCACACTCCAGAGCTCTGCTTCTCATTGCTGTGACTAAACACGTCATCTTGTCTGCAAAGCAAGGATGTATCAACAGGGAAGAGGTAGAACCCAGCTCTTACAGTAAAACGCCTCTTTAGTCACAAACCAAGCAGACTTTTGTGATCGCCAGATGCAAGGCACAAGTTATCAGACCCAGTGGGTTTTTACATGACAGTAAGCTGAGTCATAATAGAAATTTTAACTCAAGTCTTCACCTATTGGTACTGCCAGGTGTCACCTCCTGGGTAGTTTGCATGCAACACTGCAAGACAGCAGTGTTGAGTCATCCCATTCATTGTGTATCACACTGTGACCGGTCTGCTGAAATTACTTGTGTGGATGTACGTCCGATTGGTCTGTGAGTCACCATTCACAGAAAACTGCTAGCCTCAACTACAAGGGAATATTGGTCTACCCCTCATCTGAAAAGCTAGTGCCTATTTCTTGCTGCAAGTGAATGGTCAGCTAATCACATTGTACGCCGAGGACTGGAGAAGAAAGGGGTGTAACCCGTGAAGGGTGATAACAAGACTTGTATTTCATTGGCATGTTTTATAAGAAAGGATCTTTTATGAGAAAGATATCTGCCAATTTTGCGAAAGGAGCCACTAGGACTTCATAAACACTGCCACAATAACACAACTCCCATGCTCCTTAATACATCCATAACACATTTCTGTGCATTCCCTTCAACTAGAGCTGCAGAGACACCAGCTTGTTAATTATACTAAGATAAAGGGGAAATCTGGCAACTAAACTCCCATTTTTTTGCATGTGTTCCTGGTAGGCTTTTGATAATACTGTCTGCTGCCTCAAGGCAACATTCCCCCCCACAAGGTTTCCTGGAGACCCGCTGCTCTGACTAAGCCTTCCACCACTGCCATGTTATCACAGGCTCACACCAGGAGGTAAAGCTGCTCAGACTGTGGCAGCCATTGTAACTTGAACTTACCTCGCAGAGCATCTTAGGATGAGTTTCTCTAACCACTAAAAGCTTGGCAAAGCAGCTTTTAATGACTGTGCCAGCAGGAGCTGGTGGAATTTTTTGCCCCTTCACCTAGGAGAGATGAATCTCAAGGACCTATGCTTTTGTGTTGGCTCTGGTGATTACTAAGGTTTCATCACTGGAAAAGGAGAAGAGATAGAAAAGAGCAAAGCTGGTAATTTCAGTCTGCTCACTTTCACACCAAGCCTCCCTGAGCACACGTAAACATGCAGATAAGCGTACAGCGCAAGCTGATCTCGCTTCTTGCCAGTCTATCCCTATCCACATGAAGTCAGAGGCCATTAGCGTGACCTGAGTACAGTATTTAAGTCCTGCTCTACCTTTGCCAGCAAAGAGCAGCCAAGCACAGAGGACAATATGGGAGCAGAAAGAGCAAAAGACACAATATGGAATATTTTGCTACCACATTGCCTCTCCTGGTTTGACAGCTGCTGCAGCACAGAGGGTTTCAGTCTGAAGGTTAATAACCCTCGTGAAGCAGCTGGTATGTGCCATTGGTAGTGACGAGACACAGCAAAACCCCACCCCATTCCTAGTGCTAGCACGTGCTGCCCAGTGAAAGGAGATAAACTCTGAACTGAGACAACAGGACATCAGTGAAATCTAAACCAAGGAAAAGGTTAAACCACTCCACATCCCAATGGCACTAACGACCTGTTGACTGTGTGATTCTACATGAGGTTTGATAGCAAGCATGGCTTGTTCCACCAGCCCAGCAAAGCAAAAAGATCTGTTTATTGGTATGTTACCTCCACCCAAGTGCCAGCCTTTTCCAATAGCTCAGAGAAAAGCGAAAGGTTCCTTTTGTGATTAGTGCAGTGTTCCCCTAAACCTCATCACTAGGGCAGCCATGGCTTTGAGGGCAGATTCTCAGCTGGAGCCATTAAGTAATGACACACTGAGGACAGTTTGAGGAAACGGACAGTGTTCAAAGGAAACATATTTAACTTCTCAAATAGAGTAGTACTCAGACTTTAAACTGTGGGCAAACACATTGTCTTACCTCAAATGTTGTTTAAGTATTTAGCTAGTTTCATCCCTTGCCTGCCTGTGGAAGACTGACTTTTCTTCTACTTAGGTGAATTAAAGGGCTTTTGCTCTTCCTCCTGCTCTCCAACTCCTCACCAAGCAAACAAGCTGTTTTCTGAATAGCCAATATCTTCTGCTAGTCTCACCTGAGTAAACTCTGAAGTTTGAAGCTTCTTCTGCTCCCATCAAATCTGACCTCAGAGACAAGTGGTAAGTTGGAGTTGAGGAGAATGGAGGGAAAACACGCTTAATTAAATTAACTGAGAAACATCAACCATCGTGATCAGGAAGTGGATTTATTCTTTTCTAAAGATCAGGAGAAAGAGAATGGAGGAAGTGAAAGGAGATAAAGGCCTTTGGTATTGCACAAAGTGGCCATCAAGAGGCCAGACTAAATTTTCATTATATCCTGATAGTCATTATAAAAGGAGAGGGCAATTCACCACCTCAGAATAATGAGGAAAAACACTCGATTTGAAGCGTCCATAAATATCCTGCACTTTGAGGCTTTGCACTGCTCAACATTTAAATGGCACTTTAAAAAGAAAATAAAGACGTGAAGGAGAAGGGAAGATGTACCCTTAGGGGTAAACACAGCATACCTCAGGAAAACAAAGATCTTTGTATCCATTCAACTTCATGGAAGCATTTGCCCTATCAAGAACTAATTGGCAATGGAAAAGTAATTTTTCTTACTGTTAGGACGTCTGTAAACGGTGGTTTGTTACAAGCATTTGCTACAGCGAAATTTGACTGCATTACAGCCTGACAAGCACATGCCTAATCTATAACCTTCGTTAGTGCTACACAGGCTGCTGCTTCCACCAGGGTTCAGACATCTCTGTGCTCACTCTAACACAGCGGCACTCAAAGCCCCCTGCTGCGATCAGGGGTCTGTTGTACAAAGCACCGTACAAATACTCCATAAGAAGTACTCAGTGTTGCATCAGCAACCAGCCGAACGGGCAAGGCAGACAAAGGCAGGAGGAAAAGTATCTTGCTCCCTATTTTTTTGTACAAGAAGCTGAGCCACAGAGAGGTGAGTGTGTACTTAGAGCTAATCTGCTGTGCCAGTGATATAATCAACATGCTTTTCTTGTTTACCTATACCTGCTAGGAGATCCTGCTGTCATTGTGACTCTCTGTTAACTGCATAGGCTCCCAGCTTTCTATTTGTTCAGATTTGACAACAAGCAGCAAACCCACCACCACCCTCCCCCGACTCCCACTCATGCCACACCACTGGTGTTAGAAAGCCAGCTAAATGAAAACTGAAACACCCCCATGATATTTAAACAAATACTCAAGACCTTGAGTCAGAGCAGAAATGAGTCCTTAAACTGATCTCCAATTCTGTCCATCCTAAAGCTCTCTTGAAAACATAGCTCTTGCATCCCACCCTCATGGGCAACAAAACTGGGCAGTTAAGGGATGTGCTGAGCGGAGATTTTCCAGGAGTGCCACCTGTCAGCTCCCTGCCACGGGATCACCCGATCTCAGTATAAGCATCCCTTGGGGAGTGCCACAGAGTGGGACAGGCTCCATTAGCAGCAGGTTTCAGGACATTGGTTGCACACACATGGGTCACACACACCTGCCATGATATGCATCCAGCAAGATCTGCATCTTAGCTATGACATGCGATGCTGCCTGGGGAGACATACCCTGTTATGAAGCAGCTTAGGGACAGCTTCAAATTTTGTGCATGAGAATGTCCTCCTCAGTGTACTGCCTCCCTGAAGGAAAAGGCCCTCCTGTCTCATTTAAGGACATGAGGACACTCGGTACCTGTAGGATGTCCTCCTATAAATCAGGCTCTAGCTGACTTGTGCGGCGCAAATAGACTCTTTGGCCATGACTTGAAATGGGGACAATGTCATCAGACCTAGAAGAGATGAAAAGCACACCCTCTGTAACAGACATTATTCTTGCTATCTCTCTCCACAACTTTCCCTTTTATTATATTTGCACCAAGCAGTTCTCTCTCAGCCTCAGTACCAGCAAATGCTGGAAAAGAAGACCGAGCTGCAGAATCCATGTCAGAAAACAAACCAATCACTGGAACCACCATAACATACACTTCCCAGTAACTCCTCCTTCCTATCACACACATTGTCTAAGCAAAACTAAAATGGATACCTTGAGATCTCAGAGATACATTTCTGCTAGGAAAAGAAAGGGAATTCTTTAATATGGTTCAGCCCAGGACACAGGAACCAGCCCTTCTGCTCTACCTAGCCCTCTCTCCACGGTCTCTAACCACATCAATAGCTTCATGTCACTAGGAATACCCCGGAGAGCTGATAGGTCTAATAATCAGTCTTGCCTTTCTTGCAGTTACTGGAGGAGTCAGGGACTCTTATCAAATTCAGCTCTACCTTATCACCTCCTCACTCCTTCCCTCTTGCTTCTGACATCCTATCCTGTAGGTGTTTCACTGTCAGATTTGCACAGCCAGATACTTTACAGACCTAATAAGAGCAGACAAACAATGTCTATGTCTGAATGATTAGCTGATAATCATAGATGTGGTCCTTGCCAAGTGTTTTGAACACAGAAGCCTAGTTCAGCCCTCCTTCACCCCAGCATCCCACTGCCAAAGCCCACAAATCACATCGGTGTAAGGAACATGTGAAAAACAAAATCCAGCTCATATTGTCTGCCATCAAACGGCTGCTAAATAATGCAAAGAAATGAAAACAATTTGGTTTGGATGATTGATTATAGGGAAATTGCTCATACCTCCAAAGCGCGGCACTTCCAATCACATCTTTGTTTCATTTGTCAGCAAAGAAATTAAGTTCCTCTCCTGGCACAGAGCCTGCGCTGTCCTGTGAGCTCCGTTCGGCACAGTATGTTGCTTTGCAGCAGTGTCTTGCCCCACTTTGACACCTCACCTTGCCCCACCAGAGCTGCCAAGCAGTGACCTCCTAGGACATGAGGTGCTGCCCCAGTTTAGCAGGCTACAGTGCCCCAGCTCTTCCCCAAGGCAGCTCTCCCAGCTGCTGACACTAACCCCAAATAACACTTGCCCCAATCAGCACAAAGCGTTTGCAGCCTTGGAAAAGTCAAGAGGACACCCAGCACCTGAGGATTTGTAGTCCCCTTCAAGAAGGTCTTCCCAAATATGGATTTCTCTCCTTCACCTCTGCAATTATGTGATTTTAAATGGATATGTCACCTTCAGATCTTAGAAAGAATTTTAGCAACTGCCTTACAGATGCAAAAAAATCACAGGGATGAAAGAGGTACACTTGTGTCAATAAAGAGCAAAAACCAGTCCCACTGGCATAAAAATACTTCTCTATAATACAAAAGGGATCTCCTAGTCCTGGACTCCACTATGACAGGTGGTAGCTCTCTGTAATACTTTGAAATAATTTAGCAAGCTCCGTTTAAAAAACAAGTTCTGATTTTTGCCCCCAGCGTTCCCACTATGAAAGGCTATTTCAGAACATCGCTGTTCTGACAGTTCAAAATTTTCTTTCAATTTTCTGCCTAATTTATGCCTGGCCAGTTTCATACTCATGTGTTACACCAGTGCTGTTCTTTACTTTAAAGAGTTCCCTTTCCTCCTGATGTTTGCTCCACAATGATTTATCAACAGGGCTGTCACATAAAGCACGTTTAACCTAGTTTTACCAGTAAAAGATAGAGACTTTATCTAATTATAGATGGGTTTTTAACTCCTCAAGGAAGAGGCTGTGTTCTTATATTGTGCTTAATTATAGATATGTACGGCAGAAAGGCATTTTGTGGGATCTTCAGAGGTAGGATCTAATATATTTAAATAACTATTTGTCCTGATAGTTGTTTGTCCAGCCCATTCCTAAAATTCACTAAGAAAGGGTATGCCACATCCTTCCTAGACAGCCCGCTTCAGTGGTTTACCCTTCTAGGGGTTAGAAGGGTTTTCCTAATAAATATCTTAAGCACTTTTTTTACACCAATGACCACAGAAAACAACTCAGCAGCAGCTTTTTTTATAAGTACTATTTATGTGCAGGAAGACTGCATCCCATTTCCATCTTTTCTCTCCTAAAATGACCAAACGCAGTGCCTTCAATCTTTGTTCACAGGACTTGTTTGAGTAACCTCTTACCATTCACTTGTTTTGTGGTTTGGTTGTTTTTGTTTTTTTTTCCACCTTGGACCGTCTCTCCAAATTTCTTCATGGGTGCAGGCAAAGTTTCACGTCAGTTCTGGACACCTACACTCGGCTGAAGCTCTGCCAGCCCCAGGCAGGTTGGAATAATTGCCTTTCACATCTGGCAAAGAGCACTTTTGTTAACACAGCGTTGCATAAAGTGAGTTGCTTTGCAACAGCATCGCGCAGTTGATTCGTATTCTACTTGTGAACCAGCACAACCCCAGTCCTCTCCTGCTGTACTGCTGCCTCATTACGTATTCCCTGTTTTGTGTTTGTGTATTCTGCTTCACCTGCCTAAGAGGAGTGCTTTGCACTTGTCTTAATTTCATCTCTCTTGCTTTCAGGCAAGATCTCTCATTTGTAAAGATTGTTGTAAGTGCTGAGCCTTCCTAGCAGGGTCCCATATTTACCTGCCACAGTGACAGGCGGTGTTTAAGACCTCGAGACAGTGAGGCTACGATGTACCCACTGCAGAAGCACACTGTCCTCCAGCACAGCTTGGCCAGGATACGGATGCAATCTCCACACCTAGTTACGTCGCTCTTCCAACAAATATTCAGGTAAAGTTCTTATAGTCCTGATTTTCAGAGACTACTTTACCCAAAAGGGATTCACATACTTCTGAGAAATCTTCTATCATGGCATCATCTAATGACATTCCACAAGATCTGCCTGTTGGACCTCTTCTCCAACCACCTAAACCTTCCCATCTACCACATGACACCTCCTACCTACTCACCCCTGCCAGCACCCTACATCAGCCACAACCTTGAGGTGGGACCTCCATTTTCCTTGAAGCAGCCACATGACACTGTCAAAGCCGATGGAATAAGAGTTCAGAAAGCAAACTTACCTTCTGGTCATTGTGTTCCTACAGCACAAGGTCCTCATCTGCTCTGCTTCCTAGCAGCCTTCAGTAGCGCTCTGCACCTGAGCATCCTCCTTCCCACCTGCACAAAGGTTGGCCAGACCTTTGCACAGCTTTCAGGAATCTCCCAGCCTGTGCTGCCCCAGGCTGAGCATGTTCAAAAACCAGGTCTCCAAAAACTCTCTCTGTAACAGAGGGCACTCCAAGAGAAAGAGCCCTAGGGCCAAGCCAATGCCTTTCAGCAGAAAAAAATCCTCCGTGGGATCCCAGCAGACAGGGAACAAAGTAAACACTTTCACCACTCACCCACTTTTGTTTGTTTTGACATAATTCCAGTTCTTCCCTCCCCATCACCTTACAGCTCAATTTTGGGAGGAAGGGCAGGGGCCTTTAAAGCTGGTGGGCTGTGAAAAGCAAAGCTTTCTAAACTACATTTCCCTGAAGGACGTGGCACTATCCTGACATGCTTTCACCCGAGGATTTCAAAGCGCATCCCTGGACTGTTACCTCCCTTGGCACTACACTGAGCTATGAGGCCACTATAGCCCACATACAGCATGGAGGTGTTGCCTCAAGTCATTCCTTTTGGAAATGATGATACCAACGGAAAGTTGATGAGTGAGCAGCTTACAAGGGGCACTAAACTCAGAACCAGAACTAGCATGATAGCAGGTTTAAAGCGGAACACAATACAAGTTAAGACTTGGACTTGACTTAGTTGTCTTGGGGGTGGCTGCATCTGCTCAGGTGTGGAGGAATTAAAGGCTGGGTAATTGCATTCTTCTACCTCTTGGAGAAGCCTTCACTGCCCAGTGAGAGCCACAGTCCTTCCCTGGAGGCTATCAGCTGGTTATCAACCAAATGATAAAAAAAGAACTCTTAGGGCAGCTTGGTGCTGCTGCTCATGTGCCTGTAACAAGGGAGAGCAAGGAGCATATCAGCAGAAGTGCTGGGCTAAATGGAGCAAAATGAAATCAGGTGGCTCTGCTGCTCCTTGTAAGCAAGTGATCCTTCAGGATTTGGCTGGAAAGCTGCTCTGAACCACGACCGTGGACAGAATGCTGATTCCAAGCCCAGCTCTCTCTTGCCCACATTTTCCAAATGGCATTTTCTTGTGCTTGCTCAAGCACAGAGCAAGCCTTCCTCCTTCCCCTCCGGAGCTGCCTGCTCTCATTCTCACGTCTGCTCCCCATTCATGCTAACACAGGGCAGGATCTTTCCTGCTTGCCAGAGGTGTGAAGCCAATGTAAATTACTTTCCCTTTTGCATTGAGGGAAAGTCTTATTATCAACCTGTCAGATCTAGACAGCTGCCAAGATGCTTTATAAGAAGAATTAAATCAGGCTCAATCTCAACAGATAGATTCTTGTCCCTCTTTGAGGGCCCCATGCAGGGCTCTGGCCTTTGCCAGCAGCAGCAATGTAGATCAGCTTTTTTTTTTTTCCCCCTCTTTCAGCTGAACTTTATCAGTCAAAGCCAAGCACGTGGAGGAGACTGCGGCAACATAAAAGTCCACCATCATCAAACAGTAGGTCATAAGAAAGTTGTTTCCCAGGCTTTTAGCCAGAGACATCTCACAACAAGCTGACAGAGAAATTACTTGGTTTCATCCTTGAAATGGAGCCCACTCCAATATTAGAAATCAGTGGTCAGTAGAGACCAGCACAGCCCCCAAAGCAGTTGGCATGCCAGAAGAAGAGAAGACAGTATCCCTCACAGATGAAGAAATTAAATGGGAATTTTACATGACATAAGATTTGCTTTGCAAGCCAAGATGCTGAGAGGAAATAAGTCTTCTCCTCTCTGACTTGGTAGGTTCCCTCCACACATCATGGACTCCAAAGTGGAAGTGGTGATTCTGGCACTGCTGTGGCAGTGGTCAGGTAAGTTAAAACCGTTGTTTCTGAGGGATGATCATTGCTCCGTTGACTCCACCACCACTGGTGACAACACCAACACGTTTGCTTGTGTTATGAGGCCTGATGAGTTCCCGATTCACAGTTATGAGGCTGGCATTCAAATCCATGTGGAATTCAGCAATGTCAGGCTCCATGAGGTATGTGCATTTTGTCTTGCTCTACAGGAGTGGAAAAAAAAATACTTGTTACATGCAAATAAAATTAATAGTTCCTCAGATCCCTTCTCACCTTGCTCCCCCAGCCTCCAAAGCCTCTGCAGCCTGCACACTACCACAAACTAGCTGTATTGTGAATTTGCTTTAATATGGTCGCAAAGCACCTGCTCTCTGGGTCTGGAGTCCCAGTGGGTATTCTCTGCTCTGCAAGGCTTCACCTATTCTGCATTAACTTTGACCTAATTCTCAGTGAGGTCATGCTGGTGGTATCAGGGGCTGTGCAAGAACAACTGTAGTGCTTTTCCCTTTGAAAGGTTAACCTGAAGTTAAGGGCTTAGAAAAGAGGGATAAAGATTGGTAGTCATACCAACCTTTTCAAAAGAGACAGGCCCAAGGATGGCAACATTGGTCTCACAACCAACAGCAATAGACCCTGCATGATGCCACCCCTTTGACAGATAGCAGCAGTCAGGCTCAGAGGAACAGAGTGCGGAATTCATGTCCAGATCTCCAACAAGCTCCTACACCAAATCCTAACAGCGAAGGTTTCCAAATGGGATGCATGAGTTTTTTCACAAACATCTGGCCAGGACCTAAACCCAAAAGGACAGGAAATTGATCCTGAGCCAGCTCTCACCAAGCATAAAAGAAAAGAAAGGGGCAAAATCTGAAAGGACTGTGGATACTCCATGTAGGCAATATTGAGAAGACTGGAGGGGAAAGAGAGAAGAGTCTAGAAGGTAAAAAAATTACAATTGTCGTGAAAGCATGCTGCAACTTTGTGCCATAGATACTGGAAAAACCTAAAGATGTCAGCAAATCCTCCTCTGAAAACACTCAGATGGCAATCTGTAGGCAACAGCTTTTCTGATGGGAAGGGAAAGCTGTTATTTGAATACCCTTGTACCCTGACTGTGCTCCTCACTGTCTTTACAGCAACAACACTGGCTGCAGCTCTGTGGGACAAGGTTTTATGGAGTTCAGAAGCGGTGAAGGCAGTGAAAATTAGGAGGTAGCAAGAGTTCCTCCTTCTCTCATAATTTCCATCCCACTCCTATAGTCCACAAACTGGGATATGGCTATGCAGGGTCACAGCTGCATTAACTAGCTCTTGCTCAAATCGCACAGATGCACACACGCTCACACTCCCATGGAAACACGCTCCCGGCCTATGCCGATGATTTGTCTCATACAGAACTGACACGTTTTAAGATCTAATTATTATCACAAAGCTCTAAACATTGTGGAGCAGACTCTCAGCCTTTACTCATCAATGCCCAACTGCTCCCACTGATCTCTTCTCTTGGAGCAGCAGTTTGTTAGCTGCAGGAACCGTCTGTCATTTTGAGCTCAGGAACTAACAAACTAGCAGAGGTTCAGCTGGGGATTTGACATCTCCCTGCCAGAGGCTCAAATTTGATGCCCAAATCTGAGTCCATGACATTCTGGGTATTTGGATTCTGTTCACATATGAGCCATGACAAACTGTAGCTCTTGCTAGTTGGTTCACAGCCTATGAGGTTACAATTTCTGCTGAGGATCAATGGCATTTGGAACAGGATCAGGTAGCTGTATGCAGATGAAAAAGAACCCACCTTCCTCCCTTATATTTTGTACATAAACATCCACTGTCCCCCAAGCCCTGATGCCTTTTGTGCAGCAGTGCTCTCAGAAGGAAGCATACTCAGTTTGTCACCAAAAGGGTAAGTCAAGGAATCTTGGATTCCTCCAGAGCTGCTGCTCCCTTCAAGCTGGTTGGATTAGGGCTGTCTAAAAAGGAGGAGTTCAGCTATAGTTTTTACAGCCAAAGCCTAATAGGAAGTCTCCCATTGCCAGCGTGTTCTCAGGAGTCTGCAAGACATCAGCCTCCATGCAAGCTGGCTGGATGTTTTTCCAAAATCAGCCTACACACCTTGGCAGCACAGCCTGTCACTAATCCCTAGAAAACAACCCCCTCTGAGAACTAAAAATAGATGGGATTTTTTAAAAGAACAAATTAATTATTCCTACATTTCTGCGTATTAGAACTATTAAGTCTCTACTTTAACTGCCCTTAAATTGGCTTTTCAACTTCATTTACCTGTTTCCACACACATCAGTGGTGGCAGAGACTGGCATACCCAGACAGTGCCTACAAATTAAATGGGCTGTGAACCTTCTTAAGCCACAGGTGGAGAAGCATGAAGGTTGTGTGCAGAGAGACTTGTGCTATCAGTTTGTTGCTCACAGATGAGCAGCCCCAGCTGGAAGAGAAGCATTCAGTATAATCAAACATCAAGGAATAAGTAGTTGAGTGTTTCAGCAAGTCAAATTCAGATCCCTTTCCCTTGTTAAATCTGTCCTCTTCCAATGGTCATGGGCAGCACTGAAGTCTTCATAGCATGTTTTAGCACAGCAGAATTTCATGTCCTAGAGCTCTGGAAAGGCAAAAATAAAACATGAAATTGCGCTCTCAGCACAACACACAAGTATTACCTAGCAATATCACTGTTTTATATAGAACCCTTGTCCATTAAGTACCTTTCATAATTTTAGCAAAAGCACTCATTTTCAGAAGCATGGAATGTGGGTTTTTTTTTCCTCTACTACTTTCAGTTTAACTTTTGTAGCATGGAAAAGGAATGAAACCCAACAGCCAGGGATGTTTCCATTGAAATCAGTGTGTTTGCCCCAGTGAGAGACCACATCGGATCAACTCATAACCAGTCTACTAATCACGGTGAAAAGAAACTTTTTGTGAACATCATCTCTTTTAGGGTCATGCCAACTTCCCCTGAGCTTAAATGAAAAGATCTCTGATTTCACCAGAAGCTGGATCTGGTCTGCAGCAGAAACCTCTTCCCACCCAGCTGCAGGAATCCAAGTCAAATCTCTGGGACCTTATAATCTCATTGCAAAACATCACTTTACCTGTTACACATCTTCCCTTACCTTGTGGTGCTTAGAGCCCACCCTCCCAAAGATGTCACCTTGAACAGTCTTATACTTGTTTGACATTTCTGAGCTTGGTTGGAGCTCAAAGGCCAGGAGAGAAAAGAAAAAAAAAAAAAAGAAATAATTTCTTATTTGAACTTCAGTTCTGGTTCAATTACAGCCTGGGGCAAAAGCTCAGGTTGATTTCATTTTATCCCAATGGTCTATTTCTTGTTTAATCTGCCCCCCCGTCCTTGTACCTGTTATATAGACACACAGAAATCAGGAAGGCCTTAAATCTGCAGTCCCTCATTAAACAAGGCTCAGAGGCTTTTCAGACCAAACACAGATGTGTCTTTATTTCATTTCATTTTGTCTGTGTACAGTGGGGCCTTCAGCGACTTTAATCAGCACCATGACACTACAATGAAGATTATAAATTAAAGAGCATTTTTGAAACCAAGCCTGGTTTCCCTATGATAAATAAAGTGTAAGTTTAAAAACATGAAGAAACACTGCACTGTGTTGCTATCAACAGACAATCCCTCTAGCTCAGCAGTCTTGGGTTTTATCACACACACACAGAGCTCACAAGATAGTAATCAATTAAGCATTTTGCTAAAGCACTTAGCCAGAATGGGAACATCTGGAGCAGAGATTCAATTGTCCAGAACTAGCTGCCTGATAATTAATATTCCTTCAAATGGCTCTTCTATCAAGGTGTCCCTCCTGTTTCACCAGCCTCTGTGGCTTGGATACACTACTGAGTAGTTGCTCAGCCCAAGCCTCGTATAGAAACAATGGAGACAGAAAACCTGACGAACTTGTTTCAGCATTGCTTCAGGCACATCCACCAAAACTGTGCATGAAAAACATCACATCACTTCAACAGCAACAGGAAAAAAAAAACAAAACACTTGAGGAAATGTTCTAAGAAATATATTTGTATTGCCTCCATAGGACAAGTGCAAGGAGGATAGATTTGCCATCATTAGACTTCATGAAGATTCACCTCCAGTTCTAATACTTGCCTTTTACAACTCTAAAGGATGACATCCTTCAATGGCCTTTGGGACGTGCTCTGGTGCAACTCAGACATGCATCTTTTGCCATCACTACTTAGGCCAAGCCCTATATCTCTGTCTAGCTTACGCATGCAAGTTCAGGCTCTTCAAGCATAAACAGACATCTGTATAATTGCTCCACACTTAAATAGTGGTTGCTTCTCCTTAATGCAGCCCTGAAAGCATGTCCAATTGAATTGCAAATATTTCACTCACCCTGAGTGCTGGGCAGCAAGGGAGTCCCCACAGCTGTCTGAAAAATGTCTTGTTTCAGAGAAGCCTTGCTTTCTAGTTGCAGGGAAACAGAATAACTAGACTGGAGGGAATGCACAGACCCTACATCAAGCAAGGATGTGACCATAAATATTGATAAATCAGATGCTAACTATTGATAATGAGCAGCTGCATAGCTTCACACAAGAAACTCCTGGTACTTCTCAACTTTAACTGAATTTGTCCACTATATTCTTACCTTAATTTTACCATCTCCCCTGGTAGGTCTGGATGCTGGCTTAGAGCCCAGTCCTATCTTCACAGGTCAGTCCCAGGACATCTTCATTGTGCTCTGCCCTTGGGAAGGGCAAGAAAAATCAAAATGCCCATGCAATCTGCAAGTCCAGCTACGTCTATTTGGTTTCCAGTGCATTTCCAATCTCTTTAAATTTCCAACAGGGAGAAAGTGATCTGATTCTATGCAATCTCATTCACACCTCTGCTCCTACTGCTGTGGAAGCATGATGTTGACTTCTCAGCAAACACAGGCCCATTCCTCAGGGTCTCTGCATTGCTTGCTTAGCTGAGCCCCATCAAATTATGTTCAAATCACACTAAGACAAGAGGAAAATCAGAATGTGCCCTCTCATACCTGGCTTTTTTATTTATTTGCTTCTAATACAATTTATTATCCACAGAAATTTCAATTCTTACAGAGCTGCTTCTTTTTCCCTCCGCAGATTGGGCCAAATCCTATCACTGAGCTCTGCTAAATTTGTTGCAATATTAGCATTGCTATCCCCAGCCTGGTGGGGATGTGACAAGTAAATGTTGCTGAGCTGTGCCCCAAATCCAAGCTGAGAACACCAAAAGGACTGTGGAAAAGAGCTGAGGCAGCCTAAGCCAGCTGGCTCCAGGACACCTGAGGCTGGAAGGGGATGAGGCAGACACAGAGAAGATGCTACCCAGACCTTGCATGGGGAAGGAGGGCTGGAGCAACTCCTGCAAACACCATGTTTCTGGGTGGTGATGCACAGACTCTTCTGTGTGTCATGGTCTCTCTGTTGAGAGATATGCTGGAACCATCAATCTCTAAATCACAGCAGACATAGGGCCAGGAAGAAATTGAGGATGACAATGGAAGGTCAAATGAACAGAGGAGGTAAAATCACAAAGAAATAAAGAGAAATGGGGCTTTTTATTGGGCCCATTCTGATGATGCACAGGTGGGAACATGACAAGGGCTGCTCTGACATGTAATTCAGGCTGAATGTTGCTTAGAAATGGCTGTTGTTTCTCCAAAAAACCCTGCTGTCCCCATTTCTGTCTGGCTGCAAAAATGGACAATGTGGAGAAGAAAGTGTCCAGGAGGCATTACCTACATAGGCCAAGAGCTTGGAGCTTTGGAACAACAGCAAAACAGCTCAGGTCACCTTGGGGGACACGTTTGTGGGCACCAGCAAGCACACTTCACTAGGGACTTCTACTCCCTACTTAATTCAGAGCAACTACAGTTTTAAATAAGCATCATCAGCATGCAAAAGTACTCTTTCAAGTTTACTACCCCCAAAGGACACATGAGGCAAGTGGAAAGACGACTGTTCCCTGCCAGAGGACACCACCCTCCCTTACACCTCACCTCATTCCCACCCCTCCTTCCCTCCCTATCTCCAACCTCAAGAGGAAGAATGAGCTAGGAAGCTTCCTGTTCCTGCTGCTCAGGGGCTCCCTACAAGGTTCATCCCTCCTTCTCCCTTATTACACTGATCTTTTTCATTATTATCCTGATGCCTCAGAGTTTGTGTGGAACCTCGAGAACAGACCCCATATGGGTAACATAAAATGACTCGGTCAATATGTGGAGGACATACACCTTGGACCATATGGCATATGTGCTGACTAACACCATAGATAATGTCAATAACAATGCTCTACAGCACGCATGAGCTGGGCTGCTCAACCTTCTAACTGAGGAGCTCAGTGCAGGCCTGGCTGCTGTGTCGTATTTTTAATGTGTGACATAAAAATAGAGAAGATGTAATGGGTTGATGTTTTCAAACAGGCTTCCATCTGTGCCACCTGTAAGTCAAGGAGAAGTGGGAAGACAAAACCCAGGCCATTGGGTCACACGAGCTCCAGGAGAAAGCCAGCTAGCATTTGATAACCCAGGTGTCTGTTCTCCAAGGTGCCAGTGAAAGCTGCAATCTATGGAAATACTTAGGGTTTGTTCCTGCAAATTGCTACAGCCCGTGAGTTTCATGCTTGTGGAGCAGGCTTAACTTGTAAGGAATAACAAGTCCTGAAGACAAACGAATAACTAGCTAACATCTCAGCCCTGTGGGACCATATGTATTTTCCCTATGAGTTCCAGAGTTGCGACTCGACGCCTTCCTGCCCCTTCAACAGTCCCACCCTGGAGGTGATTTGCAGCTCACACTCAGCTCACCCTGAGCCATGGGTTGATTTACCAGCTACGGTTTTGTGGTCTGTAGTGGAGAGAGACTTGTGGAAAATACTTGGCAAAGTAAATAGTACAGAACAGCCAACAGATAGTCTTCTCCCTTTCACAGCCGCTAATGAGTCCTTCGCTTCTTATCAGAACAGCAAGGGAACAGACATCCCTCCAGCACATAACTGGCCCCTCTCTGAGGGCCAGGAGACGAAACCATAAGCAATGAGTTACAAACATGGGGTATTTCTGAACTCATTTGTCTGCTGATAGGATTCAGGCCTTATTCCAACCTGCAAATAGGATGTGCTTCACTAGTTTTAAATCACAGAGCAGGTGATAAATGGTTAATGCCTGGAGCCCTGAGGTGCCTTCAAAACATAATTGCTTATTAAAATAAAACAATAATTAAGTGAGAGAGAGAACCTTGTGCGTTCTGAAAACTGGATCATTTTTTTGTAATGAATCTCTGAGGCTGGGAGCAGACAAAGTGTAGTCACATAACGAGAGAAGGGTTGAGTGAGACCTGAGGGCACGCACTGCTCTGGCAGCTGAGGAAAGGAAGAAGTGACAGGACTTGAAAGCACCCATGGAAAGGAGGCTCTGGTATGCCACCACAGCCAAAGTGGCATTTGACGAGCAGGGAGACATTCAGGTTTGCAGTGGAGGGGGGGAAGGACAAATTTCAGGCTCAAAAGGTCCAAAACCAAGACAACCACGACATCTTTTCAAAGTGCTGGGGGAAGAGGAAGGAGTTTGCTTGGTGACAAGGCTCCTGCCTTGTCCTGTAGTCATGGCCTTGAAAGTATGGATGGAGGGTGACAGCTTCTCAGTTTCCTTCAGGCTCCAATTAAACAGTCTCAGCAATTGGCACCTAGTTCAGGCCTTTCTGGAGCTAGCGTAAATCAAATTTCTCACCTTCCTAGCACCATTCATCAATGATTGATCTTGTCTGTGTGGGGATCCGTATGCCAGAAACTCATAAACAGGACATCCCTCACCACGTTTTTGATATTTGAGGTGTCAGACAATGTTTTATATGCCCGCATTCCCCCTTCCTTCTCTCCTTCCAAGCAGAGACCTGAGGCTGCCATGCCTTTTTCAGGCAAGATCTGCCAAACCCTGCCCACCCCCAAGAGCTTTGATTAGTCAGAGTAAAAGCCACTGTATTAACAGCTCAGTAAGTAAATATCTGACTGTTTTCATCCTCATCACCACAGTGTGAGCTCCATAGTTTTATTCATGCCTTTGGGTTTAATCCCGATTATTTCATTGCAAACTGCAAGAACATATCATTACTTACAGTGCTGTTCTGGGCTATTACTCAGCCCTTCAGGTCAGCAGGCGATGAGGGAATCCTTGTGTGTTACCAGCTTTCTGTGCCCCTGCTTCTCATATGGTGACAAGCTCCTGCAAGCCCTAAGCTGAGAATTAATGAGAAAGCATCAGCATAATTTAGGTCTTAAACTTGCAACCCCTATGGCTTTGCACACTCCTTGCGGATATAACCCCACAGAAGAGAAGCAGGGATAGACAAATGGAAGTGTTGCCATATACCCTTCAAAACACATGCCTTGTTCACCACAGACTCTAACAGGGAGCGTGTTACGACATACCAGGCAGAGCACCAAGCTCAGTTTGCCTGTGTAGTGGCTTTAAAATATCTTATCTGAATCCAGCTCCAGGTACCACACTACAAAACTACCTAGGGTTAGTTGGCCCTTCATTAACAGCCTCAGCAGAAGGTCAAGGCTGGAACGGGCAATGAAGAAGTTTCCAAAGGGAACTACTTACCCTCCCTTTCCAGGCCAGGGTAAGGAGAAAGCCAGGGTCCACTGTCTGCCCTACAGCTGTCCCTGGAGCTCCCCATACTGGCAAGAGGTGCCACGCAATTTTGGCTTCTAAACATTTCCACATTAAAAATGACTGCCAGCACTTCAACAGATCTCCGGCCTCAGTGAGCAGGAAGGAGGCAGCAAGCAGCTAAATGCAGAGGCTATTTTTAACCCGGGCTCATTTTGTAGGGAAGAAATTATTCATAACCTGTATGCATGCAGTGCATTGGGTACAAGACAGGCTTGTCTGCAAATGCTCGTTAACGGAGCTGCCGGCTCCCTCCTTTCTGCACTGGGAAGCAAGGGCTCTTCTCGCTGTCTCACAAGGGATTGAAGGGAAGCACTGAAGGTGTGAGATTACCTATCTCGTACCCGCCAGTGCGGTGCCTGCTGTGGTAGGAGAGGAAGGAGCAGTTTTGAGGCACACGGTAATTTTCGCACTAGCTGCCCATCACCCGTTTCATCCCTGCTCGTGCTCAGAGCCACCCTTGTGGCCCTCTTGTAGCTCTCGCTGCTTCTGCTCCCTGCGGCCACGCTGTGAACACATTGGGTCCTGCACCCTTTTGGGAGGTCCTCTTCTGAAACACAGACACTAGCTTAACCTAAAGCAATTCACAGTTCTCTCCAGTCTTTTCTCTACTTGGGAAAGCGCAGGTTTCCTGCACTTGGAAGCCTTTTTCTTGCAGCCCTCTCACTCCCCCTAGCACTTACATCCTTTGCCATAATCAGTGGTCAAAGGCTTCTGGCCCAGCAAGTTCACTTTTAACTGCAGTCCTGATAATGGGGTTTGGCAGGCAATATTTGGCTTTAAGACCTTTCTCATCTTTTTGATTTCACTTTTATAAAGTACATGCTCAAGGATTTCACCTCTGAAGGTAAAAAAAGGAGTATTATGATGATCATTCTATTCTATCTAATCCAACCTCCCACTTACCTGTGGACGTACAAGTTCACCCAGTAGTCCTTTACTGAGCTCAGGAACTTCTAGTTGAGCTGGATTGCCTCTTTTAGAAAAGTGATCTGAACTTGATATACTGAATTTAAGTAACAGAGAGCTTGCTGCATCCCTTAGGAAACCGCTCCAGGGGTTCATCATCCCGTTGTTAAAAACATCTACCTTGTTTCCCAATTGGAAATCAATGTTAGACATTGGACCTTGTTACATCCCTTTCTCCACTGGTTTAGAAAACCTTAACGTTTAGTATTGTTGCGTATTTTCTCCTGAACTGTGAACAAGCTACTCCTACCACCTCTGCATCGGTGAGGCACTGGAACAGGTTGCCCAGAGAAGCTGTGGAGGCCACATCAAGGCCAAGTCAGATGAGGCTTTGGGCAACCTGGGCTAGTGGAGGGTGTCCCTGCTAGATGGGCTTTGGGCTGCCTTCCAACTCAAACCATACTATGCGTTACATCAGCTTTAGAGCCGGACACATCTAACAGATATACAGCAGCTCCAAAATATACTGGTTCATCAACAGCCGCAGACCAAGAAGTTTGGCATTTCAATGTTTGTCTGCTTGGAGAGCCCCACTCCTACACCTGTCCCTAGGATCAGGTGGCTGCTTTCATGCCCTCACATCTCAGCCAACCCAGAGGTGTGATGTGCCACTGACCTCACTCTAATAGCTCTTTCACTCACTTTAAGTATGAGAGCCAGGTTAGCAAATGCACTTTTGGTTTGTATTTGCCTAAACCTCCTGCTGCGTTTCAGGCTCCAAAAAGCCTGCGACGCCATTGTAAAAACATTCAGTTCATTTTAGCTGCTTAAAATTAGGCTGGGATTCTCCAGATCCCCTGAGATGGATGCATGCACTGGGGAGAGGGGAAGAAAAGAGAAAGAGACAGAGCTCAGAAGTCAGCCAAAATACTTAGGCTCTGAGCTTAGCTCACAAACAATTGCAAACCATGTTTTCAATCTGCCGCTTAAGGACTCCTGGGATCCACCGATCACTTCTAAGTGTTCATAACAGGTAGTTAAGAGAGCAAAGAGAGCTGTAAATTCTTGCAAGAAAATTCATCATGCCACTCAAAAAAGTTTTGGGGCCCACTACTGGGGGTAGGACCCACTGACCACAGGACATTGGTGCAACAACACAGCTGAAGAGGAGCTTGTGCTCCTTTTCCTCCATGACAGAGCATCTGCTTCTCACTGAAAAATCACACCTCAGTTAGGAAAGCGTGGACACTCCAGCTATTCCCAGAAAGCAAATAGAAAAATAAATGCATCTATCTAACCAGAATAGTTTTTGCCAGCTGCTCACACCAGACCAACAGCCCTCACACATAACTTCCCCAGAAATAACATTAAAAAACCCATCACTGGCAACACAGAAGAAACAGTTATTTAAAGGGCATCAAGGCTAGCAATACCTCTCACAGCTAAAACTTGGGGGGAAGGAAATCTGCCAAAAAACCCCAATCAAAAAGACCCTCCTCTCCTGACCCCAGTAACTCTGAAACACAGATGCTCCTACATGGGTCTTTTCAGCATGCAGAGGAAATTGAGGCAAGTGACTAACTGATGGCCAGCAGCTGGGCCACTTTGCTAGCCTGAAAGTCCCTGCACGAAGCCGAGCAGCTGTGTGCCCTCTGCCAGGCAGCCAAGAGGACTGTGATTAGCCCTTTCTCCCCAGATTTCTCCCAGGAGCTCTTCAGCAAGCAAAAACACACCATACATTGAACTTGCTTTTGTGTGGAGGATAGTACAGGTGGATGGATTAACCTGAATATAAATAAAAAGCCTAAGGTGCAGCAAAGCAATAATAATAAAAATCCATCTGTATCATGAGCTCTGAAAAATCTCTCCTCTCTCTCTTCAGATACTGTGGTGTATTCACACTTCCATCTTTCCCATGGCTATCGGTCCCACACTGTTAGCCTGAAACTTCTTTTCCTGAAAATAAATATGAGGCAAGCCCTTTTTTTCTTTCTTTTTCTTTCTTTTTTTTTTTTTTTTTGAGAGAAAGGACAGAGCAATCTTCGTATGAATCCATAAAACATAACTTTTATTATCCCCCCCATCTGCTTTCCCACCGGATGGCACATATTTGCAAAGCAGCCCTTGGAGGCAAGGGAAAAGAAGGAAAGAAAGAAAGTTGCCGTGAAGAAATCCGAAGTGATGGGAAGATCTGAGGGTGGCTGTTGTAATTTATAATCAGCCCATTTAATACGGAACACTAATGCACAGCTGCTGAGAAAACTTGTCCAATATGTTTCTGCAACAGCAAAAAAGGCCTCTGAGGTCATCTTGGCACCTACATTATGCTACAAAGAAATTGTCTAATTGCAGAACCTTGTGCAGCCTTCAGTATTAACCTCTTTGCCTCACAGCCAGCCAAACAACACAGCCGTCTTGTTTAGAAAGCCTGGAGCAAGAGGACCAAGGGAAAATGGATTCATAAATCCAACATGAAGAGTCTTTTACTGTTGATCCTAGATTTATACCAGGAATAATCCGTTTTGTTTTTTTTCTCCTGAGCAGAGTACTAGGCCAATGATGCAAAGCAGGACTCATCTTAAAAGTAATCACGTTTCCAAGCTCCTTTCTTCTGTCCACCTCGCCAGTCTCTGCCACAAAGCCTCTGGCTCATTGGGTAGGGGCTGAACTTGTAACTTCCCCTGGCTGCTGTGTTCCTGTGGTTTTGAGGTGCTCAATGCCTACATGATTTCAGATTCAGAAGGACTATGACCCTGCAGACAAGGCATAAGCAACTTCAAGGAGGGCCCAGGATAGCGTGGAGAAGAGAGAAAAGAGCCCAAGAGAGCACTGCAGTGCTTGAGCAGAGCAAACGCACCAGAGCCCAGAGCTTTAATGCACCATTTAATCCATGTGCGCAGGCAGTAGTTCAGGCAGCTCTAAGGCTGGCTGCCGATGGAAACTATTAGTAAAGCAGCCCAGTGTCTCTGGAGAAGCCATAAAGTTAGAAAAGTAACCTGGAGAGATGGCTTAGGAGACCTGTGAAGCAGGCGTTTCTCCTCGTGGTTTCTAAAGCATCACCATCACAAGCTGAAACGAAGTGACTTCTGTCTCAGAAGTCTAGGAGGTATCTGCAAACCTGAGGTTATATGTGCAAATGGGCCCCAGCTGACAGCCAGATCCTGGAGAAAAAAAAAAACAGTGAGAGCTGTAATTTCAGTTTTTAGGGGTCTACACGAGAATTTCTGTTCTCAGAGCTTCCACTTTGCTAAGCCTGCGTCTATGAAAACTGGGTCTGAAAGAGGCCTCAACACTTGCTCATAACTTCCATAACCTGCCTGGCATCCACCCAACACTAGAAACCCTTGCTGTCTCTCTTGAAATTTGGCTCAGACAACACAAATCCCAGCTTCAGGCTAAGTGAACATTTTGTGAACCATTCAGCAAAGCTGGCCTGAGTTCCAGCTCGCAGATGATTTGTTTTCTGTGGGAAGAGGCTAGCCAAACGCACCCACACAACCCGAAGGCTGGTTGCTCAGCTAGAGTGAAGGTAAAGCTGACACAGGCTCTCTGTGCCTGAAGTCATGAGAAGTTTGGGATTGCTCAGACAAACGCTGTAACTGGCTGTTGACAATCTTTAAAAGCAATCAACTGTAGACAGAAAGTAGAGCTTGTAAATTTAGTTATAAGCATACCAAATAAATTTCGTGAATTAAATAATCTTGTGTATGTTGAATCCTGTCATAATTCAGCTTTACAGAAATGCCAAGTTTCTTAGTAACCTCTCAGAACCCTCTGCAAAAAACCAAAAGTGCCAATGAACTTTGAACCCTTGTTAATGCAGATGGTGCTGAAATTGTTAATCAGAGAAGGACAAAAAATTATGGCTGAGCAGGCACCAATCTGTCCACAAAGCCTTCTCCAACTAAAAGCAAAATGGTCATGTCAAGGATAAAGCAAAGGGTTCCCAAGGTATTAAATCCTGTCTAATTAGCAATTGCTAAGAACAAGTGAACATTTTGATTTGGATGGGTTTGGAAAACTCTGTGTTAACAAAACCGTATTAGAAGTCGAAATTATTGCAAGAGATCATGCAATAGAAAGACTTAACTAGACCCGTTGTTCGGTTCGGATGAGCCTAGCTCTTCCCCGGTGGAGTTAGCTACCAGCCCATGAAACGTGTTCGGTTGTACTGGGATAGTTATGATGTGACACAGAAAATGTTTAAATAATAAATCTACTAGACTACTCCTGATGTCTGCTTGTGGTCTCATGTTTGAATTAAGGTCACCAGGACAGTTTTGACTTTTATTTTGCTGAAACTGCTTCTTCTAACATAGCCAGTCCCTTAGTTAATTCGCAATTGCTGCTTAGCACTATGGGCTGCTTTCCATTTGATCCCTGCCTACTGCCAGAGCGGTAACAGCAATGGGATCCAAAGATTTTTATTCTTAAATTGGTTTGTTGTTCTGCGGTTTAATACTTCCTTTGCATTTGTGACCACAGCTCTCAGCTTGTGCCTTCGGAGCCTGCGGCCATCTCTTGCACTCCCAGCCCAGTTGGCTTCCAAAATCTGGACTGGTGGTTGTGCTGCTACAAAACTTACACTTGCAGTGGTTTTCCTAGCTACAAGAGGGTGACATTGTCACACATAGCTCAGCATTAATGCCATTTTAACCAGAAGACCTGTTCCCTATCTGAATTTCAAATCAAAGAGTGATTAGACAAAGTCTACAAAGGCCACAGATTTTCGAGCCTGAACTTGAAAGTTCAGGGAGGAAGGATCCCTGTTTTACCAGCACTTCTAAAATTTACCTCCTTCCTAACCATTGTAGCGATGGGTTTACTTCAAACTCCAGTAACTTCTAGAATAATACAGGTAGAGTCCACACATGATGTATTGGCCATTTTTTATTTCTGGGAGCTGCTATCAGGTTTGTCCTGACAGATATTTGGCTCGATTTTACTATAGAAAGCTATTAAAAAAATTAAAGAGAAAACCATCTTTAATTCTTCACCTCTGTGAATCAAAACATTCTCGTTTGGATTTCACTGCAAAAGTCCCAACACCAAAGTGGCCAGAAGAACAAGGGTCATTGTAGAGATATTGGTAGGCAAAGAAGCTGAAAACAGGATTTTGTGGAACCACTTTAAGGAGGATATGAAGTATCCATGGGGAATTTATTAAAGCCAACAATGCAGCTATTCTGTAGCTTTTTGAGGCATACAGAGGATCAGGTCTTCAGCCTCTTTCAAGCTTGTTTCTGCACTTGAAATTGCACTTATTATCCACAAAACTGGCTGCAGTTACGGTGCTGAAGCAAGTTGGGTTGTGACTAACTATATCTCTGCACACCCAGCCTCAGGAAAACTAGACGCAAATGCAGAATGTTTAATTTTTTTTTTTATGTGAAAATTGGAATTTTCTATTAAAAAATGTGATTCTTGCTACCTCACCCAGTAAGATAGCCAGTTTGGAGTGTGAAGTGAGGATCAAAAAATGGATCGTCTATGGCTGCTCCTAGTATTGATTGCATAAGCACCTCAAGTGAGTCATTATTGTCTTGTACTTCAGTCTGGACATCAGAATATGTTACTAGGTCTGTAACTCACAGCAACTTTTTGTCATGCCTGGGGCAACTCTGAACAAAAGCTGCTTCAATTATCTGAGCTTGATTTCTCCTCCATCCTTTTTTGGGTCCTTTTCATTTCTCTTTCTCTTCTTTTCTTTGGGCAGCTGGATCCATGTGTTTTGCTTTGTGCACCATCGCCACAGCCACATGTTGCTTGTTTCCTACTTTCTGTGCCTGACCCCTGGACCTGAAATGGCACAGATGAAGCAGAGAGCATCACACTCCCTGCAAACTCACCCTGAGTCACCCACCCTTGATCAAAGCTGTGTCTCTGACTTCCTTCTCAGCCAAGCCTGCAGCCTAGCAGCTCTCCCACCCTTCCCATTATACTCCCATATCTAAGTGCAACAAGCCTTTAGGTGTGCTGTTTGGATGTCCTGTCCCAGACCTAACCACTATATATTTTCTTGCTGTGGTTGAAGCACTGGTTCAAATCCACCATTGTTTCCCATTTTGCAGTTCCAAGAGAAACAGCTATTGAAATCCTCCTCCCAGTAGCATATACTGTGACATCCTTTGCTTTGAATTCTTCCTGTACCAAGCTTCTGTAACGAAAAGGATTGAGCTGATTTTTGACAAAAGTTTCTGTATTTTATTTTTTTATTAAATCAGCTAACAGTGGGCTGTGGACTGAGCTCTTGGGCTGAATGCAGCACTGATGTTTCCTCCTGCTTCCTCCTCTGTTTTCTCCATATTCATCCAGGTGTAACACAAGAGGCAAGCAGACTCCTCCATCTCTTTTGGTTCCTTGTGCTAGCATTTACCTACACCTTTTTTATTTGAATTTATGGTAATCATTTTTTTCAAATGCTTTTTCATGATAGCGGTGGTCTGTCTTTATCTTCCCAGATCAGATATGTTCATCCTAGCAGAGCCAAGTCATGATCAAACCCATTGACCATTAAAGTACCAATTCGTATTTATTAGCTTGAAAGGTCTGGGCGTGCCCCGGCAGCCGGGACAGGGAGCGGGACCCCGCTGCACGGAGCCCTGTGCACACACGCAGGCACACGAGCAGGGCACTTTGCTCCAGACCCCGGCTCAGTCGTTGGCACAATTTCAAAGCATTAAAGGTCTGATGTAATTTCTGAACTCGCCTCAGTTTATCTGAGAGAATTAAAGCTACCAGTTTATTTCTCGCTCTCTTTTTTTTTTTAATAGTGATTCTGAGCTTCTCAATTTCTGTATTATTCACACCTCAACAAATCTTATTTCATTAGATTTTGGGAACTGCAATAGTAATTTTGGTGATTAACTTTAAATTGGGGATAATACACGAGCAGACATTAACATAATGTCAAAACAATTTTGTACAATTGTTACTTAACCTCGGTCAAATCATTTCCACCCCCAGCGTCCTCCCAAATGGACCTTTATTAATACGACACAGACAAACACAAGAGAACCCTGCATTTTATGCAGGGAAATGATTAAACAAGAACACTTATCGGAAATGATCACGCAGGGTAACAAGGCAGCAGGGCACATCTCTGAATTCTCTTATTCTCAGGGCTGCATCTGGCCTTTAGAGGAACTACATGAACGAGCCCTCGACAGAATGCTCGGGAAAGGTGTCATAAATTGTCTTGCCTGGATGACAGCTAGCGGAAGCTCAGCAGCAAGATGTTTAGCTTCTTGCATTTATTACACACAGGTGATTTTAAAGCTGATGGATGGGTATTAATTACTGTGAAGACTGAAGATCTTTATTTCTACCCTTATGCCACAGCTAAAGCTGAAAGAACCCAATTTTTAGGGCTGAAGGATAGTTCGTTCTCTGTGGTCCTTTCAGTCAATGGACAGACCAGAAAAAAAAAGGCAAAAACCCCAAAAGGAGTATTGTGTCAGGGACACGTTGGTGCCTCACACAGCCAGGGGATGAATTGACTCCTACGAAGACTCGCTACCTCCTCACTGAAGGAGGAGGCTCATGTGAGCTTCCTTCATTACTGCACAGGAACCGCATTCCCATCATACGCTGTAATCGTCGGAGAACCCTCCTGGGCTTTCATTTCATTAACTGTCAGGGGAAAGTGAAAATGTTCAGCCAGGTGTCCAACTTTCAGTCTCACTGGATTTCCTAAGGCCTCGTCTTGCAATTTCCAGAGCTTTTTTTACAATCAGTAGACCAGCTCGCGCTGGCATCGAGGGGAGTGGGATAACTCACTTGTTGCTGAGGCTGGGATGGAGAGGTGCTGGTCTTGTTGCAGCTTTGTGGGGGGATTGGCTGGCCAGGTACCTATTTTGCGCATGTTCTTGCTTGAACAATCACTTCCAACACACAGCAAAAACTGGTATTTGGCTAAAATTTGTGGCTTTGATCTCCAGCTGGGACAATTAAAGGGAAAAACCCTGGGTAAATGGGAAAAAAACCCAACCTTATTTCTCAACAGGCTGGCTTTTATCCAAAATGCAACCACAGAGATTAGTGCTGTTGGCTGGAGAACTCCCCTTTACCATCTAACTGAGATGCTTCTGACCAGTCTGCTGTTAGTTTGCATAGCTGTATATTTTTGGAGAGGAAATCCTTCGCACAACCTCTGCTGGGTGCAACACCTGGCAGTCCTTCAGGTCTGGGTGGCAGAGAGGTTCCCATCAGCACCGTCAAGCTCTGAAAATGTTTGAAGGTGTTTTGCTCTGTAAGGTGTATCCTCTTTTACGTGTCCAGCCAGAGACACCCAGTTTCCTAAGAGAGGAAGAAGGAGGTAATCACCTTGCAATCACTGGAAAGGGATCCATAAATCACCTCCTGCAACTAAATTCACTCACAAAAACCTTCATTTAGATACTCGAATTTTGAAACATTAATGACCGATGATTGCCTTTGACAGCGTTGACTTAAATTCATTCTGACATTTATTCTAAAAGTGTAGGGGAAAGAAAAAAAGGAAGAAAGGATGAATAACTTTTGTTGTTGTTGTTTTAGTTCATGTTTTTGTTAGAGGGTGGGTTTGGTTTTTTTTTATTTCCCATAATCGGTCTGAATGGAACATAATAAATCTGAGAAGGTAATAAACAGCTCATAAAAAATCACTTTTCAAACTGTTGCTAAAACAACCTCACAACAGTTGGTGCTCTAATAGCTCACTGGAGGGATCAGTGAAAGCTTAGGTGAGCCGTGAGCTTCAGGGTAACAAAAAGTACTAGTTGTTAGCACAGTGCCATGGCTTTACATTAGGAAAAGTCAGTACCAGTGCATGTAGGAAGCATGAGGTAACTATTAGGAGCTGTTCGCTCCTTTCTTTTCCTTTGATCTCTCCCATTTTTCTCTGTAATACACTGTGGTTTTGAAGGTTTTGTCTTTTCTACACAGGGTCTGAAGTTTATTGCGAGGTCTTGCAGGGAAGTGTTTTGTGGCTTGCAGCAGGTAGAGGATATGGCACAGATGTTCTGGGGAATCATCTGGACTGAACATCTGCTAAGAGGCTGGCAGTGATATGAGGAACAGGATTTAATGCATGGAGTGGTCTCTTCTCCATTGGGTTAATAGCTCTTTTTCCATTTGGAGGCCTTTTCTGTTCAGATGGATGTGACCAATATATATGCATTTACTACATCTGCATTTTACCAAAACCACTTTTCTTAGGGAAAAAAAAGAAGGCATTTATCCAAACTGTCACAGCAAAAAAGTGTTTGGTTGAGAAGAAGCCCTCGTTAGTGCCAAACCTCACTGCAACAACAAGCCCTCAAATAGAGAGACCATGCATTAAACAAAGAATCACGTTGTCTCTGCAAGCACCCGCTCGAGGAAGGAGGAACAAAGCATGAGTCATCATGACGTACACAAGCGAAATTACGAATGATAAGCTAAAAATAAAATGCTTTCAAATATAGTTGTGCTCCTACTTCTGACTGAGGAGCACAACTGAGGGGAGTCGACACCTTCCTATCGCAGCTGGACAGCACTGTCAGCCACACGCAGAGCCCCAAAGCAAGTCGCTCCCTAATTGCCCTGCAGCTGCAGCACAGGACTTTAATCCTGCTCGATGATGACGCCAGCCACACTCTTCTCAAGGATGGGGCATTCTCTAGTTGTGGCATCAGCACTCTTCAGTCCTTTGAAGGCCAGGCATCACCCATTCAGAAGAGGCATCCTTCATGTCAGGTCTCCATTAAAGGAAGACAGAGCATCTTGTGAGACTGTCAAAATGTTATGTTTTGAGCCTGCACTGAATGGAGCCAAAAGTTCAGCATTAAGTATCACCGACGATAGTCTTTTTCTCTCACAGGTACTGCGAGTAGCTAATAAGAATACACGAGCCAGGCTGTCAATGCGATGAAGCTCTTCCTAAGCTTTTTAGTGCACTGATACTTTACAATGGAAATTGGTTCATCCTGAGACATGTTCCAGCAATGTAACAATATGAGCACATAAATTCTAAGGTTCTTGCTCAGTTTTCAGTTTTTACATAGTTTTTAGCCACCTTGCCCAAGTAGGGGCAGGGTAAAGCCTAGGCAATGACTTTAGTTCTGCTCCTTTCCAGTTCAAAGAACTGGTAGCTCTTGATAACACTTCCAAGTAGATAGCAGCTCCTGCTGGATATTACCCAGAAGGGGAAGAAGACAAACAACAAGGTGGGCTCTTTTAAAGCTTATTTGCAAGCTTGAATGCCTCCTTTTGTTTTTGTGTATTTTCCTAAAAAAGGGAAAATCTGACATTCTGCATGTGCGCAGTACATCACCAGCCCAGACTAGTACATCACCAATCCCATCACCAGGATTCTGGGAAATATTTGGAATTTTATCTGTCCTCCAAATCTGGGTCAGGCTCATATACAAACCCAAGCAACTATGAGTGAGCAGAAGCAGAATATCAGAGAGACAATGTTGGGCAGGACTGGGTCCACCCTGAAGTAAGGGAGGAGAGAGCATCCACAGTTGGGTTGCTGGTGTGTATGCAGTGCTGTTTCTCAGGTGTAGTAGGAACACTGAGAACCTGATAAATGAGCACTGAGCAACCACATTAAGTGACTCATGAACATCTGCAGATATTATTACAGGACACGGGAGGCCAGGACACTTCTAAGTCTGTGAGACAGTCCTCAGTGAAGAAGACAGCTTTGCCGTGATTTTGAAGACTAAATGTTGCTAACCTCCATGGGCTGGAAAGGGGATGGCTCTCAGATCTTTAAAAGGAATGAGGAAACAACAGTGGTGTCTGACTCGCCTTTTTTGCTAATGAGCTATTAGAAGTTGGTTTTGAGCCATACTCTTTGCCCTCATTATAACTGTGTTCACACAAGCTCTGCCTGTTGTAATGAGGAGAAATCTGGACCGATGTACAGTTTTAATGAGATACAGTGTAGATGTAAAACAGAAAGACTAACATCTGAAGGAAGACCTCAAAGTGGAGTAACAGAAACAGGGAGAGGATTTACCTCAACAGAGAAACCTGGGTAGGGGAAGAGAAAACAACCATTTTCATGTCACAGGCAGAACAGATAAAACTTGCCCCTCAAAATTAAACGTGAATCCAAGAGGTGATATCTAGAAGGACGTAATTCACCAAGGGGAAAGGAGGGAAGCTGAAAAGAGAACCAGCAGCTAATGACATCTAAGAGTTGAATGGTGAGAGAAACGCTTGCTGTCGACAACACCAATGAGGAATGAAACAGCCAGCAGAACATTTCTTTTGTTCTTGTCTCATATCTTTTCATGAAAATTAAAAGGGCAGTTTTCACAGCTGGTGAGGAACTTTTTTTTCCCCCTTCGCTCTGCCATCTGATGCTGTCTCCACTTTGAAAACAGCAAATTTATGCCTGAAGCTGAACGGGTAAAAATTGGACTCTGTTGCCTGTGGGTATTTTGCCATAAAGAGCAGCAGGATTTGATGAGAGATTTCATCCAGATCAAATCAGAGAATATTCAACAATGTCTCTGTTTTCACAGGAGACTCTTCTGATCAGCGAGATGGAGCCAGGAGCCGGGGCTCAGCTGGGTGCACCCCAGGATGTCTCAGACAGTTTGTGCTATGAGGGGGAGAGAACAGGGTAAGACCCCTTTTTTTTTTTTTTTTTTGTTGCTTGTACTCTCTGAACCCAATGTGCCAGAGTGAGACATCTCCAATCTGAGCCAGAGTGGAGGATTTTCTTCACCACGCAACTATGTTATGTCTTGTGATGCTAAGATGCAGGGGTAAAACCTGTGTGAGTTCCCACCTTCTCAACAAATCGCTGTCCGATGGTGCTCTGCCTGTGCACAATACTGTCCTCTCATCTTTGTTAGCATCATGTTTCTTCTAGAAAGATCAGTAGTGAAACGTTCACCAAGAGTCACCCTGAAATAGTTCCTGTCAAGCACCAGGACAGGTCGTGGGTCTTAAGTAGGGAAAAATTCCCTTTCTTTCAGGAGTAACTGAGGCTCTTTTCTGAACTTGGATGTACATCAGGGCAGCACTATCGCTTTCTCCTTCTGCTTTGTGCCTACTCACACTCATGCCTGCTGCTTTGAGCAGTACATAAGCATATTCATATGAGAAGCGCTACAGTGGCCATGTTCGGGAGATAAGTCTTGCAGCCATAAAGACTAGAGATTTCTGATATTATCTTCAATGAAATTTTAAACACTGCAAATACTGATATGGCTGGCTCAGCATCCCAGCACTGACTGGCTCATTCAGTCTCTGGCTGTAACTCAAAATGGTTTAGTCCCTATGTGTGTCCTTGAGAAGATTTCTGCCCTGCAATGACCACAGGCTTCAGAAAATCCCGTGTGTGGAGGGGTTTATTCCCTGAACTCCCCAAATTGCTCTCATTTCCCTCACTATACTAAATTGTGGTCAGATTTCTGTAGCTTCTCATTACCCGAGAGGAAGCACAAACATTAAATGCAGGCTGCTTTCCACAGTGCTTGGCCAGCTGCAGCTCTCAGTCCCAGGAACCTGTTGTGGTGCATTTCCCAGTCTCTGTGTCTCCCGGGACTCGCTCCTCACTAAGAATTGCTCTGCTGTGACAGTGTCTCTCATTTTGCGATAGGACAGCCAACATGATGTTTTCACATGACGAGGAGCGTGCTGTCCCTCGATGCAGTGTTTGGAAAATCCAGGATTGCTGTGCTTTATTTTTGATCATTAGATGTCAAGGATTCAAAACTGAATAGTTCTGAAGGGTTTTGTTATTGCAGATGCTGTTGGGATGTAAAACCATGCTCTCCTTTCCTGCATCCCACCTGGCATGAGTTAGATGAAGAAGACAATGAGAATGCTGCTGCCTCTACTGATTTTTTCCCCCATTAGTAGTCATCAGAGCAGTCACTGGCAGAAGGTTGGTGCATGCTTTGGGGTCGGTGCATACACGGCACAGTGTGTGTGAAATGAGGGTGAGGGCTTGCATGTGTAGAATGCATAAAAGATGGATCAGGCAACTGGTCAATATGCACATGACCAAGAGATGTGTCTGTCTGCATGTGGGTGCCTGAAATGCCTGCACATTTTTGTGTGCATCTTTTATTTTTGTGCGTGTTTATATCTGTGTGCCTGAATGTAGCAAGGAGGAATTATGAAGAGTCGCTTCGAATTTAATAAAGGGTCACTATTACTGTCTGTAGGAGTAGGTATATATCTTCAGAAGAAAGTGTGCTTCTGAAGACCAAGGCTCTGTTTGCACATAGCTGAAGGACTGAAGTACTGGACGGCTTCTAAATCCTGCATATGGGAAAGAGGGAGTGAGGCAGGGATAGACCTAAGGCCAATCCAATGGAGGGGTTGTGCAACTGTGCAACACGGACTGTGTCATATGGCCCAGGAATATGTGGCATCTACTGCCAATGGGGAGTAAACTGGTTTTGCCCCTGTGGCAAATCCCCTTCAGCAGTGTCCTGACCCCCTTTCAGACCTTCTGGGATTGTATTTGTCAGCTCTTGCAGCAGGGTCTGGATGTCGGTACCCATTCAGTTCTGGAGCGTTTCCACTCTTGGCAAGAAGCTGTTAAAAATAGAGGGGTGGCGAGGAGGGGGAATGTATCACCTAATTGATTAGCTCTGTGAATCACAGAGATGCCAGTCTGTCAAAGAGTAAATCACTGAAGCTGTCTTTGATGTCTCCTTCGGTCAAGGACACACCAGCCTGCTGCAAATGTTGTCTTTCCTTTAATGTGCTTTCTGTCCTTCTCTCTCTCTTTTAGACTTGTGCATGTGCATGCAGGGATTGTGTTTGGGGTTTGGTTTTTTTTCCACTGAATGCCTGCAGCTGCCATACCTTGCAGTTTGATTCCTTCAGCAATTACTAGCTAAGCAGGGTTGGGTAGGACAGCCCTGCAGAGGAGAGATTACTGAGGAATTGGAAATACAAGGAGGGGTGTGAGAGACCCCTTAAGGGATCTCTCTCCCTCCTACCACAGTGCTGTCACTCACTCTGAAAAATACCTCCCGCTGCAAATTATCTTCCTGAAGGTAAAGGGGACCACCAGTTAATCCCATCTCGTGGTAGCATCGCTTGCTGGAGGAGAGGGGAAATGCAAACGGAGGTGGCTGTTGGCAGAAAGACATGGTCTTTTTGCATTACCTAAAGAGCTGTTGGTTGTTTTTTCTCATTATCAGCATGGCTGGAGTTTCACTAGCAGTCATGCACTGCTGAAAGACTATAATAAAAAGCTAAGTGATGATGCACTTTTGTGATGGAATTTCAGCACTCCCAACAGGAGCTGAAGCCAGAAGCTGCATGCAAAAAAAAAGTGCTATTCAGACAAAACAGAACAAGTTAACCAAATTCCCCTGATTTTCAAGTCTGAGCTAGTTCCAAAGCTTCAGAAACTGTTATAAGGCACATCTGATCTTGCTGCCAATACACTCCACATCTCCTACCACGTGCCATCTCAGATGGAGGACTACTCCCCAGCAATGAACTGCTTTTCCTTGGTTTCTTGCCAATGCCACCTGTCCGGCTCCGTCTAGGTAAAGCAACACAGCGACAGCGAGCATTGGCTCAGACAGCGAGTCGGATCCAGGCCAGGCTGGGAGATGGCCTGTTAGTAGCTGTCGCTCGCTTGGCTGGGCTGGTTGTGTGGTGCTGGGAGAGGGTTCAGCAGTCAAAGGCTTCTGCCAAGATTTTCTGCATGACAGCACCCTCCTTACTGCAGTCTGTGGCCGGACCGAGCTTCTTTCTGCGCTTCCCAAGAGTGGGTCTGTAAAGGAAAGGAGTTCTGACATTTCCAGGCTGTCCTCTTTGGAGGTCCCTGCAAACACAAGCTGCTCCCTGTCCGAGTGCCTTCAGCCTGTGTTAACAGCAGAGAGGTACTGGCCACACAGGTGGAGACACTGGGTCTCTGGTGCTGGTTTCCTTCCTCAGAAGGTGGTCTGACCCTAAAAATGCTCATGGGAGCCTTGCAAGCAGAGGATGGTGCTCCCAGAACATGGTTGATGTCATTCCCTCTCACCCTGTCTCCCTGGAAAGCAGTTCAGGGAATGTCATCACTCAGCAGACTTAGGACAAGCCCACAGTGTCAAAAACAAATGAGAGAAACACAAATGGGTTGAAACAAGGGAGGTACTAGTGAAGAAGGGTGAGATAAGCAGTAAGGATGCTGTATGCTAAATGCACTGAAATGCAGTGTCTAGCTCTTATTTCAAGCTACTCTAATTGGCTGTTTCTGTCTTCCAGGCTGAGCTTTTTGCCACAAATTTTCCTCATGTAAGAGTTTCCAAATTGCGGCCCAGTCAGTCCACCAACTGCTCTTTGGTAAGGTACCTGGGTGGAGATTTCAGGCTAAGGTGACATTTTCTGTCTTTGAAACATTTACTGCAGATTTTTTTTCCCTGAAGCACCTTTCATTTGCCAACAGCTTTCTTGAACTGTGAAGACCGGCACATGGCACGGCTTTCAGTGTGGATACCTGCCTGCAGGTAATGCCAGCTCACTCTTCCAACTCTTCCTTCACTTTATCTTTAGCCCATCACCTTAGAGGACACTGAACACATGTTCCAGCCTGAAATCACCCATGGACATGTGTTTCTGGGGATCACTGCTTTCCAAGAGAGCTAGAAATATCAGTCCTTGGAGGTTATACATGGAAACGCTCTGAGTGACTTCCCTTTTCATTCCCTGTCTCCATTTTGCACTCTCTCAGGTGTAAATCCACTTCAACCATGCCACGCTCATCCTGCATTGTTCTAAATTCCTCCTCAAGATGACAGTCGGCTTCTGTTGAAATGCTTCATATGGCAATCTTGTTATCATTACCAACCGAACGTGTAATCTTCTCCTCCTCTCCCCAAAAGTATATGATCTTAGTTTATTAGATTCTATTTCTATAAAACAAGCCATGATATGAGGTACAATAAAAACAGAGAGAAAGGTGATGAGACATCTTATTGTCACGTCTGACTTCTGACTGGCTTTCCAGATATGCAAGATATTAAGCCATCATTAAGAACTGGCATGTTAATCCCTCTTAAAATCTTAGCTACCAAAGCAGAGGTGACCACTGGTGGCTTTTTAAAGGTATAATATTGCTCAACTTAACAGGAATGTAACTCGCTGTGATTTCCTTGTGTGTCTTTAGTGAGAACCCCCTGACATGATGCTAATGGCTGGATTCATCTCCTGGAGAAGAGGTGATTATTAGAAATGTAGAGATGATGGTTTAACATTACAGTGTATGTGTAGAGTTCTTTATTCTGGACTTGAGATCTTAAAGATCCTCTCAAAGGTAATCAATGGCACTTTAGTACCCTTTGAAGCTTTTATTCACAACACTTGCATGGTACTTTGTGCCACATTGACTTTACTATTTTCCTCCAATTTTAAACAAAATGACTGCAGACCTGCATTTAAGATGCTGTAAATGTGGTGATCTGTCAGCCTAGTTCATGCAGTGCATCGGGGGCTCCCTTTCTGCAGTAAAATCTTGGGTCATCATTACATTTTCCTAAGCTCTAGGACACCAATGGACTAATTGCTTAATACTGCGCCTGCCATTCTGTGAACTGATACACTGCACCTTAGAAGAACACAACAGCATTGGCATTGACCTACCGGAGAATTACAGCACCTGAAAGTAGAATTGATGTAACACTAAAGTAAAGTGGTCTCCAAAGCTCTGAATGGGCAATACTGTATATGCGAAGTGATTGAGGGCTGGATGTTCAAACAGCTTCTTTAAAAATGCAAAAGCAATTTCCTAATTTTAAGTCTGCACATATATTTAGGGGTTGATTTGAGACCTTAAACAGGAGCTTTTTTTCTCTTTTTTTTTAGCTCCAGCTTTAATCTCCCACAGCCACATGAGCTAATCAGTGTCAGAAACAGCTGCATTGGTCCATTCTGTAATATCCTTCATGAGAGAGAAGAACCATCACAAACTACCTGTAAGAGATATTAGTCACATTCCTTGGTGTAATACTGGAGGCACCCAGCTATAATGCTGGTGAAAGTGGTGTGAAAGCCAATTTAGAACAGAATAAAATAGCTAGGTGCAAGGTCTTTGAAGAAGAGACTGTAAATGTGCAACATGAAACGGGGAAATTGTTTTAGTTTCCTTATGATTTTAAGCTGTATTTCATTTGCTCTGCTATCATTGCTATCACAGCGGTAAGAACATTATAAAACCTGGCAGAAGGAGCTGAGAAGGCTTCTTACACCACAACACCTAAGAACTCCTTTTGCATAATCCATAAAACCCAGAGTACGCGAAGAAGTCCCACCACCCTTTGTGCTCCACCCCAGAATTCGCCATTCGGGTTTTTGCCATTCACCTCACCTGTCTCAGTCTGCTATACCTCCTGCTTTTCGGTTGATTTCTGTATATGGAAAAAGTCGAAGGCATTTACACTTTATGGATATAAATTGGAAAACGACACCTTTAAAAATATATCAAAAAGTATAATTTATTCATCTGCTTGGGAGATGCTATGAATCTCTCATTCCTTCATGTCTTATATTGAGCCAAGCTCTTTCCTGCAGCTGGTACTGTGCAGGCAGTTCTCTTTGCAGCTCGAAAGGCTGGAGCCAACCTCACTTCAAAGGAGAGCTTCTTCCCAAGCACAGCGTTGTGACCCACCTGCAGGGAAGACCACGAAGAGTTCAGGGATCAGTGCCCCGAAGTCATGCATGGCCCAGGCTGGTCTTGGCTACACCATTCCCTCCGACTGGGAGCACTAACCGTTTGGCATGAGGCGTGAAATATTTAACCAGGTTGCCACTATGTAAAAATGATAGAGTGTACCTGAGCAGAACATCTGTCAGCGAGGTGGCAGCTGGCAGAGCCCGGCAAGGATTTTCTGCAGAGAAATGGGGCATAACTTCCTAATAGAGAGCTGCGACGCTGAGCTGCGTGGGAGGGCAAGGGGAGCATGTGTGAGCGAGCATGTTGGTCGCTCGATGAAGATCCAGAAGAACAAGTGTCCCAAGGAACTTTGTTTGGGAATGCAGATGTGAGTCCTGCAGTGTGAGAGAGGACATACGGATGAGTGCAGGAGCCTGTGTGCCCAGTAGGGTGATTTCTCATGGCCCAAGCAATGCTCCCTGGTTGCCCGGAGGCTCTTGCTACATCAGCTCTGTGAAGCATGACCCCAGTCTTCTTCCCCTGCAGATTCTTTTTTTGCATGTGCAGGGATCTGGCTCCATACCTTTTAAGAAAGGGTCATCTGGAGCAAGCTGATGGTTTCACTGTGGGCCCAAGCTCTTGTCTTGGTGGTCTTGCTGCAGATGGGGCTGAGAAGCCCAGTCCACGGGCAGGTACCCAGGACCTGACCCAGCAGAAGGCAATAGCTTTTGAGACCAAACATCATCCAGTGTAGCATGGGAAGAGGTGGATCTAATACTGCTCTCCTCTCTGTACTCCTGCTGCTTTCAAAGAAGCTATATTTGACCTTCCCCAGGAGCAGACTTTGGGTGGCCCATTCTCTGGCTTGCTCCTTGTTCGCCCCAAGAACCCACTTCTCCCAAAACTGAGCTCACAGTAGGACTTTCAAGGGACACGTGTGCTCAGGAGGATATTGTAGAGCCCTTGGAGCTCCTCCCAGTGGCACAGAGAGGTGAGGCTGGAAGAGGGACAGGTCCCAGAGGGAAGCGAGCAAGGAGAGGTTGAAACAGGCTGAGAGAGGGCATTGGGGTGCTGAGGAAGGCTGTTTGGAGGGAGCTTCAGGGATGAGATAGTCTGTGGAAGTCAGCCTGGTTGCAAAAGCTTTTTGTAAATACAACAGGGCTTCAGTTCACCGTATCAAAGCTTTAGCTGCATGTCAGGGGAACTCCTTACATGCACATACATGTACCCACACCCCTACTCTCTGCTTTCACCAGCTAATGCAAACATTAAGAAATGCAGTAATTAATTTCCCCATCATTACCACTGCCATCCTGCAGATACTTCTGCTGGCTGTTGAATTTAGCAGTACTCAGAAAATATTTCTACTTTTGGCACTAAGGTAGAGATTGCCAGGCACTGAGTGTGTTATCCACGATGCAAGGCACTAGAAAGGGTTAATCCGCTTGGGGTACATATTATTTAAGAGCATGAGTATGGGAGCGAGACAATAAGAGAACAGAGTTGGACTCAACTTCTTTGCATTCTCCCCCACGCTCCTTTTGGAGGGTGTTTCAGGGACAGGCTGTGAGGAATGCACACTATCTAATCTGCATGTATAATGTAAATATGCACATTTTTATTTGCTCTCTCCATCTGCAGGGAACTTGCTGGCATCAGATCAGCCATGTGGTCTCACAGCAAAGTTTCCTTGTAAAAGGAAAGGAGGAGACTTAGCAAGGCTGCTTGCTCTCTGCTTCATGTGCACCCTGTGCAAATGAGTGCACAACGGTTGTCCTACTCACACCTTCACATTTGCTCTTCGGTCTCAGGACCTTGCAAAAAAGGCTGGACCACGTTCCTTACAGGGAGCTGATTCATTGACTGAGCTGGAAAATCAGTGTGCAGGGAAGGAAGAGAAGAAATTGCACTTGGCCAACCCTAAATGATCATTTAGACCAGTTTCTCTAGCAAAGCAGAAAGTTAAAAAATAATATTTAGGATGGGACAAACAGTTTGCAGCTTTTGGAACAAAGAAATTTAAATGGAGGGAAATTCAAGAATGTAAAGCTTTTCAGCATGAGGAAATCAAAATGTTTCATCTGAGATTGTAAAAATAAAACACCTAGGCTATATGCTTTGCAGGAGTTTTTTTCCTGTTTGCATTTGAAGAAAGTTGAGTAATTTGCAGATGGACTAAAGCAGCCTGATTCTGCATTTTTTTTCCTGAAAAATAATTTCCACCGAGAGCTGTTACCCAGCTCCTTTGCTGCCTTCTGAACCAGGCTCATTGCACTGGCCGGGGAGCAGCAGCAGCAGCTGCGGTTGCTCGTCCTGCCGTCGATAGCTTGCGGTGCTTGACGTCCTGGCTGCCCTGTAAATTGTCTGTCTCCCGACTGGCTGAAATATCTGACTTTGCTATGCAAAATGTTTCGGACTCGGGTCACTTCAAATCAGGGCGAGGTGTCGCTATGCAGAAATGAAGTGTGCAAAAGCATAGAAGTTTGCACAAAGTCACCAGGATCTAGTGAAAAGTTCCTCATAATGCCTTTCAAGAGCATAGATTTGCCTTTCCATGGATTTTTTTAAAGGCGTGACTGACTCAGAAGGGTTTTTAATCTATTTTCCTTATTGTTCCACAGCATGCCTGTGTATTTGTGTGAGGTATTTGTGTGTATGTGGTTGTGACAGTATAAATATTAATAGCACAAGGGTGAGAATACATGTGGCCCTCAAATGAGGTTATATAAACACACAGCTGCTGTGCTATTTGTAAATTTATAAAGACACATTTCCATCAAGAGTGTGAAAGTCAAATAAGCGTGCAGAGAGAGCGAGCACATATGCTTCATAAACTGCACAAGAAGCCGATAGGAATTACATGGTGCTACTTAAATCCCGGTCCCACCGAGGTCAACTGGAGCTGTGTCACTGACTTCACTGGGATCAGGACTTGGCAGAAGGCACTTGCTGTGATTTCCCTGGATAAGGCAACTCGAGCTACTGGAGAAACAAAGGTCACACTCCTGTCGCAGTAGCGAAAGTGCCGATCCCCTGTGGCTTGCTGACATCTGAGCCTGATGGGGACGATGCGGCAGTGTAACATGCCGCAGAAGACAGCCTCCACCCTTGCCTCCTGCAGACCCTGCCGTTGATGGGAAAACAGGATCCGGAGAGGGCGGTGAACAAGGAGCAAAGCAGCTCTGCGTTTGCCTCCCTGTATTCCCCTACACACTGAGCTCTGCTACAGAGGGGCAGTGGTGGTGCATCAGCCAACAAAAGAGCATCCCTTGTGTGTTTGAAATGTTGACAATGTGCAGGCCAGATCTGTGGACTGCCACACAGTCCCATATGTGCGGCTTTAGCAGCTGCTTGCACTCACAGTTTCCCCAGGGAGGTTTTGTCGTCACTGTCAGACTACATTCTGGATGACAGGAGTTGATGGGTCTAAGGTTTCACCCCATGGACAAGGTGGAGCATGAAAGGAGGTGAGTCAGAGTCAGGAAGGTTTCAGGCACAATCAGGAATTGTTTGTCCAGTGAAATGGATTAAGAAATTAATAAACCTAATATTCTGGGACTCTGAGGTGCAATATTACATTTTTCCTACTGTAGAAGGTGCTGCTCAGACCCCAGCGGCATTTCTAGGATCATTATTTGGGCTAACAGAATTACAGGCTTGGTCATGACAACAGCCTTTGAGTCAGGGGTACCTTCCTAAGAGGCTATTCTCTGCCTGCTGCAGCAGAGCAAGTCCATGCACAGCTCAGATAAAGGCTCGGGCATGCGGATGTTTGTTTGAACCTTCTCTACATCCTGTGTCCCTCCAGCTTTGGTAGACCTGTCCAAGAAGGAGTTTTATACCCTAGATTTCGACAGCCTTTCTGAGGCAGCCTTCCTCATGGGAAGGGTATTGTGCAAAAATCTGCTGAATTTTTTCTGTCTGTTTGTTTTTGTAGAGTCACTGGTGCTTTCATAATTGGGCCAAAATATAGTCATGTAGTCACCCAGCCCTGGGGGGACATTCTTCATGGGCACCAAAGGCCAGGGTTCCTCCTTTCTAGCTTCTTCACCAAGTATCTGAGTTAGCATAAGGTTGGCCCAGAATCCCTGGGGACCCAGTGAAGAGAATCAGGCATGTACAGATGACATTTCAGGCCTTAGGGAAATGAGTTGAATCTAAGCTTCGTTCTGCCTTTGATCAGGAAAACTTCCCTCTAATGGTCTAACTTTGTCCTCAATGGAAGGCATCCATCTGGGGGAGGTTTTATGCAACAGGTTGGGTTGTAAATGTGTGCTGGAGTGCACTGCACACTCGCCTCGCTCTGCAGACGAGACCTTATACTGAAATGAGAATAAGAGCTTTTCAAGTAATTGAATTTTCGGTTCACTAGCAGGAACAGTTCTTTTCTGTGTTGTTTTTGACCGGTCATTTTCAATCTGAAAGTAAAGGAGGAAGAAAGCATCTTGGTTTGAGCAAAACATTTCTTTTGTCCCTTTATGAGAGGTAGCAGCTGGGTTTTGAGCATACCTTTCAAAATAAAATGGAAAGCAATTTCTAACCAAACTAAATTTACAAAGGAAAGATCAAAATATTTTGTTCGAAAGTGGCAAAATGAAACGTTTAGATTCGAATAACAAATTCAATGTCAAAATGAAGTTTCTAAATTCTCCCTCTAGCCCCTGAGAAGGATTCAGTGAAGCAAATACAAATTTGCTAAAAAATGCTGTTACCAAATCTGCATTGCCCACTGAAAGAAACTAAACCCAAAATGTCTTTCTGATCTAAAAATGATTCCGCAAATGCAAGAGATCAGGCAGCTGTTTCTTGGACAGAGTACAGAACTATTTTAGCTAAAGTTTCAGCAAGTCACCCCTAGGCTTTACAGTAACATCTCTGTTCGGCGATCGTGAATCCCTTGTAATTTGGTACATAAAAATGTCCTGGTAGTGCCATCATAGATGGAAGATAGTCACCTCATCCAGACCGCAGCATGAGAGCAACCTGGGCTTGATTTATCATACCTTTCTTTAAGTTATTTGTATCTGATCCAACCAGCAGACTGGGTTTTGCTATATTTAGTTTCAATCTGGGGAGAAGGGCCTGAAGGGAGTAATATAAATTTTATGGGAATGTTTTGTATTTTATCCTAAGAGTTTCTTTCTGCTTTATGCCAGATATGAGTGAAAGAAGGGGGTGAAGAGAAATAGTTGTTTCCCAAACTAGTACAGCTGTGCAAATGGAGGAGCCACAAGGGTTTTACAGAGGAGGAAAGGATGAGTTAGATGTTGATCTCCCAGTCTGCAGGGTGGAGGGAGCACCACTGGCCATCGGTCAGCAGCAAACCATTCTCTGGGTGTGTAACACACCAACAGGTGGGTATGGCTGAGAAAAGCCTGGAGATGGAGGCTTCAACGGATCTATGGGCACACAGAAAAAAAGACAGTCTCATGGTATCCTTTAACTGATGCATCATCATGGACACCTCACATCGCCTTGCCTGGGGCTGGATTTGAGAGTGCATGGAGGGAAGGAGCTGATGATCCGAGCAGGCTGATCCACAGGCGCTCGAGCAACGCCAGCAGAACCACTTTGCTAAGCTGCCTCATCGTCCTCAACACCGTTCTTCAGATGTGTACTTAGCTCAGCTGGACGGCCCGGCCTGATGTGTCCGCTCCATCATTATCCAGACAGGCATTTGGAAAACTACTTGAAATGCCCATGATTGTGCATACGTTAGGTGGCAATTTGCCGGCTGGGGCCCCACGTTGCAGTCGGCAGGACAGCAGGCGGCCAGCGGAGACGGCAGCTCACCTTGGGCAGGCGAGGGGTGTTGCGTGTGTGTGTGTGCTCCTCCTTTGCCTTATCCCTGTCTTTCCCTGGATTTCTCCTTTCTGCACTGGAGAACAGCCTGAGACAGAGCAGTGTTGCTAAACTCTTTCCTCTAGTCCTCCCTGCGTACATTTGATACAGGAGATAATTTATCTTTTTGTGGATGAACTAAAGAGCTTTGGAGGTTGAAATCTTTGCCTAGTTTTAGACGTCTAAACATCTGAAATGCTTTTTTGAGCCATGAGGTCAGGGATATAAAAAGGACTGTGTGTTACCACTGGTGAAGTTTTTCTGGACTTACATCATTGCACTGAATACATTGCACTGATTTTTCCTCCCCTATGCAGCCTGCAGGGAGGTGTGTTTGTACACGGGGCCATCAGCCCGGCATCTTCCGCGAGCTTTGCTCACTTGATGCATGAGTGATGTGCTCTGCTTGGGGTTGGTGCTGCTGGGAGCTGTGGCCTGACCTTAGTGCCACTGTTGGGACAAGAATCCCCTCTGATTTTTTTTCCAGGCGTATTCTGTACAGACTAATCAAAGCGCCCTGGCTGCTGTCCTTCTGATGCATGCACTTTTCACTTTGATTTTCCTCTCCTGTCACACACGGTGCTGCCAAGCGTCCAGGCTGTGTGATTGTATATTCCCCACATCCCTTCACGGCGGATATTAATCTGCTCAGCTGTATTCCACTCTGATTTCCTTCAGTAAGCACTGGGCTGGTGCACAGAGGAAGATGAAAGGAGGCATCGTGCGAAGTCAGGCACGACCCCTGGAAGCAGCAAGGGCTCAGTAAGGATGGGTCTGTGTCTCCCCCAAGACTGTATCCTGGGGCAGGCTGGGAGTGATGTGCCAGAGGTAGGTACACTCAGCCTGATGAGGAATCACATGAAAGATGCCATCCTCAACAGAGAAATACGTTGATTTTTGGGGGGAAGGAAAAGTGCTTTTCCCAAAGTGCAACTTGTGTTGGTGTTAACAGAATGTCACTGATGGCTGAGAAAACTGGTAAATCCTCCAAATGAACAAGGGCATTTGGGAATTTCTCTAGGAAAACTGCACAGAATAAGTGAATTTGCTAATTGTTCCATAGCAGGTTATTTTGTTTGGCTCCAATTATGTCCTTCCAGCAAAATAAACTGTTTCTCATTCCCTCCCTGATAAGTGAGCAATGGAGTAATTACCTGAAATATTGCACTTGAATGGAAAAGCCACCAACATTACTAAAGCTAGAGGAAGCTATAGGGCACTGCTGACTCTCACTGTTCTCCCTGCAATATTTGTCTATTGTGTAATTCCAGATCTATGATACCTGCTATTCTCTGTCCCTTTGAAATAACAATGTCTGTCTTTATACATCGCTTTTCCACCACAGATCTCAAAGTACCTCACAAAGGCAAGTATTATTATTATCATTTTACGGATGAGAAATCTGGACACAGGGAGGTTAACTGCCATTGGACTATCCTACATTTACTCTTCTATCAACAGTTCATCCATCTATAATACAGGCCAAATTTCTCTCTTTCATTCCTGGATCGCTCTCTCTTCCCTGTTCATCCCAATAGAATCCAAAAGCTTATGCAGAGGTTTAAATTTATGTGGAGTTATTGACACTGTGTTCTGTTCTTTGTCTCCCTGTGGTTCCTGGAAATTCTGCTATTTCTGCCTGCTTTAGAAAGAGCTGAGATAATTTCTTTTTCTGTGAGCACAGATTACAAAAACAGATCTGGTTCATGTATCTCCCAAACTCTGAAGGAGCCTGACTGTGGGAATCCAGTTAAGACTCTTTGCAAGATACAGGATAATTACAATATTCATTATTTTAGGTTTCCAGTCCAGCATTGCACCTGGTTTAATAGGGTGAAGTGCTGGTGTCTCTTGGAGCCTTGTTGGCCCATCTCTGCTCAACAATGCTTACGGTTGTGTTTAAAAATTCAGAGGAACTATATTTTAAACAGTAGCCTGTGCCTGACCTTTTTCACCCAGCATCAGGTGTGGCAAGGAGAGAAAATGAATCTTTGCCTTTGAATGATAAACTCTTCAAAAATAGGGCTTATAGTGGCAGCACTGACAGACTTTCATTTATAGCAACTTCAGTAGGACAAGGATAGTATATTTCATGGGACAGAAAAGAGTGAGAAGAGAAGAACAATATTTATCTGTGAGGTGTTCCCCCAGCAAAACCAATTACTGGTCCTGTTCTTCTGAAAGACGTGAAGTGGCTAGCAAAATATCAAGCAATGGTGCAGAGGATGCTTTTGTCACACCTGAATTTCCCTTTGGGACTTGGATAGGACACCAAAGACAGAGCAGATGACAGGACGTATTTCAGTCTGTTTCAGCAGATTTGTAGACGCTTATTTGTGCCAGAACCTTCACTCTCTGAGACCCTTTTCTGTTAGTGCAATGTACAGCTCGGTGGAAGCAGGGTAAACTCCTAACATCCTCATCAGAAGACTGTTAAAATAGGGCTGCACAGGGGCAGCTGTCTCGGCAGGGGTCTAAAAAAGGACATAAGATTAGGGCAAGAATTTATGATGCTTTCTTTATCTCTTCCTGAATTCCTGATGGTTTTAGCCCTTCATTGCTCTCCTGTTGCACTGCCTGTGCACGGATACTTCCGAGTGCACATCATGGGCCTATACAGGCGTTTGCTTCTGAATCTTGAATCCAAACAATGAACCACGTTGTGTAGGGTCCCTGCAAACCAAGGTCAGAGCCACTCGGATCACAAATAGAGATGCCTACACAAAGGCTTTAGAGTAAATTCTTAAGGAGAGAATAATTAGAGACATGGAAGTAAATGCAAAATAGGATAAAATGTTAGATAGGTTTTCCAAAGACATAGAGAGTGCCAGACTAACTCGATATCCTTCTTTGATAAGATAATTGATTTTCTAGACAAAGGAAATGCAGTAGATCTAATCTATCTGGATTTCAGTAAAGCATTTGATACGGTGCTGCATGAGAAATTATTAGTTTTGTTGGCGAATATGGGGTTTAGCGCAGGCACTGTAAAGCGAACGAGGAGACAGCTGAAGGGGAAACAATAGGTTTGTTTAAAGGGAGAAGCATCAGGTGGCAGTAACGGGAGTCCAAAAGGGGCTTCCTGGAGTCTAATCTGGCTTAAACTTTAATGAATACTCTGTATATAAAAAGTACTTATAATATTTGTACCTGTGGGTACAAACCTGGAAAATATTGCAAATGGGAAAAAGAGTTGGAATATTGCAAGAAGGGTTGGGTGATCCTGGTGTAAGTCTACTTGAAACAGAAAGGTGATGACACTATTGTGCAAGGTCAGATCTGATCTAACGACGGTTGGTCAAAAGGGGTGGGTATCAAGTGGAGCAGTCGTGGGAGAGGACAATGTGACTGAGAGAATGAAGAGCTAATCCTACCAGAAGAATTAGACCTGGCTTCTATAGCCTAAAATATTGAAGACTGAGATGACTATGTAGTGCTGTAAGCACCAGGAGAGGGCAAGAGCACTTTAACCTGAAGGACAAGTCTGGCACAAGGAGGTACCTGTTGGTGAAAGATATTTGCAGACTCATTCAGCTTAGATTTCAGAGGACAATGTCATTCCACCAGAATTGTGAACCTCTGTTAGGGACATGGTTTTTAAAAAGCCTGTTAATTTAAAGACGGAAAGGGATTGGTTGTGGCCGAGCTGTTCTGGGGAGACTTGAACAGCACATGCCCAAAATATTCAGTTTCCAGCACTGTTTTTTAGTCCCTTTTTAATCAGCACAGAGAAATGAAATCATAAACCAGTATGAATAAGGAAACAAACAGCCAGTCTCCTGCTTGTATGTTCTATCAGTCCCCTGCTGGTGCCTTGGCTTAGAATTATTTGTGTTGATTCTCAGTGTCTCGTATCTTACCAGTTCAAGTCGATTTCTAGCACATATTTTTGCATTGCAGTTAGGTACATTGAGCTCGGACTGAAATACAATATTCACAACTCCCTGATAGCCGTGAGATTCCCTTTAATACGAATTCCAGAGGTAAATCCTGCACTCCAGTGACACGGATGTATTACTCACCTTTTAAAATTACCTTGCCTTTCATCTAGACTTCAGTGGTCAATCTAAATTGTGTTGCTCCAATAAAATGTCGTTAGCTGATGAGGTCAGATACATTATTTTTTCTTCCCTAGGCATAGCCTGCAGCCTTAGTTTGTAGTGGGTTAGTTGGCACCGATAGAGTGATCTCTGCATTGGAAAAACAGATTGACATGATGGGCATGAACAGTTTAGCAGGCTGGAGGCAGGGAAGCCGGAGTTTACAAGCAAATTGGTTTAAGTACAGATTGTTTCGGTTTTGAGAACAGCAGCAGGGTGCTCCGAAGTTGCATGCTGCTGCAGCTGTTTGGCCATTAGCTGAAAGGAAAAAAAAAAAAAAAAGGAAAAAAAAGATAAGACAAAGGAATAATCTTGGAATAGCAACAACATATTTCAAAATAGGATAAAAAACTTTAAAGGGCATGTTTTTTACGTGGTAGGGGGCAAGATGTGAGATTGGCATCAGCAAGATAAATAGGGATGACAGAGATTTCGCCCTCTATACTAATCCATAAAACATCAATTCAACACCCTGGACTGGGAATCCATTTAGTAGACATGAGGATAACGCAGAGCGAGCAGCATAAATGCAAAAATAAAGCCGAGCAGAGTTAAATCCGGACGGTCCGCCGCGTGTTTCCGAACAGCAGGGCTGTGACAGGGAATGCACACTGCCCAGCCCTGTGACAGGGAACGCACGCTGCCCAGCCCTGTGACAGGGAATGCACGCTGCGGGACCCTGTCCCTGTGTACACACCAACAGATCCAGACATTGCAGTAATGTCAACACAGCTGCATTTTGGAGCAACTTCAGCCTTTCATCACGGAAGGCGGAAACTTCTCTACTGGCAGTCCCTGCTATTAGGAACTTGGAAGTCATTTAAAGATTAGCTGAGATGTTATTTCTATCAAGCACTCTTTAAGCTTGGCCGTTAGCAGCAAATTGGCTGTGAATAGTGTCAGAGCACCTTTCCTTCTGAAAGACAGCTTGCAGGTGAGGGAATTCCTGAACTAGAGGTGATATCCTTATATTTAATAATCCCTTGCAGAATTTTCTTCCCTTATTTATTCGCCCACTTTTAAAAGCCATGTGAAAATTTAGCATCTGCAGCACCCCCTGGCAAGGGGTTCAAAACCGCGTTGTGTGCAAATTAATCTCCAGATGTATGTTTTGAATTTGCCATCAACTAAATTTATGTGATAGCCCCTCATTCTCTTATTGAAAGAGCCAGTGCATGATAATTCCCTGTTTATATTTTCTACAGTGTAATAACAGCAGAAGGAAACAATCTCCCTCTGTGTCCATAAGTATCTAATTTTGACCATGACAGACTCTGGCTTTGAGGGCATGTCAGACAGTGGGTCACAAATATCCCTCTGCTGCACAGCTGGAATGGGATGGCAGAAATTAGGACATCTCAAAAACCTTGTATTTTCTTCCTTCAGCCCCCACCCCCCTATTTCCCAGACATGTTTTGAGACCGCTCTGCCTTACAGTGCCAATGTAACTTGCAGGTGTTTCATGTCAGCGCTATTTCTGCCCACATTGGCTGAAACTCCTATTATATATGGAATAAGGCATATGCACAAGAAATCTATATCTTTTAGCTCGTGATGATAATGATGGGGGTTTAAATTTCACTGATTTGTTGACAATGTCATAACCTGCCTATGAATAGCATCATAGCACAGTCATAGAAGCATAGCTAATTAGAAGTCCATTTTGGTGAAACTACAAGGGAATTTGGCCTCTTGTTTAACAGCATTCACTTAATTTACTATGTTTCAAAGTAAGGATCAATAAACAAACAAACAAACAAAAGCTTTTGGGTTTATTCAGCAGAGAAAGAATTATGACATGAAGGATAATGCCTCCCTATTTTATATTACCTCTGGCAATAATATATTGAAATTGTTATGAAGCCATGATCATATCGGAGACGTTGAGCAAAGAAACAACCACAACAAAACTCAATTTTACATATATTCCTTCACATGAGAGACAAATCAATCCATTCTCATAAATAATATACCAAATCCCTTGAATAGCTCAAAATTCAATACACTTATTAGAATGTCACTAGAGCCATGGGAACCATGTGAATAAAAACATAGGTGGAAAGAGTGATCCAAGCTCCATCATTTCAAAAAGTCCTAGATAAGAAGTGGTCATTAAAGATCCCACCGGATTTTACCGGAAGGAAGGGATTTAACATACTACAGGGACCTCAGTCTTTGCTCTCATGTTTGTCAGCTGTGTTTGTTGAGAGGTTACTAAGCTTTTATGCAAGGCAGATGGAATTGGATGAGGATGTGGGCAAGACAGGGGTTTATAGATACAATTTATGAGGCTTTTTGGGTAAAGAAGATAGTAAATTTTTTGTTGTCATTTATAATATCATTTTTCACTGGTTTGGATAACCTTTGTGTCCTACCAAGGTCATATATAAAGATCATTTTTCTAAACATAAGGCCCTCCTTTTTGTCTTTCTGTCTTTCAGGCACCCTTATCTCCCAGTGCCCCAGTACGAAAATTCTATGGAACTAGTTCTGAGTGTCAGAATTAAGTTGATTTACACAAACAAAACCTGCTGAAATACGGAATCTTTTACTGGTTATATCCGGAGGACTTCACATACAAAATGGCTTAAATGGAGATCACACATGGTGCTGTTCCAAGGTGGAGCTGTTTCATACTTTTTAATTTCACCAGCCTTGTCTATGCAGAATTAGTAGCCATCGTGCATACAAGAGATAGACCTGTTCTGGTAGCTTTCACAAAGGCTGACTCTCATCTCAGACTATATAAATCCTCATCTTTTGGAGTAAGGATGTAACTCCACTAAAGCTGCTGGAGATGCACAGGTATCACATGAGAGGAGGAGGTCAGCTTCAATGGATTCAGCCCCAATTTGTAGGTCACCAACACATTTTTTGTCCTAAACCTTTATACAGAGCATGGAAGAACAATAGGTGTCTCTTGGGACAAATATTATCATCACTGTAACAGAGATCTCTAAACTGAACCTTAAAGCTGTTGTGACTTTGTCCCTTAAAGAACTGGTGCACCAGAGTTTTGCTTCTAGGCTCTTGCCCAATCCTGATCTGATGCTGCTTTGAGCATTGGCATTTCACAGAGAAGCTTTGGTTTTGTTCGGGTGTTTCTTACCTTGCTAGTAAAAATCTCCAAGAGGCATTCCTGGCAGTAACTTATCTGTACTCTGATACAAAGAAGTATGAAAAAGAATCCATGTACACCGCAGGATACACCCCGGTGTCCTCAAAACCCATCATGTGCGTATTTTGCCTCCAAACATCTGTTTTTTGTTGATATCCCAATAATCTGGAGTCCAGAGACTCCTGAATTCCTTTGGTTCTTCTTCCTTTCCCGCTATCCATCCCTGGTGACTTGATCCACAGCAGGCCACATTGTTCTTCAACCAGCACGACCTCTAGAGTGAATATTCTACCTTTCCTTACATAAACCTTCTCCACCGTTACTTCACCTCTTGCACAGGCAGAGGAGAGTGAAGGTGTCAGCCAGCCCCACACCAAAAGCGGGACTTTGTGCAGGCAGTGGGGCTAAGAGAGCCACCAAACTGACGGATTGTTTTATGAATTGTACTGTGTGTTTTTTAAATAAACTCAGGGAAAACTACATCTTATGCTGAACATATGACTACCAGAATGGTTTGTCTCATAACAAGATTGTTAGCCAGAAGGGAAAGTGAAATTGCTGGGTTTTTTATCTGTGTAACTAACCATGCCTGGGCAGAAGGGTGCATTTGGCATAATTCCAAACACTGATATGTCTCAGTGAAAGCTTCCCCCTCCAGGCTGTGGGAACACCCCACTTGGTGTGGTTTGGGGAGCTGGAACAAACCCTGCACGTCGTGCACAGAGTTTTAGGCACAGATAAGCTTGTTTTGACAATGACAAGTATGTCAGGAGCTCAGATTCTGCATACTAGAGACATTAAAGCAAATGGGATGATTCCTGCGAAGTAGCTACCTTGGGGAGAATTGTCTTATTTTTATTATTTTTCAATAGAAAACCTTTAAATACAGATTCAATAGGACTGAGTGGAGCTAATGCATCAGGAGCACTGAATGCTGATTCTTCATCATAATAAAACCGCTGATATGAATGAGGTGAGGAACAAACCACACCAGCGTAACTGGGCAGCCTATCTTGGTGGTTCTCTTCTACACCTCGGATTAGAGTTCCTCCTATCTTCACAGCCCATTTAACCAAGTCCAAGAGCTTCCTTTCACTGCCTGCCATCCTAATCTATGTAAACCAGCTCAGTCAGGCATTTTTCATTGAATTAATACATATTAATGGGCAGTAATACATTTGTACTGTTGCATACATTTTCTTGAAGTACCATTTCCCATCTACAGCATTTTATTCACATTACGGCATGGTAACTGCATCCACAATAGTGTCTTCAGTGATTATTCAATACAGGAATAATAAAGCTGTGCCAAACACTGTATTTTATTGGCTTTATTTAAAAAAAAAGAAAAAAGCAAACCACAAACCCCCCAAATATGTGGTTATATTTGGAGACTAATTGTATTATTATCATTAACTGAAGAAAATAATTTTCTGCTCAGCTACTGGGAAAAGCCGTGGACAGGTAGAAATCAGGCATTTTTCAGATATGAACAGAAATTGTTTTTAAGAAGAAATAAAAGAACTGTAGATGTAGGGGTTGGACTAAGTCTGACTCCATGATTTGGGTGTAGGGATTATGAAGCACATGAAATGTAGCAAATACAGATAAACAGGTGCCAAATGTTATTATAAATTGGGCAAAACGGAAGCTTAGATTAGATGTCTGGAGAGTTGTCAGTAGACACATAACTCATTCGCTTTGGGTTTTCCATGTACTTACAGACCTGGCAGATATCTCATCAGTCTGTGTTTAAACTCAGCTAGAAATGGGTGTGAATGAGGGACAGTTGCCGCTAGCGGTCGAACAGTTGCTCAGTGTAACGCAATGCACGTGTACTAAGTAGGTGTTGGACATTCTCATGTTTCCTCTGACATGAATACTATGTAATGGAGACATAAGCAGGTAAAGAAGGTGGTGGAAGTAAGTTTGGCTTCAATTCATGTTGAGTGATCCTTTCTGTGAGCTCGCCTTTCTCCTCGTGCCCTGTACGATGCCCTCACTCCGTCACGGGATCACAGAATCACAGAATCACAAGGGTTGGAAGGGACCTCTAAAGATCATCTAGTCCAACCCCCCCTGCCAAGGCAGGGACCCTTGGGAAAACAAACAGACTGTTCGGCGTGCTTCAGTCAATTTGCCGCCACAGTAGGAAAAAACAAGAGATACGAGACACCATGTGGAACAAGATTGATGGGATTATAATGTGTGTCCATCTTTCTCACTGGAAAACTTCAGCATCAATTATTGTGTCAGCTGTAATTGTGTTGTCTGTTGAGGAGAGGCAGACAATGCCATTGTTCTAACAAGGCAGGAGGCTCTGTCTTTTCCGATCATGATTCGGTATCTTTCTGATGGGAATAAAGGCAACTCCTGAAAACTTAACTGCAACTAAAGAGGCAAACCGTAATTAGCTGCAGCAAAATAATTAGCAACATAAACACCTTCAGGCGATAAGCAATTCCAGTTACTCCTATGGAGGCAGTTTGACCTCACTTAGTGTCTATTATATCTAAATTTCTAGAGTCTTATTGATACTATAGTGCCAAGACCTAGGGGATCTGCCATAGTTTGTTTCCACCACTTACCAAAGAAACAGCAGTTCTACAGTTGCTTAGGAGATTAATTAACTTGTCAAATAATTAAGTAGACATCCTGTAATGGAGGTTCCCATTTCATAACTGATTTATCACTTCAGAAGCTTCCCAGATTTAGTGTCTTTGTGTGAAGACTTCCATGCCAAGAGAAAAATATTAAGATATAGCTGAGTTGAGGGGATCTTTGTGTACATTTAACTTACCTGTCCAGGATTTTTTCTCATTTTGCCTTGGGTTCGTGAGGAATGTGATACTGATGCCATAAATCCCAGATGTGTTTCACTGGAACATGAAACTGCAAGCACTAAGTGAACTTTTAGGACTGGATGTCTATTTTCATTTTGGTGGTAGCAGATTAGCATTGGCTGAATTACAAGGTCAGATTTTGAAAACAGGCTGCTGCTGCAGCGAGTGTTAAAATGATTTGATCATCTTCCGGTCTAATGATCAGGTCGTGATTTTGGCAGATCCAGGTTCAGCTACCTCCTCTGTGGTGCAGCTACCTCACTTTCCTGTGCAATACTGGCCAAGTCTCACAGGACTGTGAGAGGTCTTGTACGTGAGAACCACATTCAGAAGAGCTTAGCTCCCACTGAGGCACTCAAAGGCAGATTTTTCCAGTTTGTTTTTGCATCCAAAAGGCTGGAGATTTCTGTGAAGCTAGTACTGACTGATGATATTGGGTTCTTTGCAAAGCCATTGGTCCTTCATCATGTTGTACCTCATCTGTGAAAGAGGGATAAATAGGATTGCCCAGCAGCCTAAGGGAGGTGGGTCTTGTGGGAGATGGTGAAGTGTTCCATGATGAGTTAAGTACTGAGTGAATTAACACTTTTTATGTACACTGCCTCATATTTGTTTCCCTTGAAAGCATTTGCCATACTTTAAAGGCTTCTTGGGAATTTGTAGCACTGAATCTCCAGAGTTTCACTGGCATATTTGTTATCTGAGACAGAAGGCAGTAAATAGAAATACAAAGCACCATTTACCTTGCCCCTGAACACAGCACTTTGTGTGGAAGTGTGACACACAGGACCGTGAAGGTTGGCTCTGCTGATGAGATAAGCTCATTTTCATTGATTTTGTGATGTGTATTACTTCTATGAATATGCTGACATTTTGTTGGAACACGTGAAAAATCCTGTCTGTTTGCCTGCCAAAGACCTTCCCAGGAAAACAGTTGTGCTAACCCGTTTAAAGAAAGCATCCACCAGGATATTGTAATCCTAGGTGAACAGAAAAATACAAGAAGATATAAATCAGAGACCAGATTTTGAGTCTACACATATTCTGAGGGGACATTGGTCTGGGGCAGTTTATTCCAGCCTCTAGTTAACATGAATAATTGTTTTGTTTCGGGCTGGAAACTCTCAACTATCAATAAAATGTAGTTGGTGTAGTCAGCCTCCTGTGGGGTACTTAATGATCCATAAAACTGTTTAAAGGGAAGCTGCCAACCTGGTTTTGGCCCAACCTGTGACTTTAGTTTTGATGTATCTATATTATGCACATGCACATTTACATTTTTTGGCTGCAAAGTTGAAACTTTGAAGTATAGGATTGTCTGTGCAAAATTCATTTGCCTCGTTTGTGCACCTGGAATTGTATATCATATTTCATGACCTGATCACAACTGTAACTTCCAAATCACCGGTGCCTTGTGATCCTTCTCTCACAGCGCTGGGAGACAGAGCTACTTCATTATGGAAATGATGGAAAAGTGGACAGGGTAATGAAAATGCCTGGAGAAGAAGCCTCCACCTTCAGTGCCGCAACAGATGTGCAGGTGCTTACTTAAAAGCATCGCTGCCACCTCGCTTGCCTGGCTGCAGTGCATGCATACGTGCATCTTCTTACATCCAGACTTGCTGAGGAACATGTGGCAAATATAATTCACGATTGCATCACACCGCTGTAAAACTCCAGCATGTGAACAGCGACACGTGCGTGAGGAGCACAGTTTGGACCCGGCAGATAGCTGAGACCTTTCCACCTCAGATGTGGCAAATGGTATGGCAACACAAACTAACTTGGAGCATCCATTTGCCTTGTCTTTGGCCTTGCTTCACCTAGCTTTGAATGTTCTCTGCTGAGCAGATCAGGATGGGAATTGACAATGCAGATTGATATCTCCCTGTTGCTTTCCCCCCACCTCACTTTAGACTAGTGCATCTCACTTGAAATTGTTTGCTGTCATAGTTGATCTCTTCAAGGACTCGGGGAAGAACACTTTAATTAGCCCTGATGAAGTGGCAGGAGCCAAGGAAGTCTGGTGGCTCTTGCTCTCCTTATGTTTGTGTTTCCTGCCGTGTATACTTGCTGGCAGAATTTTAAACCTGGCTAATTGCTCGTTGTGGTGTCTAGACATCTTGAGCAAGTGCTTCTTTCCTTTCCTACTAGTGCTTATAATTTACATTTGCGTCTTTCCCCCATTCACCCTGCACAATCTCCAGATAGATACATCACACAGCACTTCACGCTCAAAAAAAGAACAAAGACAAGCTTGGAGGAGTTTGGAAATTGCACCATAATTGTCAGCCATGATGTCCCAGCTTTTCCGGTTACTGACCGATCCTGCCATCAGTTTTGCATCATTTGTGTCAGCAAGGGCTCCTTGCATCAGACTCTGATCCTTGCCTCCCAGTCTCCCAAGGTAGATAAATCACAGACCTTTCACTGCAGAATCACCACAGATCGAAACAAATGGTATCAACTCATTGCCCGCTTGCTGTTATTTTTCTGTCACCGTGGAAGAGCTCCACTGCTGAAGAATGCATGCTGCTTCTTTTAGAGAAGCCATCACATCATGTGATTGTAGGTGTGTGTAACTAATAATGAGAGGGCTAAATACCCTAGACTAAATAGACAAGGCAGGACTGTGGGAAGAGACACACCTGTAGACATAGAGCTGTGAAAATTGCACGGGCACAATAGTGGAAGAGCTTGTGACAGAAGGGAGATCTGCTGGCCCTTACCTCAGCATTTGACCCCCCTAGGAGATCTCATGTTAGGGTGTTACACAGAGTACGTTGTTCAAGCTCACAACCAGTAACTCTGACATGTCGCTACACACTAAAAGAGCACCAGAAGTTGTCCAGCTATATGTCCAATCTTCAGTGACAGTTTGCTCAGCTCCTTTTACACCACGCAGTGGAGCACAGGCATGGCCCAGGCTATTGCAGGATCAATCCTGGTCCCTTCAGCTGACTCTCAGTTGCTGCCTCTGCTGGTGTAGAACATGAAAGATTTTGTAAGTGGTATTAGAAAACAAAATCCTCCTTCTGATTTGTCCTTCAAGAGAAGAAGCACAAAGAAGCCAGATGCCCAGCATATGACTTCAGGTGATGTTAGTCTAACACAGAACAGACCATCATGTGGGAAGAAACCATCCTGTTGTTAATAGGTCCTTCAGGAATATTAGCAGACTGCTATAGCTTATGTTAGTCTCTTGAAGCTCAGCTGCTTTTTCCTCTGTACATGTTCCATATTCATCCTTCTCTCTCTCTCTCCTTAGAGATAAAGCAATCATTCAGATCCTCTTCATCTGCCACTCCATTTCAGCAATTTTCCCCGACTGTTGTAGATACTCCTCCTCTTTCCTCATTTTAGTCCATAGGAAATGCAGCATTAATAGACTAATATCTAATATCTAGTTCTATACCAATGAGAGGGAAGATCGTTTATTTCCATGGGACCAAAAATAACCTGAGATTATTGCAATTTAATTCCTTGCCCGCTTTGTGTCCATTTGGGAAAATTTGGCCCATGGCAATTAGGAAGAGAACCTGACAAACTAATTTTCCTGTATGAGCTGATTAGAATCTGTGGATATGTTTCTGTAGGTGAAATAATGCTTTGCTCCTATCACGGTTGCTGTCTTAAAATTCATCAAGCCCAGTATAATAATTAGATGAATCACCCTGAAATATAATAATTAGATGAATTGCCCTGAAACTCTGGCAGGATGTCACACATCATGAAGCCATAGCCTGCCACTAAACGATTATTCAAGCCTTCCCCCTCCAGAAAGGGCAGTACGTAGCCATACAAGTTCAGGTGAGAGCTGAGAAGTTGTGTAACGTGACTTCCAAGAATTCTGCTGTGAAATGACTCTATTTGGAGCTAGAAAGTTAAGGCAGTTACAACTTTTGACATCAAACTGAAAATAGATACATATGTTGATGTGACAACCTTTGAGTGCTGTGATGAATGAGCACTATTTTTTTGCTGAAAAGTATTCCTTGTTTTCAAGCAGCTCTGCTAGTTGAAAAAGGACAATGTGTACATGCTGTCCTGAAAACACTCAGAAAAACATTTCAGAATGACAATGCACAGCCATGAAAATGAGTCCTTAAACCCCCAAATCCAATAAACACATCAGGGAGACTTCCAGGGAGGTACATCTTCTTGACTAATTTCTAAAGCAATGGCCCTGAAAATAGCAGATGCTTCATTCTTCCTCCTTGCTTACCTCCTTTCTCACCCTTAGCAAGACTGCCATTCACTCATGAAATGCCAGACCAGAAGTAAATGCTGGTACTTATTTATAAATACACCCCTATTAAACACTGTGTAATGACTGCAGAAGACAATGGGCCCTGGGTGACTCTCTTCCTCTCACAACAGTTCATGGGCTTCACCGCAATTATTTCCAAAGATAATTGTAAAGATAACACCATTTAAAATATCTAATGTTTTATTCAATATTTCAGTGAGTTTCAATTACTTCCCATTATAATTCAACAGCTTTCTATTTAAAACAATTATTGTCCTTTATAACCTGTTTCAAGTCAAATAAATTGTTTGCCTTTATTCATCATTGGCTTCTTCCACAGGTATTCATTCTAGGTCCCCCTTTGGTTTTCCAGTTCCCCATTAACTTGTGTAGTCTTTCATTAACCCCTTATGTGCCCTCTGAGTCTACAACCCAATCAAGCTGCTGACAAAAAGCTGTCAGTGCAGCCCCTGAGACAATCACAATCAATTAAACTCATTAAAAATCAATATGATTCAATTACAGGCAACAAGATACAATCCTGGTTGATTGAGTAGTGCTGGGGTACTTAGAGCTAAGCAAAGCCAGTGAGATGAGGGCTAGTTCCATCTCTATAAAGTGAGGGTGTCACCATGAGCAGTGACCTCTTACTGAACATGAGGCAAGTGAGTGGATATTACTACATTCCATCTTAAAGTGGGAATACTGTGAGGTAAGGTCATTGTTTGGTTCATTGACTTTGTGGGGAAATAGCACTTGAAAGGAAAGAGTCTCTGTAAGACATGTTTGCAATCATGTTAGCCCTGATATCGTGCCCTGATAACAGGAACTGGGTACCCTGTGATTTTGAAAAAAGGAAAAAAAAAAAAGTTTGATCATTTGAATCTGTGAAAAAACCCTCCCTTTCAATATGGGACAGAAACAAATCTTTCCTTTGCAAATTGTTGTCTCCTTGCAGCTCTTTGAAGGTGAGAGTTCCTAGTTCAATAGCTTTAAATAACTGTGAGAGATAGTGGGGAATAAAAAAAGTTATTTTGTGTAGATGTAGAACAGAGGCACTTTGTCCTTCATTTCACTCAATTTCTGTTTTGTTTTGTTTTTTTCTTGGTGAAAATTTACCACATTTAAAACAGTCTTTTTGTTTTGCTTTTAAAGAAATGTTGTATTTCCCAAGAGAAAAAAAATCCCATGAATCTTTCAATTAAAAACCACATTTTCAAAAAAAATCTTTTTTTACTAGTGGGATATTGCTAAAAATGAAAGCATATATTCTTCTGTCTGCACTTTTTGCCACAATGTTTTTACTTAAGTAGGATTCTTTTCCCATACAAAAAAAAAAGGAAGCACACATTAGACTAAAAACATCCTTAAAACTTAAAAAATTTCATTTGGGATTCTTCCTTTGGAAATGGAAAATTAGAGGAAAGCAAAATAGGTCAGGAAAAGATTTCCATTTAGCCAAAACAGTACTTTTGAATTAATTTATTCTCAATCAAAACATTTCACTCAGCTCTAATCGCTGGTCTGAAGTCACCCTGCAGCATTCAGAAGGAGTTGATTTAGATGGTCCCATGGGTTCCCATGAATTGAAAAAATAATCAGTCAATCATCTTCCTACTCTCACAGTTTGCTGTTGTTAATTCTCGAGATCATACTATCCTCTTGCTGAAACACTGTCTGGCTTATATTTTTACCTAGCAACGACGACTGCAGTCTCTACAGCCCCAATCCAGCAAAGCACTTTGCATATATTCTTTAGTTAACGTAGTCTCCTTGATGTTAATGAGGTATTCATGTACTTAAAGTTAAGCCCAAGCTTAAGTGATTTGTTGGACGGAGTCCTAAGCCCTGGAAAGGGGAGGTGCTGACATCTGGTTTGTGGAAGTGTCCGCAGCATTTAAAGGAGTGTGGCTTGGCAGTGGTCAAAAGTTGTATTGATTCAAGTAAATCGGTTTAGAAATTGATGAAGATCCACTTAAGCATCTTCCTTTCAGGTCTCCTTTTTAAGTCACCTTAAAGCTAATTCGATGAGAGGTGTTCTCCAAGCAGTCTAAGAGTGAGGCTTGCTCTGACTGACCAAGCTTGGTTTGTGAGTGATTTGCTGAGCTCCTGTAGGCATCTGCAAAGAGTAACAGCTTGTGCTGAAAAGCGTGAGATTTGTCCCTGGGCACCTATAAGTAATCACCTTGCTGAAGAGGAGGTCTGGACAAGCAAAGTCAACTTTCTCAGGTTTTATACAAATTATGTACTTTATAGCCATTTTTTACATCAAAGTGATCGACCTATTGTGATCAAAGCTCCATTTGAGGTGATATAACCTGGAAATTACTGTAATGTACTCTGCTGTAGTACTACTTATGTTAAAAAACCCCCATAATTACGTATAGTTGGAGGATAGAGAAGGTTCTTCCCACCTTCTTGTACTTTGTGACTTTATGGATCCCTCTGAAATGTAGCAGGTGACATCAGTCAGATTATATAAATACAGCTATACAGTGCAGTGATAGACCTTTCCCTAGGGGATGTCAAAATCCCATGTCTTCCCCACAAGGAGGAAAAAAAAAAATATTTCTGGAAAGTCGCCAACCAACTGCTTCAGAGTTTTCCTGCAGATCTTACACAAAAAAAAATGTATTTGAAATATCAATTCAAAATGTTGCATGAGTTTTCCTGACTGGCAAAAGGGAACTTGTTCCTGACAGTGTTATAGGAAAAGAATACCTGCTGAAAAACATCAGCCAAGCCCTCTTCTTGGTTTGGGAAGGAGATAACACAAAGGGTTTGTGTAATTTGATGCAGGTCCACTGCTGGGCCAAATGTATAACAGGCTTGGGTGATATCAGTAAACTACATCTAAACCAGGCCCAATTCTCACCTGTTGCATCAAACATATGCTTCAGCCAGTCAGATTTGGGTGGGTTTTGGTGCAGGCATAACAGCTTGCCACACTCTCTCAGCTGATCCTGACAAAATCTGGTCTGTGAGTGAGTTATTCTGAGGTCTGTCGGGTACAACAAAGTGGCACGGTACATTTTACTGCTTGCGTATTAATCTCTTCTCTCTATGGAGATAAACTATGAAATATCAAAGTATTAAATATCTAATCAATTGATTTCAGAGTTAAAGTGTTTGTGTTATCTCTGTATCTGATCACAGCCATCTAGACACAAGGGACAGGGATAAGAAATCCATAAGTACCAGTGTGGGGTTAAAGAACAGCTATGTGAGATAACACAAGCATTGAAACAAGGACAGACTGAAGTCAATATGCCCAAACATATTTTAATTGCTTCTTAATAAGCGGATAATTTTGAGAGACTTCCTAACTCAATTGTTTTGCTTTGTTCATTCATTCTTCTACAAATCTTCTCCTGGTTCAGGACAGAGTGGGGAGAAGGTGTTGGAGCACACCAGTGCTTCTTGCTGATGCTGACTGGCCACAGGATGCATTGGATTCCATTGATCACATGGGTCCCAGTGTGTACCCATGCCTCTGGCTTAGCCCAGTAGAGGGGCTGTGCTGACCCCTTCCTTTCTCTTCTGCCATCGCTGCCGGTCTGCTGAGGGGTGAGAAGGTACACTTCAGCCCCTCTCACCATGGTTCAGTCTGACATCCCTCATACCTCTGCCACCACATCCCTGGGACAATCTGTGCAGCTCCATCCCTGAGCCTCATAACCCACCTCCAGCCCTCGTGCCAGCTTGGGTAGCCAAGATGACTTGGGCTGCTGCCTATCAGATCTGCCCGCACACCGGCTCTCTCCTCAACCCTGCTCAATGCCGATCGGTTCCTGGCTGACAGTCCCCACTGAGACTGTCCTGCTACGCAGCCGTTTACGTTAGCAACGGGGACAAATAGTCGGGGTCTGTTCACCTGAGGCAGGGCTGCTGCTGAGGTGAAGTGATTAAAGTATTAACTGCTGGAATAGCTGTCCATCCCACTCATCTCCATCAGAAGCAATTAATATGGATTATATATTTTTTGCAAGAAGAATATCTTTCCTTTCAAACCTTGGAGTAACTCCAGAGAGGATTAGGTGGAAGACTGAATGAGCTAATTTGCATAAATTAGGTAAAATGTGAATAGTAATTTGCATTCAGAAAGGCTCTCATTGACTCTTTATGATATATTGATGCCATCTGCAGAACCTAGCTATGAACCAGGCATTTGTTGGACTGATTTTCCCCAGGCTGTTCCCATAAACTTTATGGGTACGTTCAGAAATATTCCCCTTCTCTCCTATTGCTTGGAGCTGGGCTAAAGACCTTTTTATATGATTGGCCTTTTTTATTCAATAGAGGACAATTTAGACAGCTTGGGGAGGAATAGATGGTACGTTGGAAAGACTCTAATTGCTGTTCTTTACCTGCGGCAAATGCTCCCACAGAGTGCTATGTTGAACACCCATGTTAACATGTCAGCAGGGTACCAAGGTAAGGAAATGGTCAACAAGAGTTTCATGTAGTTTTTCTTTTCTCAGCTTGGGAACCATATTTTATGAGCTTTTTATCTCCCTTTGAGATACATGGCTTTTCCTTGTATTACACTATTTTCAGCCCCACTCCTTCCTTTATCGGGCAACGAGATGTCCTATGTGCTACTGGATTTCTCACATGGTTCCAAGGAGCTTGCTGCACCCTTCCCAACTCCATTGCATGCCAGAGCCAGGCATGTTATAGTGGCAGTCCACAGTGCCTTCAGCAGAACATGTTAACTGATTGCCACCCTCTTTCTCTGGTGGAGTTTAATGGATCACCTGTTTTTTACAAAGGCAGGAACTGAGGCAATTTGCCACAGGCATCCTTAAGTCTCCAGGGCTCATGAATACTCACGGTAGACCTTCTGCTGCCTCTTGGAGCCGCTGCTGCAGCCATCACTAAATACCTCCATGGGCAGTTAAACAAGTGGTCTGCAGGCTTTTCTCCCAGAGCTGCTACTGTTGCTGAGACTCACAGTTAATGACCTGCTGAGCCTCAGCACCACTGCTTTACACAGCCAGAATCGTCTGGCTGGAGCTGACGCTGGCACGGGTAACACAGTCGGGGCATTTGTGGAAGAATGACAGTTAGTGGCTTAAAGATCTTACACGCCCCAAGGGTTGGGGGCGAAGAGACAAAGACAAAGGGTCAGAGAAGTTCAAGATGCCAGAAATGAGCAGAAATCCTCTTTAAATGTAACCTTTTTAAAGCAGGATGGTAAAGGAAGCTGGCATCAGGTTTTGAATGTGATTTATAGTATTCTTATACAATCAGAATTGCTACCAACCTCTGAAAAACAACTATTTCCACAGCTCTTCTCAAGATGAATGTGTCTGAGCTAAGAGACAAACACGAACTGGGGCATGAGTCACTTGCTCATGCAAGAGCCAAGTACCCAGACTGAACTCTGTGACAAGCCCAGTCTGTGTCAGCTGCCCATGCTCGAGAGGCTGGTTCTGAAATATCTGAGATGAACAGCATTTGACTAGAACTGAAAAAAAAAAGAGGTAAAGGTAATAAAATATCCATTCCAAATAAACACCTTCAGAGAGTGTTTTAATGGCTAAAAAGATGGATAAAGGTTTACTGATCATTTGGTAATTGTACAAAATTAATTTTCTATATCCTAGAATAAAATTCTGAGAGCTTTGGAAAGCTCCCTTAAAGCTGCGGGATTAGAGATCACTTCTGTGTGACCCGAAAGCTGAGGTGGTATTAAAAAAATAACAACTAAGAAGTTTCAGCCTCTAAATCACTGACTGTGCCTAACTCCTTTAGGCCATTCTTTTTCCTTCTGAGAACACCAGCAGTAACTTTTTATGCAACTTTGTTATATAAACTTTTAATAGTAAATGGCAAGCTGACAATTTTCAGATTAAATGTTTTTTCTGTTGGTGAATGTCAGTAGGTCAATACAAACTGTAGAGGAGCTCATTTTAAATGAATTTCCTCATTTGAAGAAACCATAATTTTTTTTAAATGGCAAAAACATCCTATTTCCTCATTTTCAACAGCTAAGTTAATTATGTTTTTATTTCAGAAAGCTCACCACCATCTAAATGAAATATTTTAAAGGTATCTAAATGAATTGTGCATTGATCTGATCTGTACTTTTTTCAGATTATTGGCTCACAAACACTGATGAATCCAGAATGGGGAAAATAATTTCAAAATCTTACAAATTCCTACAGACAGAGAAAACATTTCCTTTACTTATCTAATAACAAATAGCAATGATAATGAATGTCATAATTACAGCGATGGTGGGGATAGTTATTGGCAATTTAAATCAAACCTCTCCCAGAAAAGAGGAGGATGTGGGAAGGAGTGAGGTGGGTGGATGATGGCTTAGAAGGATGGTTATTGATCGAGTAGTTCATGGTGGATTAACTCAGGAAGGGTTAGATTTATTTTAGCTTTATCTGTGAAAAGACATTGAATATTTGCTTAATTTTACTGCATATGTATGACATGACTCCATGATTACACACAATTTATACAAAAATTCTCATACTAAAACAATTAAATACTCATTATGTTAGTATTCCTGGCTCAAGAGGGGACTAGGTACTTCCCTGGGATCTCCAAGACCTGTCTTCTATGCTTCCATACCCCATAGACCAACCCTTGCAGAACTGGCCTTTACTGGGCTGGGCTCAGAGCCACCTGGGCAGTAACAAGAATCTCCATTAACATCTATTTGAGTCCAAAGAGCGGTTGGGTAGACAGTTCAGCCAGGCAAAATCGGAAGCTCTCTTAGACTCTCCCTAGACTCAAGGACATGTTGTATGCAAGTGTTTTTCAACCTTTTTCAATTTGCTAGCCTCTAAAACCTACTTACTTTCCACGTGTAAGCTTTATCCAGTAATTCTGAGCCTATTACCAATAGCTTCACAGTTCTGAAAGATTTGCAGCACCCCACTGCAAGTCCTTCAAAAATAACCCATAGACTCCCCCAGGCATCCTTGGGTCAGTGGGTTGAAAACCACTGGTTTGCACTAAAGGATGCCCAAAGAAGTCCTGCGGAAGGGTGGTGCAGCATCCTGAATGTGCTGAAGCTAATGGCACAGGCACAAATCTCCACTAGAGATAATGGAGTGGGGAAGTATTCATGGTTTTTAATACAGCCCGTTTGGATACCGGTAGCAACACAGCTCTGCTTGACCTAATTTACTTTTCTCAGGCAGATCTTACAGCTCTGTGCTGCTGCATGGTAGCTACTGCAGCATCGGGGCTGAGCCCATGCTCTCCTTGCAGTCCTGGGGTCCTTCCTTATGTTTTTTGAGCTCAGGAGGCTTGAGAACTCCCTGCCAAGAAAAATAGACTTCATTGTCTGGGATAACACTGAGGAGTCCCAACTCTGATTAAAGTTGGCTTGTTTGCTTGCCTTCTCTGTAGTTACACGTGGGTATAGGATTCACCTATATCTGCTACACATTTCCCCCTGGAGAAAGCAGTACTGAGAGGAGTCTAATCAGGTATTAAAACCAAAGTGAATTGCACTTGCTATAGAATCAGGGGTAAATTACTACTGCAATGATAGAGCCCCTCTCCTGTTTTAATCCATTTTAATCTCATTGTTGAGTTAATAAAACTTATTGGTTTAGTAAATCAATGTAGGGTGTGATTCATTATTATGCGTGCTGGTACACAGATCCCAACGCAAACTCTCTCTGCTATGGACTGGGGCATTACTGATCCAATGCAAGCTGGCTCCAGGGAAAAATTACCTCTCACCGGTTGTCATAGAAAGATACTCACTATGGTAAATTCTTGCTTGTGCGAGACAGAGTTTTTATTTGACTTTGTTGATGCCGACTGCACTTGAAATATTGTTACAAATGATTTAATCTGCAAACAGAAAAGAAACCTCCCTTTGTTTGAGTTCATATTGGATTCATTTGTGACCATTAAGCAAAACAGCTATGTCCTATAATGAAGAGGGATTAGTCGGGAAACAAATATATTTGTTAGTTTTTTTCTTCCCCCCCTGTATTTATTAGAACAAACCTGTGTTTCCAGTTTGCATTTCATTTTCTTTATGGCAGGCTGCTTGGATTTGAGACATAAGTTAAGATGATACATTTATATCAACTCAACTTTTGCTGTTTTTCTGTCTCAGATCATATCATTCTTGCTGACTGTCTTCATTTTGGAGGGTCAATCTATATTTTCCTAGAGAAACAGACACCACTTTTTGTGCTGTTCCTCCCAATAGCTCTCTAAAAGTGATGAAGTTCTATGAACTTTAAAAGCATCTCTCTATTTATAGCTTTGCAGATATCAGAGATTAGACAGAACCTTTTTCTTTTAAATCCCTTTTCAGTTTTTATTTTTATTTTTAATTCTTTTAAAAGGACTTTGAAAGCCTTGAATCAGAAAGTGCTCGTCTCTTGGGAGGGGTACGCTGGTTTTCCTGATCAATGAAAAGCATCCAGTCTGTCAAGCCCCATGTAAATCTGCTATACGAAGCCACAAGTCCTCTCAAATAAGAATACATCCCAGGGTACCACCACCAGGACTCCCAAGGACTCCATGACAGCTGTGAAGGACTTCAGGCTCTGACACATGGTCAAGCGAGTGCAATTTAACAAGTTACCAAGCAGCAGAAGAGCTGAGGTAGCAGTCTGGGCACACGGTCTTGGCTTGAGATAGAGATATAATAATGCAATTTAACTTAGCTGATAGTGAAACAAAGTGAAGAGACATCATATTATTTTGCATTTGCTCCAGGCAAAGAGCATATGTATGGACAGGTACGTTCACCCTGTGATGTGCAATAATGTATTAAGCCTCCATGACCTGACATTTTATCCAAACCCTCAGATCTTCTCACTTCAAATATCTCAAGCTTTTATCACATCGGCCAAAGGCGGTTCTTTGGCCAAGGTTGATCAGGGAAAGGCAGCAGCGGCAGAACACCCCTGTGCAGATTAATGTAATGCAAACAGATTGCACTGAGCTAATATGAGGTCTGCAGTCTCAGTACCACCAACGTAAGGAGACAACGTGCCACAGGGTAGACTCAAATCTTCAAGCCGATGTCAAAAGTCTAAACCTTAATTCAGACTTGGGTCAATCAAAACAGGGGCCTGTTACATAGAGAGGCTTCAGCTGCACAGTTGAAATGTTGGGATTTCAGTCTCCTCACAAACACTAAGGGATTTTTGTAGACTCAAATGGCCTCTGTCCTGTACTTGTTTGGGGTGTCCTCCCCAGCAAATGGCACTCTGGAGGCTTTCAAAGAACACCTGGGGCACCTATTTTGAACCAGGAGAATTTGGTTTGGGAATTAAAAAGAAAAAGACAGAAAATGAGAGCTTCAAAACGGAAAATCAATCATAAATGAGTTTATTAGGGCAGTGACAGTCTCGTCTGAGCTCCATTTGTACGCTGCTATAGATTGCCCCTTTGTGATTGTTGCCCTAATTTCCCCAAGAAAGCCAGGTTGGATCTCAGAGGCTGGAGTCTGCCTGTGGACAGGGCAGGGTGGTGGAATTAGTTCTCACCTTGAAGGGTTAGATTATGTGTGAAGAGAATCTGAACATTGGTTGAGTAAAGGAAGTGACAAGGAAGGCTTTATTTAGTGTATGTCCAGAAAGCCAGATTTCTGCCCCTACTTTGGGTTATCTTCTGCTTTTGTCATGATGCTAACAGCACACATCAGTTGCCAGGGATGGAAGTAATGATGGAAATGTTTCTGAGAGTTACATCCCAACCAGCCCTCTGGAAGCTGTAACCAGACCTCTGCTTCCCAGGACCTTCCAAAGCTTCTCCTCCCTGTCCCTGCTGGGATCTGGGCTCAGAAACGGGTGAAGTTGTCTAGATTCAGGCCAAGGCCTGGAAATTGGGTGAATTGGGGGAAATAGGGATGGTGACTTAAACTGCCATCTGACTATGAGAAGATGACGGGACTGGGAGGACGAGGGCTGATATTTGTTCTCTGTATTATTTATAGAATAGCAAATGAAAGAACAAAGCAGGCATAGCATGTGAACATCTAGTTGCCTAAGGTTATAGTTAGCTCCTTATTGATTCCCCCATTTTTCCTGTTCCTTCCTATTATTCTCTCCAGGCTGGGATTATACCTGGATGATAAATTGTCTTTTTCTTCTAAAGTTGCCTGGTGGACGGCATATGAAGGTGTTGCTCTCTGCAGCACCTCCTGGCACTACTGTAACACTATTAGCAAGAGGTGGGGGACAGCCACATGCAATGTGACCTGCCTGGCTCAGCAAGCAGGTTCATGGGAGAAAAGAAGTATGTAAGGACGACAAGGACAGAGCTCTCACCTGGAAGAAACAGGAATACAGGTAACTTGCCTCATCTACTTGCTGCATTGGCCTATCTTGGACCTCTGAATTCCTAGTGATAGATTAACCACAGCACAACAGGGTCAGCAAATCCTTCCTCTAAAATACATCACTCAGTTCAGCAACAGCTGTGGAGGGCAGTTGTGCTTCTAGGATACGATGCTGCTTCCTTCTAAGACATACCATGTGCTGGGGTAGGCTGGAGACAAGGTTTTTCTTTTGCTACCTTTCCTTTCACAGTTTCCTTCTTGGATCATGGGTTCCAAATCGCCAGTCCACCCTGGCTTCTTTACAGCAACTCTCCTGGCAAGAACTGCATCAGTAAAAAAAGATACACTGTCTGAAATTCCAGCTACAAATCACTGTCAGATTTCAGAGATGTCTCTTTTACTATGGAGCTGGAGTAGATATGTTCATATGTAGGACCAACAAAAGATTCTATTCCTCTAGTCCATGGAGTATTTTCAGTTCTTGATGCAGGGTTATATCTGTGGACAGAGAGAACAGGAAAGGAGGGGGGGAGCAGGAGACAGAGAGAAAACATTAGGACACTAGTACCTATGCTCAATGGTACAGATGTAAATATGAATTTAGTTATTCTGGTGAGAGCAGAAGTGATAGGCAGGGTCTAGGGGCCAATGGCAGTGGGGTCTGCTGAGGTTCCCCTGGTTTTACATGCTGAAGTGAAATGATCATAAAAAAACCGACAAGGAAAGCTCTAACCATTCCAGTGTGTCTCTGCTACTCCCAGCACAAACCTCTTCACTTGTGCGCTTGTGTATGAATATGCTCATGTACCCTCAAGATTAGATTTATCTTAAAATAAATCCCCTGGTGACTCCTGCAGCGCAACGTCAGCTGGCAGCCACCGCTCGCGGCTGAGCGCCGCACGGGTTACGCCTTCTCGTTCCCAGCACAGGGCAGATCTAGCAGGGAAAAGACACAAACTCTGTTTTGTGCCAGGGCCAGGAAAAAATCTTCCATGCGTAGAGCTTGTAGGCAGGCAACTGAAATCGCTGGCACAGAACTAAACTCTGGAGTCCTCATAGTACCTGGAGGATTGTTCTTCTTAACCTACTTGCGTTTTCCTTTACTCGTCTCTTATTTCTGCCTCTGCCGCTCGAACCGCGGAGTTACAAATCTGTCTGGTAGAAGAATCTCTGCTCCGTCAAATGGCCTCCCTGGGCTTTAGAACTCCATTAATTAGCATCTTTTAAATGGTTGGGTAATATTCGTTTCTCCTTTACGAAACCATTTCCCCAAGCCCTAATTTTAATAAAGCTGGTGCTCATGAACATTTGAATATTAAAGCCCTTGGTTACAGAAAGACGAAAGAGGCATTTTAAAAGACAGCGGAGCAAGGATTGCTTAAATGGCTGACATAATTTTGCGTGTGAATGCGCAGCACCTCTGAGATAAAACATACTCTTAAAGGCATTTCTGCGTCAGCGTGTGTCAGGTCGGAATAAGTGTAATTTGGGAGGTGGCTGTGTCTGTCAGGATAGCAGCAGCGCCTGGGGTCCTGGGGGGAATGTCGTATGGTGCAGTATGGTTATGTGTGGATGACAATTTGCTTCAAAACACACCAGAGAGGGCTGTGTTTGCTTTGTATACTCGCATGTACCGTGTCAGGTGGGAAAGGTGCACCGAAAGTTGTTGTATACTTAAAAATCTTATCCTGGGGAGCGTGTTTTGTGTTGTTTTATTGAAAGCATAAAACGGTGGTTTCTTCACTCAAATTTTATAACCCCACCAGCTGGGGCTGGTGGTGCCAAAGGCAGAAGCCTTATTTTGTGCAAAGCACTTATCTGATGGGGATGATCCTACTATAATTAGGTAGGTATATAATTTTTTTTTTATTTTTTTTTTGCATTGCCATTAAAGACCTGCAGTTCAGCAGGGTATCACTAGCAGGGGTTTCCTCACCTTGCCAGCAAGGTTCAGCTTTGCCCTGGAGGATCCATCAGGCAGCCTGGACTGTGTCACCCTTTCTTTTTCTCTCCCGAGGCTGCCAACAGAGGTGTCAGACGGATGATGGTTTTGGTTACGTTGATACATGATGTCAACTCCGGACAGGGCATAGACTCTCTGATTCATATCTCACAAGCTAGTGGATCAGATGGCAATGATTTCTGTCGTAACACAAATCTAAGGCTCGGTGATCAGTGAGGTATAAGTATTTCTTCAGATACTTCAGCCTGCCTGGGCAAGATTTACAGCGGTTTCCTTGCTGAAAGGCTTTATACGCTGTCAGACCTCTCCGAAGCCAGAGAGCTGCCTGTCAACGGGCCGTTATTTGGTCAGAAAGCAGCTGTGTTTTCCCACTAGATGTAATGGCACAGCCATGACTTGTAGCTGTTGTAAAATGATGATAATCTGTTATTCACAACCCACCAAAGGTGTGGTCACGGGGTTTTGCTGAGCTGCACCTACTACCCAAATTAATATCATACCTTAAAAATAGACTGAAAAATTGATTCTTCTTTTAATTCACTTGCCATGCCTCAGTCTCTCTGTCCTCTCTGCTGTGGCCATTGGTGACCCTGAAAGCATCCTGAGCAAACCTTGGGGAGCCAATCCCAGCCGCTGGCCGATTCACACACTGCTGATGGTCCTCACCTCTGGTGGAGCTCAGCCTCATGCTGAAAGACTCAGGTGGAAGAAATAACCTATTTTTTCAACAGTCTCATTCTCTGTATTTGAGTCAGTGACAGATTCAGGAAACAGTTTCAATTCTTAAGCCATTTTCTTAACAAAAAGGCTTTTCAGGAACACTGAAGTGTTCTCTGTTTCCCTTGTGCAGGAGCAACACTCTTCGTGACAAGAATGCGTGTCCTGCACTGAGGCCATCTGCCAAATCACTGGCCACTATCCACTTAACCTGAAGGAGGTGTTCCTTAGCTGACCTTACTCACAGGACAGTCACAGGAGGTCAACATTGTAAACTGAATTTCAGACAGAAGACCAGAATGCTGTATTTGGAGGTCTGCATGTTGAATTCAGAGGAATTGTGGCAAAAAGATAATACAAGAGAGCCCTCAGGCTTCCATCCTAGACCTAGGGCCATGAAGATGGCTCCAAATTTCTGTGCTATTTCCCTCTACACCATTGGAAATGTGTGTGGTGCGGAGAATCTATTTCCAGAGGTCTAACTGCAAAACTTGGGATTTATATCCATACTTTGTATGGTCACAAACCCCAAATGAGTGCATAATCCTGAAACTTGAATCCTCTTCCCCCTGCTTCTTTGAATTGCCTCTGTGGTCTGCACTTGTTTCCAAAGGATACCTTTGCAATTCCAAACACTGGGTGCAAATGGAGGTTGAGTGATGCAGAGTTTCATTTGTATTTGCTGCAGATGAGCCGAAAATGCAGTCCATGGGTTTGAAGGTGCTAGTGAAAGACTGAAGTCAAATGGGTAATACAGAGGAGTAACTGGCTTGGTAAAGTGGCTCTTCAGTTGCATGTGGATCATGAGTAGATCTATCTTCCATGACCTCTTCTTGAGAGGCAGCCCCTCATCCTGCAGGAGAGGAGCCCAGCACAACAGCAAGCGTTGCACCCCGCTCCTGCAGCTCCCCTACATCCAGCTTACCCCAGGTCTGTGGGTTCTGCATGTGAATATTTTGGTCTCTGGTTGGGAAAATCAGAAAATTTACCCTCTTTTAGTAAGTAGAGCTTCTCTATCAATCAGCTACCAGGTCAAGGGACACAATATCAAACGCAGTGTGACAGACAAGGTGTTTTGCTGAGGTTTGTGTAGGGCTCTGACCATCCCACAATATACAGGATGTTCCTCCCTTGCTTTCTGCTCTGGGTGGTCTGGTGCTTCTCTTTAATTTTACTTGTGGTTAAAATGTAAGACGGTTAATTTTAAAACTTTGAAAGCTTCGTTTTGTCCACACTTACGTTGTTATAGAAATCCGATCGTGAAAGACAGGAAGAAGAAAAGATGGAGAGCAGGAACTTTAAATGCTGAGTCAAATATTTGCTTTCTCTGTCTTATTTCTCTGCATCTGATGTAATAATTGTCTAGAAGTGGAGACCCTTCTAGGTGAGATGAAGAACAGTACATTTTTTTCAGGGAGATGCATAATAAGTGAAAAAGATTATTACTGGTTCTAAGTGCAGAATAAAACCCAGCTTCAAGCCTTCTTGGCTTAGGACGAAAACATCTTTTCATGATTTCTATGCACGTGTAGGAAAGTGAATGTTTTTTTCTTGTAGTAATTGCATTTTTAGTCCCAATTGCCTGTTACCTTTGCATTTCCCACAGGTGGAGATACTGGTTTCCATGGGGGGTTTGCTGTAGCTGTTCATCTCTGAAAACCCTTTGTGATATTATGAAATGCCAGGCTGCCAAGTAATCAGCGTGGGTTTTTTTTCTAATGAACACATGCGCAGGCAGTAATTTGTTTATTCAACTCCTTGTACAGGTTTGCATTTTACTCCAAAAGCAAGCAGCAGCATGCGGAGAGACCAGATTATGGTTCAGGGGAGAGATGGAGTCCCTTCTCAGGGACTGCCCTGGGAGCAGATCCAAAGGCCGTTCGTTCACTGGCAGTCCGTGACACCACCCATGGGAATCTGTTTAACTCTCCCCCATTCAAAGAATTTGAATTTTTAATTTCTTTATCAGGAAGCCTTTCCTGTATCATTCATGAAATCTCTTTGTCAGCGTGGAAATACTTCTAATCACCTAAGTTTATTTTTCCCTTGTTCTCTGTTTTTACTGCAGTCTGATGAAAGTGGTTTGGTCAGCTTCCCGTTTGTTAATAGGCAGATTCACTTTCTGATTTTCAGTCACGCACAACACAGCAAGAAAACAGCTCATGGGGGTGATCAAAACACCTCACTGAAACCATTTCTGCTTATTTCGTGTTTTGCAATTATTCTTTTTCTCTTTTTCCTTCAGCATCATGGAACTATTGAGGCAAAATTAGGTTGCCAACATCACTTAAAAATAGATGAACTATTTTAAATCCCTCATCAGTGTTAGAATCCATAGGCAGTCTTAAAAAAAAAAGCAAACATTTATCCTCAGAATCAGCATAATTGACATAGTTATTCTTTGTTTTACCTCACAAGTCCTGAATTTCAGATTGCTTGGTGGTTGTTTTTTTTTTTTCCACACTGGTGCTGGTGAATATCAAAAATGTGGAAGCAAAGACAGGAAGCCAGATTGCTGAGGAAAAAAAAAAAAAGTATTAATCCACTTTCCTCTTCTGCTCTGGCCTCAGTCTGTTGGGAGGAGTGTGAAGGTGAAAAGAGCAGGGAAACAATTTCTGAAAACCTGTGCAGTGGCTACAGGAGAACAGCATGAAAACAGGTCTGAAACTCCTTGAAGTATTATTTTTATCCCTGTGATAACCGCACTCAAACCATCTTTCACCTTCATTTTACATTCTGCTTCAAAAAAAAAAAAGGGGGGGAAACAGGCCAATGGAGCGGGATGGGAGAGATTTATCTATTTCACAGTCTTTCCCAGAAATTTGGTGGTATCAAAAAGGGACGGGCCCATTCCCAGGCTGAACTAGGGTCTGTATGCTTCACGAAGACCCAAGTTGAAGCAGATTTCAGTTTTGCATGGTCTGAATTACCCTTTGTCAAGCAGATCCTGTCACAGAAGCTTAAACTGACAGTAACGTGAAGCTGACAGCCTTGCCACCACGTGTTGCTTCTACGTGGGGCTACGGACACCGAGCAGCCAGCAAATGGTGATCCCTGGCAGTAGGTGGAAAGAGTGAGGTTCCTGGGCTTACGTGCCATGTCGTCCTGCGAGGAGACCTGTCACAACTCCTAACTTGATGTGTTTTCAATGCACTTTAAGTGATGGATGATTTGGGCCCCCTACCATTTACCTGCCAAAAGTTAATGTAAATGCTCCAGAACTTTGCAGAGGAAATGAAAGCCCAGGATGTTTCTGAAATCTGGGAGACAATTAGTGTGATTTACATCCTTGGCATTACAAGGAGCTTAAAATTTCTCATGTTCCCATGAAATGTTATTGAAGAGGTGGGGGTTTGGGAAAATTGTATTGGCTGAAATACATCGATGAGGACGCTTGTGAATAGTGTAGCTGCTAACACAGATGGAAAGCTGATAACAGGCTAAGGGGGTTTCAGATCACGTTGCCACACAAGGACATACTTTTACAGATGCTGGAACTGCTGAGCTAACTGCTTTTCATTTGAAAACTACTGCTTTGAATGGGCAAGAAATGTCTTTGCTATACTTAGAGGTGGATTATGCGATGGGAAAAAATAGAAGGGCTACTTCATGTGCCAGCACATGAAACTGCCTCTGAGTATTGCCAGAAAAGGAGAAAAGCGCAGCAAAAGCTTTTCAAAATCTGGCTGTAATGAGGAGCAGGTGTGAATTTTGCACAAGCGTAGGTTGCAGGACAGCTCCACGGGAAAGGCAACGTACTGTCGCGGTAGGAAATGAGAATGCAGAGGCGCAGAAAGTGGGAACCTCTGGATTCCAGGCCTCAAGATTTAATTTGGCGACACATGACAAACTATTTGATGCTTGTTGTTCTTGGAACTGGGTCACTGTCATCATCGGGACTGAGGCTGCACGGTTCAGCAGCAGGATTGCTGCGAAGCGGGAAGGTCAGAGGGGCACTGGGTATGGGGAAAACGCTGCTTGACAGAGAGGAGCATCTACAGCATGGGAAAGCCTCAATGCTGGAGGCTCTGGACCAGAACAGAAACATGGAGCAGTGGCAGACAGAAGTGAGGGATGCTGGTGGAACAGAGCTAATAGGAGTTTTCCATCTTTCCAGATTGTTCAGGGAACTAGCCAGCGTAACGCTGCCTTTAATTTTTTAAAATACAATTTAACTTCACGTATTTTTGCCCTGTATAACCTTCTCTCGCCTCCTTGCAAAGAGATCATTTCGGTCCACACTGGTGAGTCGCCATGGAGACTACAACCATGTGATGGCAAGATGTGACTCCACACTGCTGGAGCCTCACTGCTTAATTATTTATTAATAGGCTTTTACCCTCATAGCCTCAAGAGATGCAACATCTTGTTACCAAGGCTGGGAGAGAAACAAGAAACAAAGGCACAAGAAAGGGGGGGAAAACACAAGCAATTACAAATAATTAATTAGAAACACTATAAACATGCCAGAAAACATGTAATAGGAGTGGAAGTTGAACTCAAAAACCTATAGGTCAATATTGTTTAGCTGAGGAAATATCCGGCCAGGTGGAGGAAAAGACACTCTGTGTAAGGGAAGGTAAAGTTTGTGGCCTCCGTGCTTGCAGGGTCACCTCGCTGGGTGTCCACTGCAATCTGCTGAGGGTCTTCATGGAAACACATTGTGCATGTTCTCAGTTGGAAACCAACCCTAACGACCAGCTCATCTTCCCCTGACTGATTTTGGTCACCCGCATCAGCAATAAAGACCTTGGACGCAAGAGGACCATGCAGCTTTGATGACTGGTCACAATCTCTGAATTGCAGACAGTCTCTGGCAAGTATTTGTGAAAACTTCTCACATTCTGAAATTTTGGTTAAAATCAACCTGGAAAGTAACTGGTTAACTCACAGGAATGAGTGTCAGTTTATAAAAATGGTCAAGATGCACAGCAAGATTCCCTTGCTTTGCATTTGTTTTAATTGAACGGCTAATCCAGCCTATTACAATGGAAAGTAAGTAGAGGCAAAGGACTTATTTGAGTCATCATCTTTGTATTTTTTTAATCTGCTTTTCCCTTAGACCTCTATAGGAGCTCCAGCAGAGGCAGACCAGGTACTATCTTTTCTGAAGTTATCTGCTGAATCTAATTAACCCAACAACTTTCTTAAGGATCCTTGTGGCTGCTATGATTGGTGACTTTCCACTGGGAGGAGACTGAGAACAATTTGGCACTTTTGGAAGGTTTGTAAGGGGTCATCTGTGCCTCTAGATAAATATCAGACATGACAAGACAATACACTGGGGAAGAAAAATGAAAGTAGTTTTGTAATATGTCTTCAAAGGGGGAAAAAAATTTTAAAAAAATCCTTCAACCCCAAGCACAATAGAAAACAAAACTAGAGGAAGTGCATGGCACAGAGCCAAGCAAATTTAAGGAACAAATCTAGCAAACAATGAAAAGTAACAGCTCTGACCAAAAACAACCATTAAATGTTAAATGCTGCTCTTGTAACTGACAACACCAACAACTTTAAAGGGCTGTTTTACTAGCGTGTGTATGTGTGTGTGGGGAATAGTTAGCCTCTCAAAGGGCTGACTGTAAGTTTATATTTCTTGTGGGGTTTTTTGGGTTTTTCTTTGTGGGATTTGCTTGTATGTTTTGTTTTGTTTTTTTTCTTTAAAATTTGTGGTAATTGAAGGTGAAATGTAGAGCCCAGCTAATTGCAGGCAATAGTTGGTGCACTTTGCGTCTGGACTGTATGGGCATGAAGGACTGTAGGCATCACATGCCTGCTTGCCCTCAAAGCTATAGGGCAGATTCACCTGGAGACAGCTCTTTCTACCACACATGAATAAGACAAAAAAATCTTGTGATGATTGGACAGAGAGGAGAGACAGTGGGGGACCAGGAATGGAAAGGGTTTGCAGGCATTCCTGTGCATTTTGAATAGCATTTCCATTCTTTCCTCTTTCCTTTTGCTTGTAATGCACTCTCCAGAAGCGTGATGCACTGCTGGCTGCATATGTAGCCACAGTGGCCTTAGGTGGGATCTTAGTGTTTATCAGGTGTCCAGGCTTCCGACACTTAAGTATCCAAGAGTCTTTATTGCATTTTTCCTCACCATTTCTTCTCCCTTTGAAGGAGGACAGTGCTTGGACACTCCTCTTCTGCACAAAGGAGCCTAAGGAAAGGACTTCAGGTACAGAGGAACCTGAGGCAGCTCACAGAAATTGATGTTCAGGTCTTCCCCTGCCTGACAGGGGTCAGCAGTGTGCATCAAACCCACCCCCAACCACTTTTTTTGCTAGCGCTAAATGAGAACAGCCTTGAATGCTTTGGTTCATGTGAGCCATCCAAAGAGCTAAAAGACTTGTTCATGGTGTTGGGAACAAGGACTGAAGCTACATCTTTTTCCTTGGTGTTCTACTCTCATCCTCTTGTCCATTCTCCAAGAATCCCAAAGTTTCTGTCAGTTTGTCTCATCAACCTCCATTGACTCAGCAGTGCATTCGTAAGGATTCATCTGTACCCATCCCCGTGGAGTTTTTTGGAAACAACTCCTAACAGCTCTTGTATTCTTGCCAGGTGATTCTCTAATCATATTTAGTACAGCAAAATTAACCTATCATTAAAAATATAATTGTTCTTCAATTTGCACTTCTTTCTTAAATAGAGGCTGAGCAGAGCTCCAAAGCTCTGACTGGAACTTTGCTGCAAAGCCTCTGGCAACAAAAAGCTTATTATTTGCGAAAGAGGGGATCCTAATTGGAAAATACGATGGAGAGAAAATAGTGAATCCCCAGTAATCTCCTTCCAAAATGATAATGCATGTGGTATAATGAATATTAATGTATCATATTTATGAAATGGGGACACTGGAAAGTGCAAGATAAGTTTTCCTTCTCTATGCATTGGACTTAGCAAAAACCACTCCATGGAGTCACGTTCACCCAGCGGTTCCTGCACACCTCTGTCTCAGACACAGCTGAACTGCTGTTAAACAAAAATGCACCCAAAATTTCCTTTCTCTGTGACCCTACAATAGCCACCATCCCACCCCTGGCATTCCCTACCCACAAGCCGCCTCTTGGTCATTGCTCATTTCAGCCAAACATGCCATTCCTCACACAGCCTTGCCCACCCCTGTGAAGCCAAGAAGTCTCATGAACATGGACCAACTCTGCTGAAAACAGTGTTCTAATTTCCACTATTGCTAAACACTGGGTATCAACCTAAGGGATCTTAGAGAAAGGGAGATGTTTTATCTCTATGAACATTAAATTTCAACATAATTCAACTGGATTTTAGAGTCAGATTCTTCAGCCTTTCCTGGCCTCTTGAAGATACTGGAAACCCTTGTGTGAATAGATGCTAAGGCAAAAAAGTAAAGAACTCATAGTCTAGTCCTTATTGTTTAGATATTAAATACCAGAAAATTAAATATTAAAGTTTCAGAATTTGTCCTGAAGTCCTTGGTGGTGATGCTGTTACCCAGGGATCCTCCATATTGGCTAAATTCTTGTTTCCAACACTGTAACTGTAGTACATAAAGTTTTCTAGAACAATTGCCTCTCCCTTGAGTATAGTCGTTACCTGTTCTGGCAGACTTCTTTGTAATTTAATGTTGTAGACTTTAAAAATAATTCCCAGAGAATTGAGGTTTATTGGGGAGAAATATTCTTTTATTTACTTGCTCATTCCCACACTAATATTTTCCTGCTATCTGCTTCCTTTGGAATTAAGTGGTTAACATAGTTACTGTGTAGAAATGTAGATTTCCCCTGGCACTCCTTGGAGTGAAGAAAGGATAATTTCAGACATTTTCCTCTTTAGGTAATGCATCTGCCAGAGCTATCTCAATATTTCTATAGGACAAATGAGACTGACAGCCTGGGAGAGCAGGAAAGGAAGAACCATCACACTGATAAAAGACCTGGGTGGGACTCCAGGGATCTACACTCAGCCCTGGCCACAAACTCGGTATGTGACCATAAGAAAACCATTTAATCTCCCTATTCCTTGGTTCTCTATCTGTCAAGAATTTTGTTTTCCTTCAACTCCTTTTCTACCTTGTTGGCGTAAGTTACAAGGTCTTAGATATAGTCTCCGTCTCATCCTGTCATGTTATTTAGCAGAAGGGAGCGTGAATCTTTGCAGGGTCCTTTAGAAGCTAGAGTAGAGAGAACCCTAACAACAGTGACAATGGGAAATAACATCCCCAGGACTACAAAAGTGATTCCCTGTCTTCTGATTTTAGTCCACATAATCTCCACAGAGAATCAAAGTGTTGCAATCATCATGTAGTCCCCCTAGGATTACAGAAATGTTTCACTTCCAAAACACTTCATCCGTTAGCACTCCTAAGATGACAATTTGAACATAAGGGTGGCTCTGGGGCTGTCATAGATCTTTGTGGAGGTTGAATATGGAGTGTGACAGCAACTTAAGTGCTCTGACTTTAAACCTGATCCCTGCTACTTCTGATAAAATAAGATCTCAGGAACCTGCAGCTCAGAGTCCATGGCACAGACAAGACTAGCTTTGAATACACCCACAACAGGGTGCCATACACAGGACATAGTGGCATATGTCCTATAGGGACAATGGGTCGTATCCCATTGAAATAGTTTTGGGGTGTGCTTCCCTCACTCTGCCTCCAGCAAATGCTAGGATTTGCATCCACATGTTATTTAGAAAGCATCTAATGCTATGAGAAAACATCTCCCTCATGCTATCCAAAATCTTCAGCCACTTCCATTCAGGACAATCTCTATTTATGGAATAATTATTTTAATCAGGAGATGTATTAGAAATAGGGTATGTGCAGCTGCTGAATGGTTCCCTGCACTTCCTAGAATGGCTGCCTGAAAAAGTGGATTAAAACTGTAGGTGGAAGAGTAGTTGCCATAGAAACTGCATCACTGGAAGCTTAATTTCAATCTTTTCTTTCTTCTGATAATTTTCTACCCATTTTACCGCTCTGAACAGGTACCGTTCTATCTTGGTGCTCCCTTGCGTTCACGAAACTATCCATGATGCCACAAACCAGGAGTTAGGGTTTGGAAGTGAACCTACTGGAATGAAATAAGGGAAAACAGTGCCAAGGTTGTACTGGGGGGCAGTTTTGTGGGGGTCATGAGAGGAGCTGACTTCACCTTTGACTCAGAGGCCAAGCAGAAGACCTCAAGGAAGGTGGTCTTCCTTGGTGGAAGGTGTGAGAAGGAGGGACTCTTATTGGGCTAGTGTTGTCAAAACCCACCCCAGTTCCTGCAGGACTGTGCTGTGAGTGGATTGCTCCAGTGGTGGCGTGTACCATGGAGACCAATGCCCTCTGACTGCCACTGGACACAGTTCTTCACAGGCTCATCGTGCTCTGGGTGTGGGAGGAGAAACACTGGTTTTCTATCAGCTAGCACATATGAGAGAGGTCATCTTCAGGGCTGCAGCCTTGAGCACAGCAGGTGCCACTAGTCAACTTTTTCTATGAAAACTTGTTTGTACTAAGGACTAACTGAGATTGAGTGCTTTGGTGTACCTCTGTGACAATGAAATGAACTCAAATAAGGCCAGCTTCTGTGATGACCCAGAGCAATGCTGTTCCACATCCCTGGGACTGGAGTGGGCCATGAAGCGTGTTTTCTGCAGCTGAAATGGAAGTGGGAAGGGATGTTGGATGAAGTAAATTCACCCAACGTGCAAGTTAAGCAGGATACGGAGGTTAGTTTGCCCTGCTTCTGGAGGAAGGTGCTAGCTGGTCTCTGGCAACTGCAGGATCATATTTTGAAGTCTTGAATGACTGAACTTTTGAATGCTTCTCTGTACCTTGCCAGGTTCACACACAGTAATGCTATTTCAGATATGAAGAGCTGGGTAATTGTAGCACGGAAAGTGTCTTAAGAGGACTTGAGGGACAGTTTGCTTTGCAATGTTGCAAGCCAAAGCGAGAATCTAAAACTTCGCTTCTCTGCCTCATTTTCTGGTCTGTGGAGCTGATTCCCTCAGACACTCCAGGCTCTACAAACTTGTGTTATCAGATTTTTCTGGCTGTTCTGGTTTTCAGAGCTGTCACTTCGGGGCTGTGTTACTCTCTTACACCAGGTAGTGGAGGTAGCTTTCCAAACTTCCTTTGCTTCATGTCTGGGATGGAAACCTTGGCAGACGCTGATTAAGATGAAGAAATTAAAGGGTAGGAGTGAAATCCAGCTACTTTCACAGCAACTGTAATGCAATGGATCAGTTCCTCGCTGCTTATTTTTACAATGATTCCTACTATTTGTGACAGTTCCACTACTTCATTAATATCATTTATTTCAGCATTATCTGCACAGCCTCTGACAGGTCAGCTGGCTTTTCTGGGATTATTTCATATAGGGTTGGAAGCCTGAAGGTTCATTCTGGGTGTGCTGAAGCACAAGATTTGTAGCAACCCTGAAGCCTTACCATTCACCACTGAGATTTGGCTGACGAATTTGCTTGCTCAAGGGGGCAAATTCCAAATGCTACGAGATAAATCATCACATTAGCTAATTTGTTTATTTCTTTCCTCATTTCAGGAGGACTTGGGGTTGGGAGAAGTTCAATTTAGTCTAGCACTCCTGAAATGGAAGTCCTTTTGCCACTTAGACACAACATAGTCCTTTGCAATGCAACCTTTCAACAGTCTCTGTCCAATCCTATCACCCATCCTAATGTTGGATAAAAAAACTTGTGTTGATGTCTTAAAGAAAATAAGTCTGGTTTTCTGTCAGCCTTTTCCAAGCTCCAAACTCAGATGTAGCAGGTAGAAAAACAACTTAAGGAAAACACCCCAAAACAACCCTAAACAAGCAAGAGATCTGTGGTCAAGCAGTGAAACTTCCCATCCGACTCCATTTGCATGGAGAACAAAGGTTATCCCATTGCTTTGGGAGAACAGCGTGCTCAACTCACCTCTGTGGGGCTCTGTATAAACACACAACCTCTCCCCAGATAAAACTCACTCAATTTGCCACAGCATCCTTGGTCATTGCTGCTCGTGGTAGGGGTATTAGGGCTTTCTCCTTACTGGCAGACTTTGCCTTCCTTTACAAACCAGGTTCTGGCTTTTGAAGGAAAAGGTCCTGGACTCTTTGTACCTTCACTGGGAGCTCACTTTAAGCCCTACCTCTGCTGCCCCTACTCTGAACTACTTGCCCTCTTCAGAGAGACTTAGGTGTCTCCTGCTGCAGGGTGTGAATCAGATGGGCTTTATGCAAAGGTATCTGTGTAGTATCCCTGGCCAGGGTTATATGGACAATCAGCTCTATGGTCCCTTTCAAGGCTTTAAAATCTCTGACTTGCCAATGCTTAGTCTGCGAAGCTAATGGTTCTGATACTGGTGCGCTCACGATACCATGTTATTGGTTCAATACGTTATTTTAACCTGCAGTTTGTGCTGAGAACTATTTCCCTTAACCACATGGCTGATTTTTATCTCCTCTTGGTTGTACAGAAAAACACATGTGATTGAAACTACCGGCAAGGAGTCTGGTGTGACATTCAAGAACACATTTTGAAAAGTTGTCATCAGCATTTTCCTTGCATATTATTGTTCTGTAATTAAGCAATATATGTGACTTTAAAATCCTTAATAAATCTTAGCATGATTTATGGGGATCATTTGTTTCAGCTTTTTGTTAAATGGCAGTAGATTTGGAGCTTTTATTACAAATTGTTTTCATTTAGCCTTTAACCATCCTCTAGCCTCTGGATAAAGCACTTATTTGCTGCATGCCATTTTTTATCATTTTGGAGCTAGACCTAAAGCAAAAATAGAATGGAAGAGCAATCCCAGTGGAGAGAAACAAATGAGTGAGGCAAACGGATGAGGAGGAGAATGGACAGAGGAGTAAATGAAGAAGCAGATTGGGTGACTGACCCTCTAAGGAGCTAACTGGAGAAACTGTGGTTGAGAACGGAGGTTTTAATGTCATATTGTAAAATTGGAAGCCTTGGCATGGTTTTGTTCTTGGCTAGCTTTGGAGTGCACGTTTGTGCAACAGGGAGATCAGTGATAGCTTTGGATGCCCAGGACTTGGGCTCAGACCAATCCCAGGTGCTCCATGGTATCTGTGTAGGTGCAGCTATCCTGAAACTGGGCTACATGCATGTTCACTTCGGGGCTGTGTTACTCAAGAACACAGCCTCAGGAGTCATTTGCATCCATGTTTGTCAAACGCAGCTGAGGGTCAACGTTCAAGACTGCTAAATAGAACCTGGAGTGGTCCTGGGAGAATGAATCATCTTCAGTTTAACTTGGGTTTCTAGTTTTGCTTTCCCCAAATAATCAGAGAGCTCCAGTGTATCCAGGCGATGTTCCCAAACCCCTAGAGCTTAATTAGCTTTTGTTTGGGTCATTATCTGGTTAAAAAAGAACAGAAAAAAGACCCTCAAAACTTTCCAGAAGGTGCGTTGTTTGGCATTAGCACTTTTCTACCCATTAATCCCAGTTTTGGAGGAAAACCCAAAACCACGTGGTCTGAGAAACCAGTCAAACCACATGAAAAGTGAACAACTGGGACTAACGAACCTGAAAATGATCGGTCCAAATTATTCAGTAAATATAGCGCTTAAGAGTAATGAAGCTACTTGCACAGCACTGGGACTGTTTTCAGAGCTATTTGCCAACCAGACAGCAGACTAAATTTGCAGCAAATGCTGGGCCTGATTCATCGCTGTGTTTTCTATCCCCGTGTGACTCTGGTGGCTGTATTGCGGAGTAATGAATCGAGTTCATTACTCAAGATGCGCAGTCCCTCCGCTCACACCAACCCGTCACTTCCCGTTCGGAGAGGTCTGGCAGAACTAAGTTGGACGTTATGCAAAATTTAAGTTTTAGTTAGTTTTCAGCGGGTGCAAGAGGCAGTTGGTGGGACGCAGGAACAAGAGCAGAACCACCACGCAGCAGCAACCAGCGTTTTGCCCTGACTTATGACAATTTTTGTGTTGTTTCCTGGCCATGCCGATATTTTTTCTCCCAGTCCTAGTTTTATCTGAGAAGCCAAACCACAGTCACCTGGTCTTGCAGGGTTGTTTTTGCTCTGGGTCCTTAGAGTGTTCCACAGAGAAGTCTGCAGAAGAACTTCCTCAGTTAAGGGTCTTAGGCTCACAGATGTCACTCCAGAGCGCAAGACTACCAGAATTACCTGGTTCTTTCCACACCAACTTCATATTTTCATTTTGAAATTAAAACAGTCTAAAACTGAATTGGGTGGTTCTATGCTGACTTAACATTGGAAGCTTCAAATTCAGCATCAATCAAAATTATTATATTCTGTGCAGCCTGTTTAACTTCTTTTAATACTAACAACAGTAGCTGATAATAGCAATTCTTCCCTGTGAGGGTGGTGAGGCCCTGGCACAGGGTGCCCAGAGAAGCTGTGGCTGCCCCTGGATCCCTGGCAGTGTTCAAGGCCAGGTTGGATGGGGCTTTGGGCAACCTGGTCTAGTGGAGGGTGGAATCAGATGATCCTTAAGATCCCTTCCAACCCAAACCATTCTATGATTCTATGACAGTTTGCCTACACGTGTGGCAGTGCCTGCAGTGGGAGGAAGGCTCAATGACAGAGATGAACAACCCTACCTTCTGCAGGTTCACAGTTCATGTTTGTGAAACACTATAGCCAACATTATGAGCACTGCATGGCTAAGAAGAGAGGGGGAGGGATGTGTAAGGGAGAGCTCAGCCGCAAGGAGAGTTCAACCCCCAAACTACTTTCCTTTCTCTGGATAAGGAATGGCTACAGCCCTGTTTTCATGAATCAGAAATGTCATTCCCTGCACATCACATCCAAAGCCCTGTGGCTGGGATGTGGAAAAATTTATAAACATGTAGGCTGGACTTTTATTTTCTGATAATCTAGTTTAGTGTGACAAATAGCCCCATGAACAGGACACCCGCTGGCTCTCACTGTACACGTCACTTGGACAGCCTCCAGCTCTCTAGTGCCTGAGGTGTTGGCTTCCTTCCCAGTGCTTCCCTCTATCTGCAGCCCTCCAGCGAGTTTTCATCACTTCAGCCTCTCTTCTGAGGCAGTGACCCTGATGTACTTGTCACACAGTGTTCAGAGGTAGCCATGACACTTACCAATTGTGCCAAGCACGATTTAGGAAGTTAGACGGTTCTTCATTCTCTTTACCATCCTGCTGCTTCTTCTCCTTGGTGCTCTCTTCTTCCCTCTCTGGTGCTCCATCCAGAGAGGCCTTGGATGAGGTTGCAGGTTGCTCTCCACACACCTCTCTATTGCTACTGCTATCTTACTGTGTAATAACCAGCAGCCCAGTCAGTTCATTCAAGAGTGACTTTACCTTTCTGTGTAATGGGTATATTATTTGGTTATTCTTCTAGACAGCTCCCGGCTCAGTGAATCCATATGTTAAATCATTTTTAAAACACCTCAGAAGGGAGTTTCAATACCACATGCACCAGATGCCTGCCTTTATCCACTTCTCCATTACCACTCAGCTGGTTTCCCACCAGCTTAGCTGATTCCTTGTCTGTTGCAAATTGTGACGCAGTGGAAGTGAACCACGTTATCTTCATACAGGACCATGGCATCGATACAATATAAACAATCCTGGCACCCCAAAGTCCCAAATATTTCCAGTTGATGGAATGAGTGTCTGTGAAAATATCAAATGTCTCTGCTGATCCCTACATCAGTCAAATGAGGTGGTCTGAACTGATCTCATGATTTCAGAGATGTCTTCAAAGAGGCCTCAACCCATCTCAGAGTGCAAAACATTATTATAGTAGTGTGGAACTTACTGAACTGTTGTTTTTGGTTTTTTTCTTAACAAGCAGTTGACAGCAGAATGTACTGAGGTGGGCAGATGGGTACATTTTCCAACATGCAGAGTTTGCAGTTTTGCTTGGGTACTGTCGGCAAAGCCTGGTAGGCATTTGCACCTGCAGGAAAGGTGCTCTCCATTAATGCACATGTGCACAGGTGACATTGGGGCACTAGTGCGTGTGACGCACCCTCATGTGCTGCATCCAGGAGCAAATGCTGTTGTGCATCTCACACTCACATTTCCATATGAGACAGACTTTTATCTAATCACTTTCTGATTATGCCTGAAAACTCAGCTTTTGCATTCTCTGAATCACTGCAGTCCAGTTCTTATACAGAAATCATTAGCCTATGGAAATACTCTCTCTTTTACCAGCAGATGAAGCCGTATGCTCATCCAGAGGCAATTACTCTTCTAATACAAGTTCTATAATAACCTTAAAGAGTACAGAATGGCATAATTGTTTGCTTTAATAAATACTTCAGAGCACTTTAGCTGCACTGTAAAATGGCTTCACAAAATCCTGTTTCAGCTTCTTCCAGTCTGTCTGCAATGACCCGCATCCTTCTGGCCATTTTTTCTTCTTGGAATTTTGCTGTGGCATCCAAATAGGGACGTTTTGAATCAGAAATGTGAGGAGTTAAGAATTTTTCTCTCTTTCTCTTCTAAATGATTTTTCATCATATGTTGGAGCCAAGTATCTATCAGGGCAAAATCAATAGCAGCTTCCAGAACTAAGAGAAAAAGCCCCAGACTTAATACACTTCATGCACAGCCACTGAAGCTGTCTATCTAAAGGAAGCTAATAGAGTGACTCATCCTACAGGTTACTGATGTTTGAAATAAGCCCGTTGCTAAAATGGTTAGGAACAATGTAATTCTTAGTATTACAACCAAAGTAGTGCTCCTGCTTCTTCGCCTTTACAGATACATCAGAGCGTTAACTATCTCTCTGGTCTCAGTTCTTAATATCTGAACATCTGCGCATGCTAAAATAGATATAACCAAACAATCTTCTTCCTTTCTTCCTTCCTGTGGGAACGCGTGCGAAGAGTTGTATGCCGAGTGACAAGGACAGATAGGAACTGAAGAGATATGTCTCTTTGCTGGGACTTCAGCATCCCATTGCCTGTTCGCGTGAGGCTAGAAGCAAAGATCAATGACCCTCTAGTCTTTTCTGTTATTTTTTTCTTTTCTAATATTTTAGGTGGATTCAAGACTCCGTTTCCCTCCCTTCTCCACTGCATATTGTGAAGCAACCAGTGAGTTGGGAAGGAGCCTCTGGCAGACAAGAACCATTATTTAAAAGAAAATTTTTCATCTGAGCACCAAAACTTCATTGAAGACCATCTGTGTGACACCCATGTCACTGAGCTTGCATGTAAGTGCAACCTTTACTCTTTAGGACTATCTAGGCCACGCACACATGGTTCACAACAACTTTATTCCCAGTCCCTCCATGAAGAATAGGGCACAGCAGAGCTGCTAGCTACGTATCAATCAGGGAGCACTGGAGAAAACATCAGAAAGGACATTTCTTCTCTCCCTCCCAGATCCTGTGATGTGATCTATCCAGAATACAAAATGCACCCTGTGTCCAGGAAACAGCAACCAAAAACCACCCGGAGACACAAATATTGTGGCTGCAGCACATTTAACTAGTATGTAGATGGACAAAACAGCAACAGTATTACATACAATTCAGGAACATTAAAGAAAATATACTACTTGCTGGAAAGCATAGTGCTGCTCTCCATCTGCCTTATCACTGGATTCCAATGGTTGGGTGCCCACAGACCTTTTGCATTAAATTTTACATTGATTTTTATGACCAGTTATTACATGTAATGTCTGAGCACTCCAACTGCTCTGTCTCCTCCCTGGTGTGGTATGAAATAAAGTTCATGGCAGCAGTGTAATGGATGGCTCGGACCAACTCCAAAAGTGGGGGTTTATCAGGTAATTATTTGAGGGGAGTCAGAAAATGTGCTCTTTTATGTCTACGTATAAAAACTGCATTAAGTTTGGAAAGAGCCAAAACATGTCATATCATGGGTTCCCAGTGCTTATTACTTCAGTCCCAGTTCTCTTCCCTCCCTTTCCCTTCCAGAGGAGGATTTCTAGCTTCGCTGGGAGGAGGCCAATTCCAGCATCCCATCACTCCCAGCCCAAGGAGAAGGGGATGCACTGGTGTACCCCTTCCTGGAGCACCTGTAGGTACTGAGCTGGATGCTGGCAGAGCACAGGCTTTTTAACAGCTTGGCAAATCCAAGGTCTGCATACCTCCCTGTATAAGCTATAATGTGGCTTCCAAAACTGTAATTGCTAAGGCTGCCTTAGCAGGTATTTGGTAAAGACGTGCTAATACTGCCTGCACTCTGGGACCTTCCCTACAAGAAAGGCAGTTCTTGATGCTGACTTCAAGGTGGACTGTACCCTCACCAGGAAGACTCAGCAGATGATGAATTTGTATGGGCTTGTACTGCGTATTTGCACATTTCAGCATTTTCCCCTTAAAAAGACAGTACCACTAAAAAAAAATAAAATTAAAAAAATACATTGAAACATTTGATAAGGTGAGAATAATGAGTTAAAAAGAAATGGAAAAATTCCCCCAGATTTCTACACGGCATTTGCCTGCCTGGGATACAGCTAGATGGCTGGTGGCTCAGGCTGGAAGGAGGTTCAGCATCATTTGATTGTTGTGGAGGGAATTGTGCCTTTTCTATACATCTCATTTATATCTATCTGAGAAGAGCTGGGCCCATTGTCTCAAAATTGCTTTGAGATGGGACAGGATGAAGCAGGCTGTGGATACATGAGCTATTAGAGCTATTAGCGATAGCAATGTTAGACAGTATCGCCTGTCGGTCTGCTTTACAGTTATAAATGTATATCATTTAAAATACAATAAGGGGCCAGATGCTCAACTGGTGTCTGACATCTATCCACCAGCTTCCCTCTGCTGCAGTTTTAGCATAAATCACTGTCTTTCCGGGGAAGATAAATATTAAAAAATTTGGTTGGTGTTGGTTTTGAGATCGAAGCTATGCCCGTGACATCTGGATTCACTGCCAGGTCACATGTCCTTGGGATGGTATTTGATTGTGTATACTTTGTCCCGAGACTGCAAATTGGGAGTGGAAAGGAGGAACAAATATAACATAATAAGACCTTTTTACTGCAAATCTTCCAGGAATCCTTGCTTGTTCGAAGACAGAAAGTTAAAATGGTTTTATTCCTTACATGCCGGGGACCAAGGAATCCCTTTCCTGCCAGCCTGGACATCTTATTTCAGCAAATAACAGTTTAACATAGGTTAAGAAAGATGAAGAGCTCTATGAATCACAGTCCTTGGGTTCACTTCACCTACGTCTCTGCATAATGCCTCTACGCCAGCTGCTGAGCATTATCTCTGGTTTCTAATCCTCTAATTTCAGAGTTCTTTTGTGCAGATTATTGCTAAAAACTTCATGTAATTAATATCAATTATTTAGATTTGCAGTTTAATCAGTGTCAGATATTTTTCAGCTCAGAAAGCAGCATTATTCCTGTTGCTATTATTATTAATTGCCAGTCTCGGTCACCCAAATAGATGATAACAGATACAAATGTAGATTCAGTTAATGCCAGGACTATGAATGACACAAGCTGATAAAAGCCACAAAATTCATGAGAATCACATTTTTATTCTTGTTACTCTGCCTGAATCTGTCCAGTCTGACAAATCTGGTCTCTGTGCACCTTCAAAGTCCCCTCGTTGCCAGGTAGCTTGTGCATTCAATTTAGTTTGCTGTTGAACCGCTCTGAATAAACACTCATTTAAATACCACATTTACTCACACAAATGATGCCATGCTCCTCCTCCTCCTCCTCCAGATCACTCTCAAATCTAGATTACAATCCTCATATCCTTTTATTTTAAATTCTGGCCAGCTGTGACTTTTGGGCATGTAGCTGAGTCATAGCATAGTCAACATGTGTCTATGACCATTATGTTAGGAACCACAGCAACATTTGTTCCAGTGTATTTCAAAGCCAGGTGGATCCTACCCCATAACCTAAGTGTTAAGGGAAAGATGCCGCAGAAAAGTGTGGTTTACCCTGGAACGTGCAAGCTCCTGCTGGCAGCTCTGTGAGTGGAGCTGGTGTTCTCTTAACTCAAATCACAGACTCAGGTCTCACACCTAAATTACCCCATTTTACCAGCTCTGACCATCCAGTCACAGCCTTCTGCTTCCTCTTTTGCAGTACCTGGTATCAGATGGTTCAAGGTACCACCAAAAATTAACCCTGCTAGATGTAACCATGTATTTGAGATTGGGAAGCTGGAGGAGGGAAAGCCAGTGCCTGGAAGGTGGAAGTGAGCATCTTGGACCCTGCCGCTTGCCTTGGATTAGCACGAGGAGGGGATGAGAACTTGCCACTTCCAGCAGTTTTCCAGGTTTGAGTGCTGTCTGGGCTGCTGTATTCCTGAGAAAGGACTAGACGAGCCAGAAATAATTATATTTTGGTAAATATTTAGGCCAAAAAGGCACAGGTAGATAGTGCAATAGTCTCATAACCTCTTGACTTACGGCAATGACAAGCCATTAAACCGTTTAAATGCCCGATTTCATGCCAGATGAATTTCCCTTTTTATTTTTTTAGAAGTTTCCTTTCCACTAAATTCAACGATTTACAATTGTCTGATGTGGCAGAAATTCTTTGCTTTACTGACATTAAGAAATTCTAGCAGCAATTTGATGGAAAAATTCTGCAGTCCACATACTCTGCAGCAGGGGCAGGGGTGTAATAGCTGGTGAGGCGAAAACAAGGTTTTCCTTATATCTCACCTACCCTCTTAGCCAAGTTAAAAGCAGTGAAAGAGACAATATGAAGCACGTGGGCTGTCACAGTGCTTATATTTCCAGACTGTGTAGGAAATTGTAATTACGGCATGGCTTAATTTACAAGCACTTGATTTTACAGCCTTAACAACCTTTCAATGCAATATTTTGCACGTAACACAAAACTTCATTCTTCCCTCAGTGGCGCAGTATCTTAGAGTGATTTAGATGCTTAACTCGGGTGTCCCAGAGCTACAGTGACTGCTGACATTCAGGTACGGGCTATCAGAACTGGCCATGAGTGACCACAGTCAACGTGCACAGGCAGGAGTGACAGAGGGACCCTGGCTTGTCGTTAGAAAGACTCCAGGGTGGGACAATAAGGCTCATGAGCTGCCTGCTTTTTTCTTGAGTCAGAACAATACTGCCGGTCTCCAACTTTTCAGCTCAGTAAATGCATGCGGAAAATTTTAAGTGTTTTTATTAGGAAAAAAGTAGGGGAAAAAAGAAAAGAAAAATAGAAAATCATGCCCCAAGTGATAAAGTGTTTATAATAAACTCATCATTTTGGAGGAAGAGAATGTGGCATTCTGCACTTTCTAAGAGAGCATCAGCAGAATAGGGCAGAGAGAATATTATCTCTAAAAGCTATGCATCATTCTCTTAAAATGTGAATGTCCCATTTCTAGCTGAACAAATAAACCTCTACAAGTTGGATGCAACTAGTACTAATGAATCAGAGTGCAGACTGGGAAAATAATAAAGAACCAGCCAAAAAAGCATCTTTCAAGAGAAAAAAAAAATTAAGCCATTATTTGAAAATTGTTCCACTAATGTGCTGTGAACAAAGGGCTATTAGCCTGAAAGGACCAAACAGATTTTATTTCAGAGTACTTTATTTGCAGCAGGATTATAACCAAGATCCTCAGCAAACCCTTCAAACAGAGCATGCGTTATTAAAAAAACCCAGAAACCTTTTTCCCATTTACCATTTCCTCGAGATGTTTCTGTTTTGTCTCCCTAATGTGCTTACAATGAGTGTGCAGTCTCCACGTGGTTTAACGTCCAAATCAAAGAGTGGATGGAGGCAGGCAGCAGCATTTCATGTAAATGTTTTATGGTTTCCACTCAGTTACAAGTGCCACAAAACCCATTGCAAAGACCAAGATAATGCAAGATCTGATCTCATACATGCTCATGTTCGGTGCAATGTTGAATGAAGACTCCAGGCTATTTTCATCATCCAAGTGCTAAAGTTTATTATCTGTAACACATTCCTGCCTAGAAGCGCTCACTGAGGTTGTGTTAGACACTAAAGAGCCACCTGGAGTTCTTGCCCTCAGGAAGAGCTAAATTGGACAAAACCGAAGAAAGGTGGTTAGAAGGCAGAGATGAAGCGATTCGTGAAGGGATGCAGAGCAGGTCAGTGGTATAGATGTAAGCCTGCATGTATTGAGTTAGTAGTAGTGTCCTGATGGCCATACCTTCGGGGATGACACTAGGTGTTGATATAGTGTTTTTCTGGGCAACAATGTGCCTTTGGTTTGCTTTCCCAACTGCACAGCTCGAGGAAGCTTGTATGACTGTGTCTCCCATGCTGAGAGAAATCTGGAGCTCTGCTTTGGGCATCATTTCTGAGCGTGCTGCATACTCTGTGCTCCTTCCGATGTCCCAGCACCCATGGGATGACAGCTCTGAGTCCTGCCCATGCTGCTAAGAAACCTTGAGCCACTTCTGGGCTCTTGAAAAAGATGGTGAAAAACATGGTCATAGACATAGCTGTCATCAGGAAAGCTGATCCCTGTATTTCACAGGAGCTTCATTCTCTTTTCTTTTTTTTTTTTTTCCTGTGGTCTTTAGACTAGGCAAGTTCACGCTCAAAATCACTGTCTTTATCGAGCTCGTGTCACTGCCTTTATTGAGCTGGTGGCTTACAAAAAGTGCTCCCCAAACAGTGCAGTTTCTGTTCTTTCCATCCCAGAGAGATTTCATAAAAGGCTGAGCAATTTCTGAAAAGGGACCCTGGCATTTTGAAATTTCTTATGGAATGAAGTTTCCCTTCCCCAAACTGCTTTTGCAAATTGCCTCATTGGAACATTTGTTGGTGTATAACATAATTCATAGGCGAGCCAATGTGATGAGGCTGAAACAAAGTGCTTCAACCTTACCCAAGCAGAATGTTAAATAAAAGTCAGATGAAATTGATACTGTCCCCTGAAACATTCAGATTTTCAGAATCAGCATTTTCTCATAGCAAGCTGTTCCAGATCCCCTGCTGGCAGCAGGCTCAGAGACAGCTTTCTCTGGAAGAGCTTTAAGAGTAGAGTATTATTATTGTTATTATTATCATCAATAATATTCAGAGGAAATGGAGCTAGAAAACAGAGGCTGGAGGATAGATTCTGCTACAGCTTTCTGTGTTCACTAGCAATATCATTTTGGATTCACAGGGTCACATATAGAGGAGAATTCAGCTCTATAAAGTATTCTCCACCTTTCTTTGCATCAGGTGCACTCAGTGCATTCCTTTACTCCTTGGCTGACTCATTCACATGCTACCAACGCCTGGTGCAACATCATAACTAACTCCTAAATGCTCCTTTTGTGCTTTTTGCCATTATTTTTTGCCAATTGGGTAGAATAGAAAGCTAACACCAATGTGCAGGAGAGGGAGGTCTTTGGACTGTGGTGAGCTCAACAGCACTCCAATTAGCTAAGCAAGGTGGACTCATCCAGTGTGTCGAGGCCATTGCAGCTTGCTGGCTGCACAGCTTCAGTCAAATATCTCCTTGACAAGTGCAATTTAAAAGCCTTTAGGATGATTGTTAATGCATACACTCATGGTTGTGTGCCTGTTTGATGAGCAATCCCATTAGGTGGCTAAGCCTGGATGGCAGAGAGAGTGGGGCAGGATGGGTTGGTGTCTCATGGCATGAGCTGCTCGCTCAGGCATCAGCATTGGGTTTATAGCAGGGCGCAGAAAGATGTGCATAACTCTCAGTCTCTGAGGGTTTTCATCCCAGCTGGGGAGCCCGTGGCTGGCAGTTGCCGTTAAGTCCCCAAATGGGATCTATAAATTTATTTTCCTTTAGAAGGGATTATTGACACATATGGCTGACACATATCTTTCCAGGCTTGGTCCTTCATGCATGAAATGTAGTGTCTTCCCCTTTAAGGAGTTTACTGCCTCACTGACCTTTATATTCTGCAAAGAGGCATTTTAATCTCCCACACTGCTGCGTTGCTAAGTGGTTTCTCATTTGACTTGTGCTACTCAATGGTCTTTCCATGTTGACGGGCTCTATTAAGTCACTAGGAGTTAGTCTGGAACTCTTCTAAGCTGCTATTTTCAGTAATAACACTCCTATTTGATCCCCAGGTTGGCCGCACCCACAGGAGGTGGGAGGAGATGTGGAAGCACAAATTCTCATTAAAAGGAAAAGCAATTTTCTTTGGGAGTACCTCAAGGCAACTGGAAAGGGACAGAGCCCTGGTTCCAGTATGAGCCAAGCTAAGACTGGAAATCTTTAAATTAATCAATTTTCCTATCAAGGAACTTCCAAAAATGGTATTTATTCACTCACAGCCTGTCTACGAGACTAGAGATCGTCTCAATATTTTACAGCTGAATGGTGTAAATGTTCACTCCTACCAACATTTTCTCCCTGGGTAGAGTTTGTACATAAACAAATTGTGAGTGCTCGTTTTTCAGCATCATTTTCCATGTATAAGTTGCCAGTCATGTGACTTATTTTCCTTGAAAGGAATGGGGGCAGGGAAGCAAGAAAGATCTTAAGAAAACTGTCCATGGAAGACAGAAGAACATGCATTTTTTTCACTGAGGTCATCTCTTTATCACAGAAAGGATGGGAGCAGCCAGGTCGTGCATCTTGCATGAAGGAGCTGAAGCCACCAAGTAGGTCACCCAGCATGGGGTGAGTAAGGATACAGAATGAATGAGCAAATGGCAAAGCCGGTCAGTCAGCCCAGGAAGCTCTCTGTCCCCTTTACCTGAGAAATTAAAATGAACCTTTCCCACCGATCCTCTCTGCTGCTTTATCCACTGTCTCTTGCTTCAGCTCTGCATTCAGGAGCCTTGAAACCCAACAGCAGGGACAGCCCTAATGCTATTTCCAAACCTTTGGGTTTTTGGAAGTAGGCAGAATTAGAGATCACCCAGGGAACCCCTCTGACTGTGAGGCCCTTGGTGCAAATGCCTTGTGTTGTTCAAGTTCTTGTTGGTTAGAGATGAGTGCAGATCTTTGCATTTTCCCTCTTCCCCCACTCACTCACCAGTTCCACCCCATCTTTTCCCTCTGCACCCATAATATGAGGCTGGTTTTTATACGCCTGTACAGCTGTAGCATGATGAGGCATGGGGCCCCTGGTCTAGTGTCCTCAGGCACAGCAACAGAGCTAGTAATGATCACCCAGATGGGATGAGGTTGGGACTGGCAATCTTCCTCACTTGATGGCTTGAACCCTCTGCACCACTTAGTCAAAACAACCAGCGCTGCCATTTGCCAGTGAGATTGTTAGTGTTGGAGGAACAGGAAAATCTAATGATGAGGAAACTGCCTGCGGATGATGCACTTTGACTCCTTCTCACTGAGCAAACGTGCAAGCGAAGGCCTGTTGGAGCCATGCGGCTCTTGTCACTGAGACAAGGCACTGAGAAATACCAAGAGGGGCTGGAGGTGGTGTCTTACAGCAGCAGGCAGCCGCCGGGCAATAACCTCAAAAACCAGCTGAACTCTACCCAATACTGCTTAAAGACATTCTACATCAACAGTGACACATGGAAAACCTAGTGATGACTAGGACAAGAACCATACTTCCCCCTTAAATGTTGCTCTCCCCACCTGGTTTTCTGGAGGACAAACTGTTTTGTAGTATCATCTTTATCTTCTAACTTCTCCAGAAGTTCACAACAGGGAGAAGGTGCTGAGTGTCCGAAAGGGTCTGATGTCTCCCAGTCGCTAGAACCACATGAAGCTCCTTGGTGTAGCTCCAGCTGCAGAAACCTCTCAGGCTGCAGAACACCACACAGAAATGGGCTCCAAATACAAATCTCTGGGTGAGTTTTGTTCATTATTTTCTGGGCTAGCCACAATGAAAACGTATACACATATAGTACAATAATAATACCAACCTCATAATGACTAGGGAGAGGATAAAAAATGTGGGCTTTATCAAAAAAATGATCTCTTTTAACAACAAATTGTAACTAATTAGACTTTGAATGGGAAATCAAATGAAAGTGCATGAAGGCTCAATTTTCCATACAGCTGACGATCTGACCTTTTTAGGAGTGGGAAAGAAAATTATTTTTAATTAACATGACTAATCATTTCCTGTCATTTTCAGATAATTGGCTTTGTCAAAAAAATGAGCTGTTTTGGTGGGAAACTGGGGGGGTGACAGTGGCAGCTCAATTGGCACATTTAACCTTTCAGATTCTGCCTGCAAAGGGAATTTTGAATCCTTGTTATTGCGCTGAAGAGGCTTTATATGGAAATCTGGTGCCCTCCCCCTCTGCCTTTCCATATGGCTCATAGAAATTCATACATAGGGAAAAAAAATATGTGACACGCTGCTAGACTTTCACTTTGAAATAGTCCTTTATTAAAAAACGCAGAGGAGACAGTTTAGCTAATACACTGTTTTCTGGTACATCTTGAGGTCACTCACGTGATCTAGGACACAGGGTCAAATCTCAGAATCCTTAATAGCATCTTCTGCTCAAGCTAGCTGGGAATTTGGCGTGACTGAATGTACCCAACTTTTTCCTGACTGAACGGCGAGCAATTGGAGATGGCCAGACCAAATGCCGTAGAGACTGTTTCATTGTACCTGCTTACCTGAAATTTGGAAGCCTGTAATGGAAATCTAGGGCCATGAGATATGACTCCTTCTTTTAAGCAGCAATGAAACCTGGTGTATTGGAGGCTTTCCTAGGCAATCGGTGTAAGGTTTTAATGCAGACTTCAAGGGACGGGCAGAGCGATTGGAGAGAGACCAAAGGAAAGCAGGAAGATCAAATGTCTCTGAAACATGACCTGCAAGCAAAGACTGAACAGCCTGGGATCGTTCAGCTGAGAGAAGAGAAAATTCAGTGGGGAACTTAAGTTTTGAATAACATTAAAAAGGCGCTTAGAAAGGCTATAATCTGTCGTCCACTTTCAGAATTAGTAGGATAGGTAGAAGCAGGAATAAATTGCAGCAGGAAGGACTCAGAATAGATATCAGGAAAAACTTTCAAGTGATGAAGAGAGCAGAGCACCAGGAATACAGCAGAGTGCCTGTCTCTAGTAGACTTTAAATGGGACAAACATCTGTTGGGGATGACATGAGGACAGTTTATCCTGCTCTGGGGCAGGAAAATGGATCTGTTGCTCTGCTGAAGTCCATTCCAAATGTGATGTCCATAATTGCATAGGAGAGGAAACATTCCTGTTTGATATCAGCAGTACTGGATAAAGCTTTAAAACAGCAAGCAGCTATTGAAATAGAAGGAAGACAGAAGCAGATTCAAAGTGGGTAGCAATGGATATTGGATGTAAGTGCTGGCATGAACAAAAACACCCTGGTTAAGCAACTGAGTCAGTTACTTTACCCCAGCAAGGATCTGCTGATGGTAGTGTAGTGCCTGCTGGTGCGGTGCACTGCTGGGGCAGGATGCTCAGTGGTTTCTCAGGCTCTGGGGTGGTTGCTGGTGCAGCCATAACCTGGTTCCTGGTATAATTTGCTTGACTTGATATTGTTTGTTATCTTGTGGGCAGGACGGATCATGAGACCAGGCTGAAATGTCTCTTGAAATGACAGTAACATTCACTGAAACAGCAAAGGAACAGCTCAGATTGTTGCTGCCTTCAAAAATCTCTTTTCTTCAGAACAATTGAGCTCATGGCATGGTTTTTCCATTCCACCCCTACTGCCAAAACAAAACCAGAGAAATCTGAGTATAAACCAAATTATTTTCCTATGTAGAAGAAATATCTCAGACTTCAAGTTTTTCCTACCTCCTTTTTCTGCTGTTGCTCGCATAACAGAGAAATGGAGTGTGATGCACTCCATTTTCAGGAGGATGAGCAACAAGCAGGTTATGCTCCTGAACTATGTAACAACAGCAACTCCTGTCCCTTCCTCTTCTTTAACTGACACATTCCATAGCATGCAATCCCCTATTTTATTGATATCGAAACCCTGCAGCCATTTTTATTCATGAAGCAGATCAGAACAAGTTTCTCTAATGACTAAGAGATGTATTTGAGAGTGCAGAATTCTGCAAATTAGCAGTCAAACACAATAAAAAAAAATCAAAGATACTGCATTACAAAATACACTTTGTTCATTTATTTTAACAAGTATCACTTATTTTCAATTATTTACAGTGCTAGTTAGCATACTCATAAAAGTACTGTGACATACTGAGTTAAAAGTAAAGGATTCTTAGTGCTGGGAAGAGCACTTTGCTATTAAACACTGGCAAAAAATGGGAAGGAAATGTTACGGTGGGCTGTTTTCCTGGGGTTTTTTGCTTCTTGTGGAGGACTTTTTGATGGGGTGAAGATAATTGGGTCTGCAGATTAAGTGAGTTAGGAATTAGCTGAGATCTCACTGTGAACAGTTTTGTAAATTCCCACATTGCACTTTATGTCTTCCAGCTCCTCTCTCTCTCTTTAACAAATCCAACATTCATGGCCTTATCTCAGGGTGTCCTTTTTAGTCGGAATTCTCCGGCTTTCTTCAGCGGCTCATCATTTAAAGACAGTTATTTTCTTGGCATTTCATTTCCTGCTTTTTTCCTCTTCTTCTTGCATCTTTTATAGATGGTGATAAATGTGAATAACAATGCGCCCAGTGTGAAAAGCGGAGTGTAAAACCCAATTCCATTCAATTTCTCTTTTATTCTAACTTTAAGCCTCAGATTTACCCATGTCTCACTCCACTGGACCTGTCACCTGAATTAAATAGAGACTCTTAAAACTGATTGCTGCAAGGAAATAGATCTTAGAAGCAAGAACGTAACAGCATCTTAAAGAAAATTTCCTAATAAATGTGGAACCTCATTTAAATTTTACTTCCCACCCCTGAGATCTGGAAGCGCCTCAATGCTAATCAGAAAGGGAGAAAAGTGACCTTAATTTTGGATGATCTATTTTCAAAATCCTGTTGAAGGCAGCAAAATACCCTGATAATTTGCACATCACGTAAATGGCAGAGAAAGAGAGGGGCCGGCAGGCAGGGAATACTGAGCCGCTTGTCTGCTTTTACGCGTCACTGCTGACACCTGCTGCGTAACCGCCTGGCATAGCCATCTTCCTGAGAGCAGTAAAAGAGCCAGCTCCTCCGGCTGGCAAAGGGAGTCCCTGCTTTTGTAGCAGGAGGGTCATCGTCTCAAGCTTGTCTGAACTGTGATGAATGAAGCAGGTTTAATAGCGAGAGAAAAACAAACAGCTGTCTGGGTTGGGCAGGAGAGGCTTTTTTCCAGCTTTATACTGCTTTTTTCTAGTATTCAGGGCTCTTGCCTCTTTCTTCAATATTTGCTTGGCATCTTGATAACCTGAGCTTTTTTTTTTTTTACTGTCTCAGTCTGAACTGGATGGGACTGAGCTGCCCTTGGACCCTGGCCAAGCAAGTAGGAATCATCAGCAGGCGATGCTGTAGGCAGCGCTGATATAGATTCAGGGCAAGGTTGGTTTAAAAATAAAAGTGACCATCTTGAGCAACGGTTGTTTCTTTAGCACACCTTGCTTGCTCGTCGAATGGGTATGGGTTAATCTGGTTGGTGGCTCGCTGCCAACATATGGGAGTTCTGGCAAAAAGTGCGGCTTTCTGTTCCCGCTGTAAAATGAGGAGTTTCTCACCTGCCATAAACCTTCATGCTGTAAAAAGCTGCTCGACACAAGGAGATGCCCAGCAGTGTTATCATAGTTATCTGATGTGACACGGTAAGCACTCAGAAGTCGGCTCACTTTGGCATGGTGATGCAATGAGGAATCTGATGGACAACTTGTATTGCTATCATAGACCATGGGAGGGGGGAAAAAAAAAAAAGAAATAGAGAAGAATTTTCTCTTTAAATAGATGCTTGATAAAAGAACAAAGGCAGGTAATGGATAGATTTGCTTTGTTAAGGAAGTGTCCATAGTATTTGCATTTTATAATTGTTCCTGCAAAGGTTGGTGTGAGCTGAATCTCAGCTCAGCTTTCTTGCGCTTTTTCTTTTCTTCCTGTGTGGAGTGGCAGAATGCTAAATAGCTTCGCTCCATCATGCCAGGTGTCACAGCATGATCTCTAGTCATTCCTCTGCTGAATGGCAAACCAGATGCCACCCGACCTTCACCTCCAGCAAGGGTCTGGGGGAGAAGCCCGGCAGGAGCCCTCCCTGGGGACCACCACAATGGCAGTGCAACTCGTCCCCCCGCCCCGAACCAAACAGACCACAAACTGCAGAATGATGCTCCCCGTTATTAATCCCACTGTGATTCCAAATGCCATGCTATTACTGTATGCACAAAGATGTTTGAAGGTTTTCTGATTTCAATTACGATTGTTATCTCCTCTGAGAGATGTTTTTTTTCCTGCTGTTGGGAAATCTCTTTAGCTGATCTGCTCTGAAACAGCATCAGACAGCAGTAAATAGTCCTGTTTGGGTTATGTGTGCATTCCTGCTGGACTCCCCCTGCATTGTTGAGGTCCCCTTGCTTTCTCCTCCTCTACATGAGATGCTCCAAGACTCAAGATGGGCTGTGGGCAGCAAGGATTCAACACACTCTGCCAGGAACACCCTCTTGTGAAATACTCAGGAACAGCACCTCCTCTTCGAGATGGACATTGTGCAGGACTGGGAAGTAGTGAGACTTGCTGCATGCATACTGGGACATAATACTGGCACAGGCAAGGGGGATCCGAGTGAAATGGTCTTGCAATGTTCCATTTAAGCCACTTGTGAAATGGATGATGCTACTTTCAAGCTATGAAGTCATCTCCATTACTCTCCAAGAAACCTGGAACGTCCCACTGCAGGGAGCCGATTGCAAATCACTCGGGTTTGTACTGTTGGTTCTCTTCCACATTTAATTTACACTCTTTTGAACTATCTATGTCAAGTGGAATTCAAGATTTTCACTTCACAGACATCATCACTAAAATTTTTACTCTAAAGGATGTTTGATAGATGTGAAAATAAGTCAAATACATTTGTTCCAGGCCTACCAAATCACACCTCAAATATTAGTGCGTTCATGTATCCAGTTTTTGAGCGCACCACATGCAGGAGGAGTTCATGGAAGTGTTAATGCCCTGGAAACAGCAAGTGTGCTGCTGCAATGGCATCAGGAAAGGCATGGTGACATAGGGTAGCATGAATTTTGAGTCACCAAAGCATGCTTGGGGTGAGGGAGATGGCAGTTCTAATTTATGTGCATCCTTCAGGCAGCTGTACTTAGCACAACATACTCCAGCAGCAGCTGAGCCCTGAGAGCATGGAGCAGCTCTCCAGGGGCCACAGGCACAACCTGAGAGCCTCGCTGCAGCTCCCAGGGAACAGACATCCACACTTAAAATGACCAGAACAACTCATCACCTCTCTGTTGGTCTCAGCAAGGCAGCCAAGAGCTGAGCTGGCCAGGAACAGAAATCACAGGTAGAACAAAAGCAAGAAAAATGACTAACAGATGTTTGCCCTGCTATTCCACCTGCACTGTGGCTAAGGGGTCAGTCCCTTGCAATCCGCAGGATATATCTTTTCCCAATCTGCGGGATATATCTTCACACAGATACTAAAAATGCTGAATATTCAGTGCCCCAGATAGTTGCTGTATCTGTTCCAATGAGCCACAAGTCTATATAATCTTACAGCTACCATGACCCCAGTTGCTTCATTGTCCTCCCCCTTCTGGATACGAGCTCCTGTTTTCCCCATGACTATCTCTCTCTCTCTCTCACACACACACAACTTTATTACGGGAAACCCTTCGTTTAAAAATTACTTTCTTTTCCTTCAGATGTCCCTTTTCTGGGATGAAGCATAAGCAAAAATGATGAAGATACTTCCCAACCCCTAGGCTGCCACTGGCTGCCATTTCTCATGAATGTTTTACAGAGCATCCCAGATGCACATTAAGCTTGATGTGGACTCTCTAAATCTCAAGAACATTTAATAAATGGGGAATTAGTCTGACTAAGTCGTACCGGAGATGAATTTCTTACATCGATACAATCTCCAATGAGTACTGCACTTCATTTAATAAATGTATTTATTAAATACATAAAAGATTTGTAAATGGAGCTCTTGTCTTGCTGAACCTTATTAGCTTCATCGTTATTTAACATTTATTTTCTTGAGATGAGACAATATTTGTTAAATCTTGAACACGTCATTGCAAAATCCACCCATGGTTTATTCAGTCTGACTCTAAATATTAAATTTCAACATTTGCTAGACCTGGCTCCTTGTTTAATCTACCAAGATCTCTAACAAGCACAAGAAAAGATTTGCTAACTCAAAAATAACTGTTATTGAATCTCCAGTGGGTTTGTAAAAATCTACATAATATTTAATAAATCTGCCCTAAGATTTGCTTAAATCTGTTTAACCTCCATTAAAACAGGAACAGGAATTTGTTGGAGTCCTTGTCAGATTCATGCAAAACTTCTGAAGTATATCAGATGTTACCCAAATCCTATTAAACTGTCATGTCAGTTTTCAGTTTCATTTGTCATCACTGTTGATTATTAATGTATTTGTGAATAAACAGTAGCGCTCTCCTGTAGGCATTGCAGCCCTCCTGTCCTACTGTGGTGGTTTAACCTACTCACTCACTGCCATCAGAATTCAGCTGGTGGGAAATTATAAGTCACTGCTAGAGCTAATCCCACTGCATTTCTGCGATGCCACCTTCCAGACTGCAGCCCCTAATTTTGCAGACCTTTGCTGGGAATGCATAGATTGCTTTTGTCTATTTTATACGTCTTCTCTAAAGAGACACACTCTAAGAAAAAGTAATCATGCTGTATCAATAGCAGAAACAATGCTTAGCCACCTCTTATTATCCCAGCATCTTGCCAAACGAAGACAGACAGAATAACGTTGTACTTCGTCTTCGACCTGCATGCAGAGCATTTTTATGTCTCGATCTGGTTCCAGTATTTCTGTGGCAGCGATCCCAAATTATGTTTGGCCTAAAACCACTGCCAACTTGTCTTGCAGATCACCCTGCACCCTCGTCATAAAATTTCACTTGAAAAGAGAAAATTGAAAATAATTGGGATTTTGTCTGCTTCTGGATACCTCTTCCCCTGGCCTTTCATAGTTCAGGGATGGGTAAAGCACAGCCCAGGAACCTTTCTCCAGCACATGGGCAGTTTAGAAACATTAAGAGGCTAGGTGAAAGTAGCCTAATTTATTTGCTCTGTGTTTCCAGTCTCTTCATGTCTTGACAGTTACCTTGAAATTCCCTCTTTTCCATGACAATTAATGCAGATCCTTTCTTTAGCAGGTCTGACCTTGGAGCAGGTAGCAAAGGGTAGCAGATGATATGCTAAAACTCTCAGTTGCGGGGATGGAGGTTCAAACCTGCTCAAGGCTACACTGAAAATGAGCTCAGCCATCTGAATCCTGTTGCCATTTGTCAATGGCATGAAACATCCCACCGTTTTTCTTGCTCGGCAGTCTGCGCGCGGAAGGGGATAGGAGGGATGCAGTGGTGGACAGTGCTGCTGGGTGCCTATATGAGGATGCATCACCTGAATAGCAGGTAGTGCTGCGGCACAAAGGGAAGGGGCTTTTGCTGAATGCTACAGAAATGTAGGGCTGGGGTAGCCACCAAGAGCAGCTCTTCTTGGAAACACGCCAGCAGAGCTAATTCTGGTACATAATGGGCAGATTCAGCTCTCCTTATAGGAGTTTCGTGGCAGTGCTATCAGACTCTCCCGTTATTGCTTATCAAAATCCTCTTACAAAAACATGATGCCAGTATATTATTTAATATGACTGCTCTGATATGACAGTGAAGAAGTCCAGACAGGCCAGACATGACAGATAACTGCTGGCAGTTAAAGCTACTACTAAAAATAAAGGAATGGATTTATGAAAGGGTTACCGAGAAAGGTCCTGCTTTCCAGCTGATTCCGTGTATAGGGCCCACATATTAAACATTTGAGTTTGAGCTCAAGTAAAATATGTAAGTCTCTACAGATTTTTTAAGTTTGCCTGTGATAATTTGCTACTGGGTTCAAGCTATTCTCCTTATGATTTATAGTCTTGGATATTCTAAGCAGTATTTATAGCATCAGATAGTAGAGCCAGCTTTTAGGAAACGTTGGTATAGAAGACACAAGCCTTGTACATTTAGAGATTTTTTTTTAAATACAATTTATAGAGAGGCAGAATTGTGGGAAATTCTTGAGGAAAGCAGAAAGGAAAGACATGGACAATGTAACTGCAGACACTCAGAAGCGGTCAGTGATTTTCTGAGTGTCTTAGGAAATGCCACTACCTCTATTTTTGGAAAAAGCTGTGCATTAGCACAATGAAAATCTGTCCTCTTCCCTGTGAACTGTGGCAGGAAGGCAGCACGGACGTATGAAATATATGTGCCTACTTCTGGAAACCTAGTCTTGTGAATTATTAATATACAAATAAACAAAAGTGACAAAAAACCCACCCCAAAGATCTCAGACTGCCTAAATGCTAACCCAGCCATTTAACATATAAGCTGTTTTATCCTGAAAAGAAATCATGTCCCAGGCAGGCATAATTCTGCAGTCCCTGTTAATACATGTCTATGTATTGAGCCTGATGAATATAGAAAGCCTAGATACACAGTTCTGAGATCCTGCAGGAGGAAAAACAACTTCTCATCCAGTCCTGACCGGGACTGGATTCGAGACACAGCTATTTAAGAATCAGTCTGTAATAATGAGCACAATTTAATTCAATTCAACAGAATGTAGGACCGAGAAACAAATAAACAAAGCCTTCACTTCAGTAGCATTAGCATTTATCTTGAGGAAAGCCAACTTCATTTAAAAAATGAGGCAGAAAATCAACAGCTAAGAGGGTAAAAACTTTTCCCGTGGCATGAAAATTATTGAAAAGATCACATTAGATGCTCACTAAAATTTATAGCATCAGAAATTGCAGGAGGAGTGAATATAGGGAAAAGGACTATGTTTGGTTCAGCTGCAGATTTAAAAAAAGATACTCAAAGTAGAAGACATTCACTGAAGATCAGAAATTGGCCCAAAAAGAGGAAAACAGAAAACAGCAAACTTGGACAAGTTCAATGTAAAATTTGTCATGTGGCAGGGCAAAAAAGATTTTCAGAAACCACTCCCGAAAGGCCGTTAAGTAACAATTCAAGCACATCAGAAACAAGAAACTTGTCAGATATTTTACACTGGCAGTTCATGATTAGGGTATAATGGGTGCTCAAAGAAGAAAAGGCTACAGCGGAAAAGCCTAATAAATTCCTTTATCAGAGTTCACCAGGGAGGAGGTCAGTAGTTTAAGAGGGATGAATCTGAAGCATTCTCTCTTTGAAATGCGAGTAGAACAACTTTCAGAATACTTTTTTTACATAGTGAATGGTAACAACCCTTCCAGACCAGAAGATACTCTGTGTTGATAAATGTAAAGGGATGCACATGAGGAAAATCAATTTTAATTGTAAATACATAGAAACAGGTTCCAAATTAGCTAGCGTCTCTCTGGAGATATCTTGGAATCACTAGGAATTTCTCTGAAAAAGTCAGCTCAATACTCAGCACAGGTCAAAGAAGCATATAGAGGACATTAGTAATAATTAGGGAAGATCTAGAGAACAAAAGGAAAAACGTCATTATACTGCTACTATGGCTCACATCCTGATTGTTCTGGTTGTGCCCTCTCAGACAAAAAAAACCCTGTAGAAATAGCAGGGGGACAGAGGTGGCTGGAGAGTACGATCCGACGGGTATGGAGCAGGTCCTGTACGCAGAAATGAAAAGGCTAGGGCTCATGGGCTTGCAAAGTAAATGAGTGAGGGGTGTGTTTATGGTTGTATAAAATCATAACTAGTGTGGAGGAAGTGACTGCAAACAATTATTCACTGTTTCTTGTAAGGCAGAAATAAGAGGCACAGAATAAACCGATCAGGCCGTAGATTTAAACAAACAGAAGAAAGCCCTTTTCTACACACAAAAGCAAAATCAAACTGTAGAGCTCGTTGCCCAAAGTATAAATGGGTTCAAAAAGCAATTAGACAAATTCATGGAAGAAAAGTACATCAAGGGCTTATTAAACACAGTGAAGTGGATCCAAGCTCCAATCTGGGACTCTTTAAGCTGCAGATTACTGAAAAATGAGGAGGGGTGTTGGCAGGGAATTTTCTTTCTCTGCCTTTCCTCTTTCTTATATTCATTTCTAATCACCCACTACTAGCCATGGACAGAGAGAATATTTTGCTCCAGCTAGACATTTGCTCTGCAACTGGAGGGCTGTTCTTAGGCTTTTATCTTCCCTGTCGTAGGGATGGTACAGAAACCATTTCTGATAGCTGTCAGCCTTGCTTCTCTGAGGTCACTTCATTTCAACCCTTGCATAGGAGCAGCTGTCGGGATAGAAAGCTTCTGTCTCTACAGGAAAGCTCTCATACAAACCAGGACCAAAGTACAATGGGAGGCAGCAGGGGTGTCTCACTGGTGCTGCATTCTGCACCTGCTCGGCAGATAAACTAGGAGCCATGAGTGTCTTCAGCATTCACATGAAGTCAAGGACTGGAGAAAAATCTCCTAAAGGCAGCCCTGGGATCAGAGCATGGGTGACAGCCAGGGCAATAGGTGCAAGGCAGATGCTGATGGAAGAGCATCAGGCTCACTAAGCCCAGCCAGCATCCCAGGGATCAAACTTCTGAGCAGCTGATTTTGCTGCTCAGACAAAGCTGGTGCTCAAAAGCATTCTTTTGTTTGTCCACTCCCAACTGATAAATGACCACTAATTCACTTTGCAGACCTTTTGAAACAGAGCTCCAAGGTCCACATGGTTGGTCCAGAGAGTGACAAATATGTAGCACTGAGGAAACCTGGAAGCACCATACCACTCTTATCACAGTTAATCTTTGGAGCCACTTAATCATACGGAGCTTTCAGTTACTAATGTCCTTTTTAATTTAGAGTGAGAGTGTGTGGTAATTAGCCTTAACCAGGTCATTGATCTTAGGGGAATATACTCTATGGGCACCTACATCCATCTTTTATACTTGTGGGAGGGAAGGACTGATAAGCTTGACATCTCGGCTCACAATATTAACAAGGCAGGTTAATAATGACCTTCTGCTAAGGCCTTTCACACCTACCTGGCCATGGAAATACAAGGACATTTCTCCCATAAACCTGACTATTCCTTTGGATTCAATAGTATTATTGCACTGATGTGAATGGAGGGTTTTCACTTTTACCTCACTGTAAGTACGTAGACGTTCTCCATGACCTGCCATCCACTTCACAAATATTGCCAAGATTTATGGACAGTTCCTACTGTAACTTTTCTCCCTCCCCGATTCCACTTCTCCCAAGGGCAAAGTTTCAATCCTAGGTCAACGACTTGCTGCTGCAGATGAGATGAGAGATAAGAGCTGAGATGAGATGAGCTGAGATGTCACACATTGTGCTGTCCAGTTTTCCATGGGCTACAAGGATGGAGATGCTGAGAACCCAAGACGAACAGATTCCTCTTAATGGCATGTGCCTTGCTTCGGAGATGGAGGGACAGAGGCCCTGAATGGGCACTGTTTCACGCTAACATTTTCAAAGCCAATTTCTTCAAAATGAGTGATCAAATTAGCCAAAATCATTCAGCACCTGCTATTTCATCACGAGTCACTCACTGTGACCATGCTTGCTCTTGACATTAAGCTCAAGCCCAAGGTCAGGCAGCATTCATCATTCCCTATCACACACCAGGTATTAATGCCTGCTCAATATTAACTCTGCAAGGCTTCTCATTGGCCTTAAATTTTCAAATTTCTGCTTGGAAAGGCTCTCGTCTCACTTTTCAAGAATACTTTTCATTTCTTTTTTGCAAAGTTGGCTCTTTAGGCAACTCTACATGGACTAATATCTCACTTTTCCTTTATAGCCTTTATGGAAGGCAAAAGGGAAGTGGGCTGGACCTCTCCCCTATCCAGATTTCCCACATCGTGTTGTTGTTGTTGCCAGGTTGTGGGCTGTTTTCTTTAGTTTGTTTGTTTTGTGGTTTTTTTTTTCTTTTTCTTTTTTTTTTCTTTTCCCTGAGTCTCCTGCCAAACATTTGTCTGCTTTGTCAGTTTCTTATTTTTATTTTTTTTTTCTGGGGAAAAAAGCCTATTTAATCTTAGCAAATGGTTTTTTTCCACTTCAATAGCCTCAAAATTTTCCCTGGAGAGCTGTAAGCCCTTTAAATATATTTAGGTTGCCAGATTTCTTATGTTCTCTCTCCAGGAAGCCAATTCTGCTTCTAAGCTCTTGAGAAAGGGCCAGTCTCATCTTTTCTTACACTTTGAAGCTGTTGTACACCACCTTCCCTCTTTTCTTTTCTCATTCCTCCTTAGGTTTAGCACTTGTCCCTGACGTAACATAAAGGCCAGAAACCCTTCCCAGGCTTGTGTTAAGCTCCTTATCCACTCTGGGTCTTTCATCCTGTATCCATCAGCAACTCATTCTGGTGTTTCATGACAATCATCCCCACGTGCATTGCTGAACACCAGGCTGAAGAGACTAACCATGACTAAACACTTCAAGTGGCTCTGTGCCCTCCTCTGATTCAGAAGGTCCATGGGGGATTATTCTTTCTTTTTTTCTTCGCCCCCCCCAAATCAGCTCTTTAGGAAACTCAGTACGGTCCATTGTCTCATTTTGTCCACAACAGTTTTTGAGAAAGACAAAGATGTTCCCAAGCTCCCTTTTTTCCTACTGAACAACATCCCTGGAACATTTGCTAGGTGTGGAAATTTCAGAACAAAATGGGATCCTGGGATCTGGCCAGTTCCATACAGTCCAAACCTCTTTTCCAGACACCTCAGTTTGTTTCGGTACTTCTTGAGCGTGATCAGACAGATACAGTGCCTAACAAGTCTCACCACACACGTGGGGACGAACCTGATTCAATTGCAAGAGGAAAGTGGTTCCAGTGCACAAACTGAAGGCAAGACAGCTTGTCGTGTCTGTAACTGAACCAGCAAATGAGTTGTGTAATACGTGACCTCTGGGACAACACAAGTCCCTTCTTCAGATGTTGGCAGGTTTATAAGCAATGCAAAAGAAAAAGAAGGACAGGGAAAAAAAAAAAAAAAAAAAAGCAGCTGAAGTGTTCTGTGATGACCTGAGGAGAAGAAAGATTTACACCGCAGACTGACTGGCTTCATGGTGAGATTGGAACGGTGTAAGTAATGTATCTTCAGACACTTGGGAACAGGCATGGCTACTCAATAAAAAGTGCTGTTTATTTTATAACCCAGAGTTCTAATGTGGGAAACTCCTGGGTTCTCTTATTCATAATGACAAATTATTTGTGGGATCAATGAGATTCCTTTTTACTGCCCCCCTATTCAACATACATAAAAATATGCATGCGTTAATATGCTTAAATAGCACCTTTCCAGTCGGGAATTAAAAACGTGTTTCACACTTTATTCCACAAACATGTCAAGGCTGTTATTACCCTACGACAAGCTTTCACTAAGGCCCTGTCCATCTGGTGTCACTAAAGTGCAGAGGGGATTTAATAAGCCAAGAGTGCATCTGGGAACAGACCACGGGTGTCCTGATTTGTGCTCTAATGAGCCGGTGTTCGTCTTAGAGAAACACAAGGCTGCCGTGTGCCAGGGATGCTGCTCTTGTCCAGCCAGTGTGCTGGGGATGAGAAACTGCCCCCTGGGCTCATCAGAAAGCGGAATATCAATCTTATGGGGAAGGAAAAGCTTTATCTGGTTGCTTTAATCATGAACCAGGCCAACAAGTTAAAACATAAGGGTTTTTTTCATGAGGCAGAATATTCTGAAAATATTTCCTTTCGGTCTTATCAGAACAGTCAGCCGTGATATCGTACTGCTTGCAAACCCATTCATAGAATAACTCCAGCGCACTCATGTACAGAAAAACATGAGACCTTTTGCACTTAAAATCTCAAGCCACTGCTTGGCTAACCTGTAGCTCTGAGGCATGATCTTGGGCCTGAACGCTAAAAAAGCAGCTTAAGAAAGAAAAGGTTCCAGGTGTAATTAAGGCAGGAGCCTGGCTGCTGAGAAACACAGAGCAAAACGTAAATAGGATTAGCTTCCATGAAATCTTGACGACGGCTGTGTAATTTATACAGGATTCTTTGGCTTGTCAGCATCATTCTCGCTTTCTGGGCTCCACTCCTGTTATCTCAGAGCAGGAGAAGGCCACTGTTGTTCTCCTGCCAGACCCAACAGCCTTTAGTCAGATTTAAGAGAAAGAGGCTGTGGGAAATGAAGATTAACACTCTGGGGACAGGTGAGAGTATCTCGTTGAAGGTCATTATAGTTTCCATAAATCGAATATATATGTCTATGTATACACACACTAATGTCCAGCAGATCTATAGCACGAGGTATAAGCAGAAAGCCTGGGGAATATTTAATCACAAGGACTTACGTACGGGTTTGGGTGAGGCAATCTACTGTGCAAGTGGCAATACAGAGACGAGGACTGGCTGGAAACTCCTCATGGAAATGTGAAGAAGCGTGTGTGACAAACACAGTGTGTGGGTCTGTGTGAGAGTCTGCCTTTAAATTTTATCTAATGGAAGAACAAAAAATAATTACCCAGTAATTAAAAATTCCTTGCCCTATTTATAGAAAACGCTTCTTTCCATGGGTATTCGTATTATGGGATTGAAGTCCTGAGTCCAAATGCTTCCTTTATTGATGTATTTGCTCCCACAGTGTAATTTCTGTAGCCTAATTTGTTGATAGCCCTTTTTTTTTTTATTTCTGTGTTTGGGACAGGTTTATTGCTCTGAGTTGTGGATGGCCAAATTAATCTCTCGTGCATGTAACGCACCGTATGCCTGTTAAGTCTTCCTCTTATTTCACCTGTCACCACATGGCCACAAACACCAGACACCTAACAGCAATTATCATTAGAGGTGGACCAGAGCAAGAGTATTCGGAGGTGGAGCTTGGCATGGGACAATTCACATGGCCTGGCTCAGCAGGGACTGTGCCTCTGGTACCATAGCTCGCATCCAAACAGCTCCAAAACACTCAGGCAGGACTGAAAAGAAAACAAGCAATTTCCCTGAGGCCATTCTGCCTGGTTCCCCAACCTTCAGCAAGGTAACCACAGCCCTTCCCTGAATTTCATTGCTAGCAGAGAGAGTCAATGGCAAAGGCGATTTGCCAGGAACTGAAAATACATGTCTGTGTGTCAGCAGTGAACTCTCTGTCTGATTTAAATGGGAAAATCAGTTTTCTAGTCAAATCTGCTGCTAGCCTTCAAAATACATAAAATACAGCTAGCTGCAGGTTTAGCACAGGGCTCAAATCTCCAGGTTCTGAAAACACCACAAACCACTTTCATTTTGATCTGGTGGGTATCTCACCTGCAGATGACTGGATAGGTCTGTATAGCAGCTCGCAGACAAGCACTGCGTGTGCTGCATGCATTCAGTCTCCTCATTATGGAGCAGCTCCAGCAAACACCTGCTGATTGTGCTTCTCTAATTTGTTTTTCAGGGAGTAGGTCACCAGTCACCTTCTAGCTGTCTGCGATCAGCTACCAACCTGCCTGGCCATATGTCTGCCTTTGGAGAAACCATCCCTCCCGCCAGGGCAGGACCTACCTGGGCTGGAGAGGGAGAAGGTGAGTGAGCAGCAGGATTTTTAAGGAGCCCAAGATGGGGAATTCGCTGGGGGACTTGCTATGGATTAGTGTGGCCATGAGCTCTGTGCCCTGTGCAATGCTGGCAGAAACCGAGCATCTGCATTGGAGGGAGGTGGCTTTCTTCTGCCCCCTAGACCCAGTTCTGTAGTCTCTCTTCAAGCTGTTTCTTTCTCCCTAGGGCAGATATTAAACAAAAAGTGAGAACTCGAGGACTGTACAGGGGGAAAATTAAATCCTGAATAGGGGGTCCATCCAAACATGGCACATCCTCTGTGGTTCCTCGGATCTTCTATCCCTGCCTTTTTGCTTTTGCCCACAATGGCTTGTGCCTAGAAAGCGTAAGGCTGTTTCCTGAGCTCTGCAGCTCACATGAGAGCTGGGTCAGTGGATCCCCCAATGCCATGAGTAGAGGGACAGGCATGAATCACTTGATAGTCTCTCAGCTGGAGCAGTGCTGCTGCAGCAATCCAAATACCTGCCAGCAATGTCAAACAAAGCACCGCTAACTCTTCAAGGAGACTTTGTATGGGCTTGTACTTTTACTTCTGAAATCAAAGTCAGGAATAACCTATTAGTTATCTGTGCAGAGAAGAGCATAATTCTCTCTTTAGAGTCGGTGTGGAGGAGTTCAGTCACTTGGGGAGCATGGTCTGGATCCCCTCACCAGGAGAGATCACCTCCAACTTTCCGATGGGACCTCAGCACCCTTCAGCATTGATGCCCATCATCTTGGCATGCCTCTAAGGCTGCATGAAATTTTGTACCAGCAGTAAGAGTGAAAGATCATGGGTAATCATCTGAGTCATGGTAGAGAGATCTTATCATAGTGAAGAAAAGAAACCGCTTACTTTCCTTCTGTCATATTATCTTTAAAAAAAAAAAAAAAGTCTGACATTATATGGCACATAATACAGACTTGTTTATTACAATCTCAGGAAAATGAGAAGAACCTCAGAGGCAGCAACCTGAGCAAGAATTTTCACATACCTTTCATCAGGCCAGCAGACTGTCTAGGACTCATTTCCAGACAGGCTCCTATCAGGATCCAGAAATAGGCAGAAACTCTGAAAATCAGGTGGAAATCCTGGAAGGACAAAGGAGAGATGGGATCCAAACTGGATCATGTCCTGACTTTGCTAGCTCAGCCCCAGGCACTGTGAGCCTCTCATGCTGGCAAAGATGATTTTGTAAAATAGGTAGAGGATGACATAGAGGAATGCAATAATATGAACGTGTAGAGGCATCACTTGTAATTGGGACTCCTTGTTTAGGCATTATATCATTACCAACTGAGATGTATTTCCTCCCCAGGAGGGAATATGATCTAAATAAGACAGGAATGGAGTAATACAAAGTATTATTCTTCCAGTGTTATAGATAGGCAGCTGTGGCAAGCAACTAACTCACACCTCTTTAGTGAGTCTGCAACAGAAATTGGTCTTAAATCTGCATCTCGTGGGGCCTATTGCAACACTTAAGCCACAAAATCAGCTTCTTCCCCTGTAGACCAAATGCTCAACCGGTGTTTAGCTGTTCTGCAAAACAGGCCTGGCCAACTCACAGGACCAGTGTCTCTCATGAGTCTCTTAGTGCTGAACACTAGGAAATATCTTCAGCAAGTTGGAGAGTCAGGGAGGGCCCTTGAAAAAAACTGGCACTTCATCCCTCAGGTTTCATCTTCCACTTCACCTAAATAGTGGCTTTCCACATGAACCACACAAGTCAGCCACACTTCATTTAATGATGACTTTTAATATGAGTCACACATGGAAGTAGCTCCATGCCAGAGTTTCCTAGCCTCCATCCACTAGAGACGGCTTAGTCAGACATGTTCATATCGAATCCCTCCAAAAATCCAAGGAGTGGATTTGCTCTCAAGCTTTCTGTCCATCTTCCCTGCCATACTTTTTTCCATCTTCTCATTTCCCTTAGACGAGAAAAGCGGTGCAAGGATAGGGCATGTTTTACCTTCTGACTGCAACGAGACTGAGGTTGTCTTTAGCCTGGTGCCTAATAGATCTGAGCTGTCTCCTGCAGTCAAACTAAGGTTAGAACAGGGTCACCCATCATCTTACCTGCTGACCATTTTTTGAAACTGGGAGCATAAGTGGTCTTTTGGGCAGATGCAAATTCATACAGTTATTAATTGCCCCTGTCTTCCCTCTCTCATTTGCAAACCATGTTCAGAGGACATGGATAGAGGCATGAAGCAAAATATTAGACATATCTCACCTTTACGCTCATTTTTTTTTTTTTGTGCTTGTCAGTCATAGCTTTGAGCATGTTAGTGCAGTGAAAGGATATCTAGTGAGAAATGTTACTGACAGTGAACCTCAGAAAGTATCGGTAAAGATTTAGCTGTCTGGACATCTCTCAATTCTATCAGAGCAATCTGAAGTTCTAGCATCTGTGAAAGTGTGCTGGAAAGCTTTTGGAGACAGACTCTCTCATGAGCAGAGGGGCGTGAATAAGTGATTTTTTTTTGTTTTGTTTATTTGTTTGCTTGCAGTGCTGGAAGATGAGGAAAGAGATTGATTTCAGGGTAATCCAAAGTAGGTATTTTAAAAACATTCCCAACAAACAAAAGGTAAGCTTGCAAATGGCAGTGGTTCAATAGAAAGATTTTTTGTGAACTAAAACCAAAGTTTCGTTCAGCTTTTGATTTTTCTATATATCCCCAAATAATTGAGCCTTTTTTCCTTCTTTTTTTTTTTTTCTTTCTCCAGAATGTTCATTTTCTTGAGCTAAAACAACTGATTAAATTGACCCAAATTAATGAAATGTCTGGACTAAATTGACCACATTGTACTATTTAAGAAACAAAACAAGTCAAAAGTCCTTTCATTCAAGAAATTCAACCCCATTGGAAGAAACTTTCTGACGCCATTTCAGTTTTACTGGTTTTTTCAGATTGCCATTAACATAACTAAGGTGAATGATTTGTGAAAACTGGCTCCAGATTAGTTTTGGACATAAGTCTTCCTTATTGAATTTGTCTTTATTTTACCTGAGCACTGCTGTCAGCTTTTACACACAGGCAGCATACTGTCTTCCTTATTTAACAAAATTTTAGAAGAATTTGAATCGGCTCCTTAAAGCAGAACAAAGCAATTAACCGGGCAACATCAAAGACAAATTCTTAATAGGACCTGACCACTTAAGATCTCTTAATTCTGTGTTTGGCTGCTAAATATTGGTAAATCTAATCAGGGCTGGCAATAAATAAAATGTTTGTGACATCAACAGTTCTGCCTGACACTCAGCATGGAAAAAGGAAGGTTCTTTATCATCAGCTTGGGGATGTTGGTATCCTGGGGACATGGGAGGCTTGCACAAGCATCCAGAAACTCAGTTCTTTATTCAGATCCTTGGCTAATATTCTCAGCACTTTTGGGTTTGCAGATCTGAGGTGAAAATCACATGCTAACAGGCTCTTTGCTGCTATCAGGGAGCGATATTGACTGTAGAGGTCTAAGTGGTAAACACCATGGAAACACCTTTGCCTTGGCATTTCTGCACTCTGCATGCAGAATGGGAGTGGGAGGAGCAGCAGCAATCAACACATATATTTTAAGTTACCCACACTCCCCTGCACCCCCTCTTTTGAATCAGAAAATATTCTTGCCTCTGAAGTTAAATTAAAGGATTGGGGGGAAAAAAAATCAAGGAGATTCATAGGTTATCCTTTCCCAGCCATTGAATCTTGGTATACCACTGGGGCAAATACTGCTGTGGGGTCAGTACAAGAAAAAAAATAAATTGATTGGCAAAACTTGAAGTCTATTGAAAGCAGAGCCTCCTCATCGTCACAAAGAGCTCTCATTCTTTGCTCAGAATAATAAGGTAGTTTAATGGTATCAATCGTTTGTCTTGCTTTGCCTATTGATGCAATTGAGATTGCAAGTCGGTTCAAGAATACTCAATTTCTTAACACAAACACTTGATCATGCTCCTTTGGCTTTTGGGCACCCACAAGCAGAGGAAAACTGGAACCCCGTGCTAAGCACCCTGCAGTGTGAAACAGCTAGAAGATGTCTATGTGGCAAGATATGCAACCCTCATGGATAACTTCAGAGGTGTTCAGGAGCTCTACTAGGTGGAGAAAAGGATGGGTCCACTTGGCTAACTGTCTCCACTGGGTGTGAGCCATGGACAACAGCTGGGTTTCTACAGCCTGCTGGCTCTGTGTATGCCACCACTCAGCCTTTCTGGCAGATCACGGTGCCGTGTTCAGTGTCACAAGCCCCAGCCTGCCATCTCATTTACTTTATGCAGCACTGGCAAAAAAAAAAAACATTGACTGTGGGCAAGACACTAGCCTGGATTGAAATCAGCTGCTGAACTCACCCTGTGTCCAGGGGAAGAGCCCACCCAATCATCCTGACAGTCAGCAATGTCAGGACTAATCTGAGAATTATATTTGCGTTGCTCAAAGGATATTGTAATTTACTGAAAAAGAACTAAGAGCTTGAGGTCAGAAATACTACAGTTTCTTTGCCAGGAAAAAGACTGGCAAAGGGTAAGCAGAAATGCTCTCCACTGAAGTACATCTTATTTTCATTTTTTTATTTTTTTTTTTCACTAGGTACCTTTTAATTAGGATAAAAGTGGGAAACACTATCTAGCAAGGTTCCTAGGAGCAATCTGGAAAAAGCATTAATGAATTCAGCATTACGAGGTGGTTCCTAAGCAACAGAACATTTCAGTTGAATATTAACCCTAGTCACAAGGAGAGAAAAAAAATGGTCTCAAGAATAACCTAAATGTCAGTGAATTAAGACAACATCTCTTCTGTGCAGAACTGCTATTGGACATCTTAAGACAAGCAAGGTTTGGGTAATGTTTGAATAAACTAGTGGCTGACAGTTTTATTTCCAGACTTTTTGGAATTTGTTTGCTGCTTTAGTATTAATCATGATTACGACTGTTTATAATAAAGCATCTTAGAAGATGAGGTAAATTGCACCAGAAAGACATAAATCCTGTAACGTTAAACTTTATAGAAATATACTCCCACGAGCGTGCCATCTGTGAGTGTGAGCTAGCCACAGTGTATTTTCAGGCAGAAAAGGGATGACCCTTGCAAAATAGTGGTATAGGAGTTAGAGATTTTAAAAGATGAGAGTAACGGTGTGAGGATTATGTAGCTATTTGGTTAGCTAGTGCGTAGTTGGATGGGTCTGAAACATTGATCAGTACAAAAAGTGGGATCACATACCTGAAAATAGGTTATCACAGATGTCAAGTAGAAACTGCGCAGCTGTCTCAAGGGAAGAAATTTGTTAAATCATAGAAAATTGGTCATTTTCAATCATGTTATCATATTCCTGGACAACAAGCAAAAGTCCGTCACTCTTTTCTGTGCCCAAACAGAATTTAATTTCTTAAAGACATATGAAGGACAGAGCTTTTCATCAGTAAAATTATAATTCTTACTCTTTGAGTACGCAGTGAAGTTTTTGAAGATGTACAAGTAAATCAGTTAATTTGTTTATGAAATAAAATTAATCATAAATTCTGTCCCTTCAAAGAAGAGTAGCATCTAAGGCAATTTCTTCTTTGTCCCTAAAGATTTGAAAGGACTGCAAATACAAACTCACGTAAATCAAGAACTTGCAGCCTGGTTATATTTAAATAAATTAGTTTGATCACTGTATTTGAGTTTGTGTAATTATATGGAGGTTATCAACTTTCTTCTGGTCCACAACCAAGGGAAATCCAGTTTTGAGCAAACAGGGAAACTAAATGTTGGGGCAGGTTCTCCAGTGTGTTTTGCCAGCACTGCCAATGCAAGTTGCGTCGTAAGTGCCAGTTGTTGGTGTTTGCTGGCTGGTATCTCAGAACAATGGTTCGTAGCCTGCAAAGTCTGTGGACTAGATGAACCCATGAAAGACAACCAAATCAAACATATTCTTACAATGTGATATATTAAAGGAGGTTTTTAGTTTCATTAGTACATTTGTAGACTTACAAAGGCTGAAATTCAATATGAAAACCTGTCCTTAAAATTAATTTAAAGAAATATAATTTAAGGCAGATTCTATATGACTGCTAATCTGTAGCATTATCATATAATAACAGTCTCCTTGGGTTTCTTTACCAGCTTTGTATGACATTTCTGATAGTTAAGGGAAAACAGAAAAGAAATTGAAAAGCATTCCTAGACAAAAACGAAGTTAAAGCAGAGTTTAAATGGCATCATGTGTGTAACGCACAGGTGAAAACTTTTTGAAAGAGACTGCAATTAGCCCCCAAACCAAATCTTGCAAAACCTGGTTCAGAATTACTCTACTGGGGAAAAAAAAAGGAAAAAAAAAAAAAGAAAAAAAAAGAAGTAATTTTACATTCAGGTAGGAAAAGTAAAGGTGATAAGTGATCTCAACTCTGCCTGCAGTGCTGATACTGGGATGAAAATGTGTGAAATATAATTGAATGAGCCTTTAAAGACCGTCACTTAGAAGCTGATGATATTGAATATCTGTAAGTGTAACCACCTTCTTATTTCATGGCATGACAGTGGCCAGGCTTGGACGGCTCAGTGGTTCTTTAGGTGGCATCTGAGCACTGAGGCAAAGCAGCTTTGTCCATGACGGTGAAAAAGAAAACAGCTAAAGGAGGATCTGCTTTGGGTTGCTGTATTTATCTTTCTTTTTTTTTTTTTTTAATGGTCTTGGCCCGTTGAATCCATTTCCTCTCGTATCTTTTCTCTACGTACAGTCAGAGGGTGGACAAGCAGCGCTCACCTAAAAATAACCTGCCTTTATTCCGTGCAAAGCATTAGCAATCCTGCGTGCAGGGCTGGAGCAGGCACTCAGATCTAACGGGCTGCGCAGCGTCAGGTGTATTTCCCTGACTGGTATTTACCTCCTTGGTTTGCAGGAGGCAGCAAGGGAGAAGGTGGCTCGGGCGAGGTAAAAGCTTCTGAAGGGCAGGGAAAGAAACCCTGTGCATGACAGCATGCACCACGCAGCAGGTTCCGCTTCACTAGGAACTGTTAATTGCCCTCCACGTGGAATTAACTCTCCAGTCATCCCAACAACTACGGCTGCATCTAAATCTTCCCTTTAATGGGCTCTCAGGGAGCAAGCGGCGTGCAACCTGAACTGTGCTCGCCACTACATCAATCTTCCCCTCATCACTCTCACGCTATGCAGCAATCAAGAGGAACAAGTATCGAGTGGAGCTGCTCGCCCTGGCTGTAATTCCTGACCCTGAGCTGCTGATCCAATGCTCAGAAAGGGGATTTCCTCAAAAAGAGAGGGTGCTTTGGCAAGAGAATCTCCCACAATGGAGAAAAACCTGGGAATGGGCAAGAGGGAAGAAGAGATCCTGGGCTGGGCATCAGAAAACAAAAGTATCTCTGGGAGGGCAACAGAAAAAGCCAAAAGATCTACAAGTTTTCAAGCAACATTGATTTAAAAGGCTAATCAGATGCATTAGAGACATGCTTTGGCCGTAAGCGTTCAGGAATCAGTTCTGCTTCTGTGTTTTCACAGTATCCAGCACAATGGGATTCTGGAAATAAATAGTACTAAGGGTGGTTGGTTTGGGGAGGGAGCAAGAGAAGCAGCTCATTGGGAAGAGACAGTCATTCCCACAAGTGGCAGGGGGGCAGCCCTTATTTCCATGCACGCCAGGGGATCCTGACCTGAGGAAAAGCTTTGGTTGGTTGTAACTGGTCAGGCACATCAGTCTTGATCAGGGGTCTGAAGGATATGTATACAACTTTGGGAATCCAGTAATTGTTTATGAGAATGGAAGGGTCAAGGTGAACAACTTTCGCCATGTGTTGAAGGCTTGAATTGATCCCCATAAAACTGCCAGCTAAGTAGTCCAGCTGGCATATATGAACTCACAAAACACTTCTGCAAACAGGAAAAAAATAAACTAAAAAGAAATATTCAGTTGATAGATGATACTGTTTACGGAGAATAAATTCTCCATCTCTGCTAAGAATAAGGGTTCATAGCTAAGCAACTGATTTCACAAGAGAAGAGTGGGAAGTGAGCTATTTTTCCCCCTGCGACCAAACTACACACTTTCCATTCACACATCCAGGTGCAAGAATAACCTTTCTGCAGACATTATTTTTTTAGCAGTTTAATTAATATTTCTATTTGCCTTGAGTAGTTCACAGAAATTGAAAAAAGAAGAGAAAGAAGACAGTGTAGCAACACAGAAAATAGAAAGAAAAGCCCAGTGTTACTTTAACACTGACAACAAAAGTCACCCTTAGATGAATTAGTGATAAACTCCCAGGGAAGACTTCAGCTCCATATGGTGATATTTAATATTAGTCATGTAGAATCGGCCAAATCAACTGCACGTCCCGTGGTACCTGTGGGACCCGCTCCTGCCTGTTTAGCATTCCACTGTGACCATCCATGAAACACTGCAATTGTCTCTCCTGATATAAATAAATAACCCCAGAATGCCAAACAGAAAGGGGTGGGGATGAGAATGATAAATCCTGAGTCAGAGGCGACTGCCTGAGAAGGAGAGTGGCAACGCTGCGGCTGATTTAGTGCTGCTAATGAGCCCCGACAGAACGAGACGCCAACAAGCCCGTGTCGGTGGCGTAGGTCCTGTCTGATGAAAACTAGGTGCTCAAGGTGCTGTATGGGTTCACAGGCTCCATGTCTCTGGCCCGCTTTTCCATACCTGAATTATTAGTCAGAAAAGTACCTCTTCCTTCACACTGGAGGGTAACTCTAAGCCTCTGAGTCACTGTGTGCATCCAGATTTGGCTCATTGTGGCACAGGGCTCAGCTTTGTTCATGCTGGAGCTTTGTGGGTTAGGCTGATCTCAATGGAGAAGACAAGGCAAGAACAAAGCGTGTCTGGGCTCTGCTCTGTCCTGAACAGCTGTTTTTCAAAAGCTGCATGTGAGAAACTCACTTTCTTTGAGGAATAAGCTTCCCTGTTTGTCTTTGCTCCCTGATGCTCACACTACAACTACTAATCCTGGCCAAGCATCCTGTCTTCTGGAGCGTAACCCAAAAGCTGGAAGCATTCGATTTTGCTCAGCAGGAGCGACTGAATCATTCCTCTTCCTCTGATGGGACCACCACAAGCCCTCTCCAATTAGCCTTAAACCATCAATACACCCAGGGCTGTTTTCAGGAACTGAATAGAAGCTGTGCTTAATCCACGCTTGTTTGCCATGTGGCACTGCTTCTCCCTCGAGTGTGACGTTCACAGGAAAATAAATTAATACAATCCTCTCCCAGCACCTGACCCACTCACTTGGCATCGATATGCACCACTAGTACGTACGTTTTGCCACAGATTCACAAAGATATTTTATTTTGGGCTTGGTTTTTTTTGCAGGTCTATTGACAGTGCCTCCCTGATCTGTACTTTCCAAAGCTCAGCACTGTGCAGAATTGTCCTGATCTCCCAAGGTCCAATACTCACAGAAAACTCCAAGGCTGTGCTAAGGTGTGAAACCCCTGGCATACAGTCTTTTTTTTGCAGATTTTAATTGCTTTTTTTTTTCCCTAAGGCGATTGAAGTGCTGGAGCAGCAGCCACCAATGAAAATAGAGCTCCAAATGTTTGGCAGCAGGCAAGGGCTGGGTCCCAACTGGGATGAATATCCCCGGCAGTGGCTTAGGTTAAGTTCCACCTTATTACCCTCGTGTGTGTGAATACCTCCTCACACACACCCAGCACAGATAAATGGCCCACATGCACTTACACAATATTTATAACCACAGTTTTTCTTCCCCTGCCCTAAGTCAAGTTATTCTTTGGTTTCCTACTGCCCTGAAGTCCATCAAAGCCAGTTGCCATGGAAATGGTTGTGATGTGCTTTCACAACGTCCTCGGCCCTGAGTGTATATCAAGAGCTCTCTCTGCTGGTCTGGAATAACCATCCCTCATGGCTCCAAATGGTCAGGTCACTCCTGGTACCTGGAAGCTCTCAGAGGTACAGTCTGTGTTTCTAAGCATCGTCAGGGTCTGACGTCTGGCACAGTAGCTCCTATTTTTTGCTAGCTGTAAATACTCAGCTTACTGAGAAACTGTAATGTCCAGCCTCCACTTTCTCACAATCTGCTTGTCATTCGGTGAAGGCTGTTTAGCGAAGTGACCACAGAAGCAGTGGGGAAGCAGAAACCTTGCCTGTGGTGGGACTGCTAAAGAAAGCTCCAAAGTAAGACCATAGGAAACTGGAAAGTATGAAAAATAACTTCTTTTTTTGCTATTTCAACAGTGTTGTCAACTTAGTAAAACTGGTAGTAGCCTAAATCCTTGCCCAAGCAGTACGTTTTTTTGTTTGTTTCAGCAAAAGGTAGAGTTCCTTGTGTAGGGTGGGAACACACAAAACCCCCTTTTTCACATTTACCAGAACAGTCTTGGGAGGAATGAAATTACTGTTTGACTTCTACCTCAGTAATTCTTCCGTGAGCTGAGCACGCCTTGCTGCTTCCCGAATACTCTCAGGAGCAGCAGAGTTAAGGCTTATTATTAGCATCATTTGTTATTATTATTTCCTCACTAAACTATGGCTTTTTAGGAGACCTGCACAAGACAGAGGCTGCTCCTAGGTCCCAGGCGTTCTTACATGCAAAAGATCTGCAAAAGCCAATTCTAGGACTGCCTTCCACGGCCTGGAGGTGCAAGGTCATTAACGGACACACCCCGTGTACCAGCCCTCTGATTTCCCTTTCTGCTTGAGCGTACATCCTCTGCATGCTGGAAACCCACTAGAGAAGGTTTCTTTGCAACTGGCAGCCATGGAGCAGTCTGAAACAAAGCCAACTCTTCCACCTTATGCCTCTTTCTCGTAGTCTCAAGGAGTTGAGCTCTCAGAAACACCCCCTTGAAAAACATTAGGATCTGACTTATAATTGGTGTAATTACCATATAAAATGAAGAAAGTAAGATTTAATTAACCAGGCACTTCTACCAAGCTTGCTCTCTGCTAAGCACACAGCTGAAGAGCTAAACATGCTATTTCTCAGAAAGGGTTTGATTTTTTTTGTAACTGTCGTGGCGATGACATCTTTCTGATGGACCCAATAGCAGTGAAACAGCAAAGACAACCACTGAGGTGTTACTAGTTGTCTGCTTTCCACTTCTTTCAGTGCAAGCTAATTGCTAGCTTTCAGCAGAGCCCAGATGGGCCTTTTTAACTTAAAAATAATAATTCCCAGAGTTGTATAACACTGTGGGGTTTTTTTAAGGTTTTGTTTTTAAATTGTTTACTTCAGAAGTGCATGGCTGTGTATGAAAGTTGCTTCTAATCTATGCACAAATCATCCAAGGTACTTTCTAGCGCCCAAGTCTGGGCTGAACTTGCTTGAAGTTGTAATTAATAAGGGACCTTTTGTTTCCTCCAACCCTTGCATTTTTTTGCTTTACTTTATGAAAAGTAGAGAAAAAAATTCAGCACAGATAATTTAGGAGGGAAACATAACAATTAAATGGTGCAATAGAAGAATAAGGGGCAGAGGGGGCTGCTGATGTTATAATCTGAAAATCTCAGAACAAAGTTGACCTAGCGCAGATTATTTTCCCTCCAATCTCGATTCATTACTAATAATTGGCACAAATAATCAATTGGAACCATGGTGCATACAACAGAGGGGCCTTGGTAAGTGATTCTCTTCCATGAACATATTAGAGCTGATTAAAATCTTGCCATTGATTTTTTGAGGCCATCCTGGGAGACCAGACATGAGGTCAAGCACACAATGGGTAAGTGTATCATTAAATTTCGTCCTTCTGAGAGTTAAGAGGAAATGCCAAGAAGTTACATGGAAGTTTTAAGCGCTTATTCTGAGATCTACCTGCTTCATGTTTCATTTTGACAACAGCCATCCCCCTCACATCCCACATCCCAAACTAATGAGATATTTAGTCACCGAGAAGAGAGTGTTGTGCCAAATACCAGCTCACATTTCCACCGTGAGGGAACAAAGTCACAGAATCACAGAATGTTAGAGGTTGGAAGGGAAAGATCATCTAGTCCAACCTCCCTGTCAAGGCAGGGCCACCTAGAGTACATCACTCAGGAACATGTCCAGTCGGGTTTTGAATGTCTCCAGAGAAGGAGACTCCACAAGCTCTCTGGGCAGCCTGAGTCAGGCTTATATGACCACTTTCAAGATCCTAAAATAAAAAGTTTCAGTTTTCAGGTCTTATTTCTTCCCCATCTATTTTTTGTTCTCTCCTTCACTAAAAGGCGTGGACATGGGACCATTGGGAAGGGGTGTATGGCCTCCTGGAAAGGAAGAGATGTTGCCAGGAGCAGGTTGTGAGTGAAGATTAGCCCAGATATATCCAGGTCAACAACATTACTCTAACCTCTAACTATAACCTCTGGTATAGTCAGTGGAAAGACCTTCAGGAGTGATTTATTTTGCTACACTCTGGAGGCACTGGGGCATCTCAGAGTTATTCCAGGGTAGATAAGCTCCTTGACTGGGTACTTCTCCAAGACACTGCCACGGATTTACAAGGGTTGGGTAGGGAGAGCTTGTGGCACCTATTATTGCTCATCAGTGCAGTTCCCACCCCCTTATCACACAGTACCTGTGACAACAGGGCCTTCTCTCCTGCCCTCTTTGGTGTATTTGGGGCTGTCTGCCCCAGTTAGACATTCAACATTAAGTGAGGGGAAATTGAGCTTGCACACAGACTGGAGGGAGATGACATTCCCACCGTTAAAAATCCTTAGACACTACAATTATTCTGCTGAAATTTATGCAGGATAAGTTTTTAGGTGTGCAGTAATGTAGCAAGAAGCCTCTTTGACATATTTTGGATGTCTGGCTTGTGTTGCAGAGTGTCCAAGTAAAGACAAGGTGCAGACCAATGGAACAATGTCAAAGCTTTCACCAACCTGAGTCTTTTTCTGTGAGATGCTGAGCACAATGTGTGGGCAGCCAGATTTCCTCAAGGGCCACTAAGCCATGGAGAACTGAAAGCACATCGAGCAGAAGTTTGGATCGGGCCCATTTTTCCAATTCCTAATCCACTCCACCTGGCACAGCAAACTCCTCGCTGTGTGAGTGGATGGTCCATGCATGTGAAGCCTGGAGGCACCTGCTGTACCTTAGTAAACCGCTGCCTGGGAACTTGGGAGAGATCCAGGTTCCTCCAGCAACAACGGACAAGATGCTGTCTCATGTAAACCTCATTTGCATTTCTACTCTAAATCTGTTTCAACTCTACCATCCATATGTTTATCAGGGAAGAAAGGCAGAGCAAGGAGAGAGGAAAGCAAACAAGTGACTTTTCTCAAATCATTGCACTCTCATTTTAACTTCCATTTCATGCTGACTTCACTCCCACCCCCACCCAAAATGTTTTCAATACCTTCCTCCCACCTTCCTTCTTCTGTTCACCTGTCTCAGATCTTCATTAACACCACAAATCCATTTGTGGAAATGTTTTCCCTTTGTAAAGACACCAGATTTAAAACAACAACAAAGCATGGCATCTTTTAATCTACTAGCGCTTTTACTGTCCCTTCATGAACAATTCTGGTTGAAACTCACATCTCTCTGGGTTGACCGACGGCAGAACCAGTAAACAGACAATGAACTTGAATAGCAAAGGCTTCCCAGTGATCAGGAGAAGAGACATCAGTTTGAGGGGAGCAATTTAAACCAAAGAGATGCTTCTTTGAGCCCCCTGCATTGGTAGCTGTGACAGGTTCAGCTGGAGAGGAAGGACAGGAGCTCACTGCATTGCCAAGCGGTGACTCTTCAGCATTTGATGCTCATAACAATATTGGGCAAAGTGGGCAAAAAAGAATTCTGTGAGCAGTGTGTCATCACTCAAACTCTGTGAATCCATGGGGACTAAAAACCAGCTTTTTCTAGAGAGGTGGTATGAAGAAATCTAGCAGAGTCTCAGTGCTTCATTTCTGCTTTTCTTTTAAACAAAACCTTTTGAGGTCCCGTTTTGGAAGCTGACAGATTTTTCTTTTAAAGGTTAAACCCAAGCTAAAAATGAAATGCAAATTGTTTCAATTCAGCTCAAGTAAAATGGGTCATCTGATCGGGGAACATTTTCCCGTGCTGCCCATTTCCTCGGTTCAGCGAGCAGCGCGAAAATGGCAGGCAGTGCCCCAGCCCTGGGCTGCTGTGGAACCCTTCAACTTCCCTCAGCCAGGGGGGAGTGAAAGTTTGAAATGAGGGTTTTCCTTCTGGAAACTGAATGATGACAGACAGATCTCTCTGCTCAGCTTCTTCATCCACTGCTGAATTGAATAACATACCAGACCAGTCACGTATTTCTGTGCAAATACAGAGCTCCATGGGGAGGGCTGAGGTTTGTTCTCTGGTCTGGAGGGAGACCAGTTATTTTGCCAGATGCATGGTTTTGGTTATTTTGCTTTGTGTGACTAGGAATAATTTTTCCCTCATGTCAGCTGTGCTTTCCTATCCGTTCTCATGTGCTGCGTGGTCTGCCTCATTGGCTCACCTGGAGGTTTTTTTATAACAGACTACTGGAAAATATAGGACATGGGAGATATCTTCTGTCTTTCTTGTTGCCTTCTTTCATGAAGATTAGCTACGAGGTTTTTTTCATGTTTCACTCCAGATCTCTGATGTGGGATGGAGGGCAGTGGGACGTGTTCTTTGATGGCGGACAGAGTAGGTGGTCTGCAAATACTTCTTAGACACGTTATCTACTGCCAGGTTGCCTCTGGTGGAAAGGACAGGACTCACTGACTCGAAATGGTCCCTTCTAGTCCTATGCCTCAAACAGCTAAATAGTCCCTTACTGGTCTCAGAAATAAACCTGCATCTCACTTGGACTCTGCTGTTCTCAGGGATGTTTGTGAAACAGGTCAGTGCAGTGGCACTATGAATTGAGGCTTAAGCGAGCAGAATTCCTTCCCCGCCAGCCAGTTTTGACTAACTTCCTCCCACAAAGAATTTAGTTTAGAGTTAATTGAATTAGCAAAAGCCTTCAAATACTTCCACGAGGGACTGGCTTCATTTTGGCCTTACAAAGCCAATCAAATCAGCAGAGAAGCAGAAAAGCCGGTCAATGACTCACATTAATAGTCTGAGAAAGCAAGGGGAAAAAAAAACCACCACCAAACCAAACAAAACAGAAAGGCAAAAAAACCCCCAGACTGCAACTCTTAAAAACTTGGCTCACCCCAGACATGGAACACGAGATGAAAAATTGACTCTGTGAATTGCATTATAGATTTTGAAGATGGGTCTGTTTCTGAGAGTCTGAGATTGGAAGTCTGGTACGTGCTGCCGAAGCCTACTACAGCAGGGACCAGCCTACGCTGGGGAGCTCCGGCGAGCGCGTGCAACGAGCCCAGGGCTCACTGCACAGATGTCAAAGGGTCTCTGCTGGTGCACACTCTGCCCAGGATATTGGATCTGCCGCACGTGCCCAAGCCATTTGCCCCTTGCAAGTAAAACAAGCTGACCACATACACAGCAGGCACGTGAACATCAGTGGGTGCTCCCCAGGGTCCATCCTTGGACTGGAGAGGGTACCTGAGCTTTGTAAGAGCATTGTTATACAGCTAGGTTTTTTTTCCAGAGCTAAAAGCAGGATCGCCTTCCTCAGTTTTTCAGTCAGATAAATTTACTGAGGAGCTTTGAATCTTGCAGGTGGTTGTCCATCCAACCTCACAACGACGCACGTGGGGCATCCTTCACCATACCAGGCAAGTTACTGTGATACATAGATGTGGCCTCAGCATCACACAACCGGCACAACATGCCTCACTGCAAATTTGCTCTTTCAGTTGCCATAGTAAAGGTACACCTCGGAGTGCCGCAGGCTGCAGTCACACGGCGTATTAAATCCTTGCAACTTCTCACCCCAGACGAGTACAAAACACCTGCCACAGTCTGCCAGCTCAAAGGCAGCGCTACAAAATACGGTCAAAACAGGAGACTTAATAAGCTACCTGGTTTATCCCCCCGCCAGGCAAAGAATTTAGGTCAGATTGGAGGCATATCTTTGCATCTCTAGTTTTTGTTTTAAATTGATTCTGTTACAGAATGCACTAAGTTGAAAGCCCATCTTTTCCCCCAGTTTTTGTTCTCAGGAAAAGGATTAATTTTGATTAATTTCTTCAAAATATTTCAGAAGATCTTTTGCAAGTGAGGTTTTTTTTGAGTCGGTAGGATTTTTGTTTGTTTGTTTGTGTTTTATTTATTTTTCTTTTTTTTGCCGAAAAGACCTGTTTTTCTTTACTTAGCTTGTAAGTTAGTAAGGGTAAAAAAGAAAACGTCTTTGTGAATAAGAAAATATGGTTCTGACTATTGCAAAAAAAATAAAATCAAAATATATAAACAAAAGATTTAATCCATATTTTGTCTCAAAAAACATATTAAGACATCATTTTTCCTTGAAAAATGTGGGGAAGAATAATTTTGAAGGATTTGAATCATTTTATGGGACAAAAACCTAATTTTATAGTTGCACTACGGAAGCCCTGGAAAGAAAAAGATGAAAACAGAGCCCTGTATTTCACTTTTATAATAACAAAAATAGTAGGACAATTATTATTTTATTTTATTGTTAGGAGATGGTTATGCTAATTTTGATTGAATAAATGGGCATGAGAGATCAAAGATAATATCCTGTCCAAAGCAAGTAAAACACTAACAATTCTCAAAGGAAGTTCAGAGACTTACTTTTTTTGTTGTTGTTGTTAGAGTTTAGTAAGCAATGACAAGCTCCAGTGGCAAGCAATCACAATTAAAATCATTTAATTCTTTTATTAAATATGCAAAAAAGAAAAGCAACCTGAACTAAAAGTCTTTGTAGTCTAGAAAATTATGTAAAGCTTTCATTTTACAACATCTCTTACTCCCTATTTTTTTTAGCAACAAATCAGTTGCATGAGATGACCCTCTAGACAAACTTATAAATAGATTTAAAGATGGTATTTATGGGGAAAGGAAAAAAGTATTGTGAAACTTGTGTTCTTGCCCACGCTTCTAGAGCCAAAGTTTTTTCCTTAAAAACAAAACAAGATCGACCACATGAGGAAACATGGCAAAAGAGAAAAGAACAAGAAAGATAGCAAATAATGAGACCTCAGTGCTGGAAAAGGGCAGGTGAATTCTTGGTCACCTTAACCTCTCAGAAACTGGGCAAAAACCAAAAAAATCATGTCACTGCTGGGTGTTTAAGATATTGCTTTCAGCTGCCTTTTTGTTCATTAGTGTTTTGTAGCATTATCACAGAGATATCGTCTTAGTTGGTTATTTTTTAATTTTTTTTTTAAACAAGCCAAGACAAAGAGGAGAGGAAGAAGAAGAAATAAAGTAGGAGAGAGAAAAAAAGAACGATGAGAGAAAAGAACAAACCCAGCTGTCTGGTGGCACAGTTGCCACCATTTCGGCAAATCTGGTGGAGACCACACTGTGACTTGGAGCTTCCTCTAGAGCTCATTGCAGTGGATTTGTTCTCCCTGAGAAGATGGCAAAGGCTTGAATTGTCACAATGACCAGTGTCCTGTGGCCCAGCATCTGCAGTGGTAACATCTGTTTCATTTATGCTCCTCTTTTCTTCCAACCTCATACAAAGCATCCTCAAAGATGGAGACAAAAGGCAGCCTAACCTCTCATCACATGAAGTCATCCAGCAGATGAAGAAAAACTAGGAATAAACCAGATGTTTCTTATCTCCCAGGTGAATTCCCTGCCCATTGGGATACACTGCAAACTCTGCCAATCCTCATCACCATTTCCACAGCTCTGGAAAAGGCAAACGAGCCATGGCAAAGAGAGCTCAGGCCTTACTGTTCTACCTTCCACTTGTCACTTCTCATTCAGCTGACGAAACAATCTGATTAGGTGAGTTGAGAATCATCAAGATGCACTCACTATCCCTATTTTCACATCCCAGGCAAATGTAGAGATTGCCAGCAAACTGTGAAGCACACGCTGTGAGCCCAGTTCAATTCCCATGGCCCTGATTTTAATTCTGAAATAAAAGATCTGAACCGCTGCCTTCTTGCTCTTTTCAAAACTCTGCCTATCTTCCAGGTTCCGTGAGAGCCCTTTTTCTCCATCAGGATTCTGCCTTATCTGTGCATGCACTGAGCTGTCTGTCTTTCCCTTCAGCATGATAGAACTTAACCAGTGACCTTCAGCTTGATCGTTATAGTTATTAATTACATTTGCTAATAATAAACATGCAGGGTTTGTGGTTTGGGTTTTTTTTTATAGACTAGAAAACCACCCAGACAACTTCACAATGTACTTTGAAGTTCATAAAAAGACTGCAAGTGAAGATGCTACCACTACCATGAGGGTAAATCAGTGATGCAGACATGGTGCATCAGCAGGGCTGACTGTGTAACCCATTAAGCTCCACAGAGCTCAGCAAAGTACATCTACATTAATGTATGCCAAAATGGGCAAAAAGTAGGACAGATAGCTCAGCTTATCTGCGTTCACATGGCATTTCTTTCTGTCCTCAGTTCCATGTAACTGTGTATCTCAGCATGTCTTATGCTCCATGTATCTTCAAGCATGTGGTCTGTAAGATCTTGAAGAAAGAGATCGATCAGACCTTGCATATTTGCCGTGCATGATCTATCTGTTGGCTGACACCAGCCACATGCAAAGATTGTGTCACCGAAAGGACTCATCTTTATGGATGGTCTCCTAGGAACTGTCATTGCCTGTTGGTTATGTATCGTGGAAGGGAGAGGCAGGGCGCTCAGGGAGTGGGAGGAGGGCACAGGGATGGGAGGGTCCGTTCTTCAGCTCAGTCACAGCAGTCAATTTTCACTAGCGTAATTAAAAAGGAAAATAAAGAAGCAGTAACATGGCACTGAATCCTCATTACCTTGCTGGAGAGGGGACTGCAGCTGCTCCTTTGCTACATAAACTGTCTCATCCAAGCCAAAAGCTTTCTGGCTGGGAGTAGGGGATGTATTGGGTAGTGCTGACTCGATCCTGAGCAGTGTAAACTGTATACGTACTGATTAATACATCACAAGCTCTGAGCACCCTTCTTCCCCTTTACCTCCTCTTTTTTCTTCTTTGCAGGTGAGCAGAGAAGATGCAGAACCCAGGTTTCAACCAAAGCATTTATGTTCTAGGGAGATACGTATTTTTGTTGTTTAATCCTCAGACAGGAAGAAATAATAAGTCCAGAAACTGGGACGGAGGCAGGTGTCAGAGGGAGCAGAGATAGCCAGAAAGCACACTGACAGGCTCTGGGTAGGGAGCAGCATGGGCATTGACACACAGCAAGGGTATTTCAGATGCAAAGGGAATCACTAAAGGACTCACAGCCAAAAAGAACCCAACAAAAACCCCAATCCAAAACATTAAACAACTAGATTTCACAGGGGAAGGGGAACTTTTCTGGGGAATGTCCCTCAGCAGACATTTTTCTCCAAGTCAGTGCTATTTTCAGAAAGACATGTGGTGTTCAGGTGCTACTGACCTATAGAAGTCAAAACAGACAGTAGAAGAGACACAGTATTTTGCTCTGCAAGCAGAATAATAGTGTAAATCAGAATTATGTTTGCAATGAAAGACTGTTACTCGTCCAGTGGCTCATACTCCCCACTGACACTCAGGAGACCCACGCTCTGTTCCTGGCTTCACTGCACAGCCATGGAAAAGTTTCTTTACCTTCTTGCTCTTTTCATTTCTGCCTGCACAAAGCCTTGGTGTCTTTGAATATTGACTCTCTGTTACCACAGGATGGAAATGTTTCTTGAACCACACAGCTGCATGCGTGAGAGGGACTTTCTGTAGTTATTGTGGTAGGGAAAAACAAAAGGAGGATGAATTCTTTGAAAGTGGTTGATGTGTTGCTATTGATTGAAGGTTTTGGTGTTTGGAAAACAAATTGAAGAATGAATTCCACCTTCCTTTTTTGGCTGGATTTTGCTGTATTACATCTCTTCATTTCAATTTTGCCTGTTTTGATAAGGCAATTGAGGTTTCTTTACTTCTCAACATAAATTGGATCAGGACATTTCTGACTGCTGTACCAGATTTTCATGAGCTGGCATTCAAGCAACATTGCTATGAGCTCTAGTTGAACCTTACTGGCAGTAAAACTCAAAATTTGTGCAAAACATAAGAAGTGAATGATGAGAACTTGTTTAAAAACTTGAATAAATATTCACCAGGGAAAACAAAAAGGCTGTGCTGCTTTCATAAAGCTAATATTAATTTACTGATTTCTTGATTAAAATGAAAATGGAAAAATGATTCCCAGCAGGTCCCTCTTCTCTTGCTAAGCTAATAGCAGGGATGCCATTACACAGAAAATGATACATTTGATGCTAAAACCTAGTAATGTGTTCATCTCTTCAATTCATTCACCTGGTGAGGCCCAGTGATGTTCCACTCGGCTGGAACAATCTTCCTGCATTCGTTAGACTGAAAGAGAAGGGCGGAATGGGCAATTAATTGTTACGTGCTCTAACAGCTGAAGCCCAGGAGTCTGATGGTACGAAATGAAAGTGGAGGGGCAACACAACAGCAATACAGCATTGCTGCTAGTCAGCCACCGGGACCTACAGAGTGGGAGCAGAGAGCAAAAGTGACTTGGGAAGGACAGGGCAATGTGGGATCGCTAACTTCACAGAAAGAAGGGAGCCACCATAAGCAAAAGACAGATGCATGGTCAGAGCACAGGAAAGCTTACTTGTTGAAATGCGCTCTGTACAATGAACTTGGTTCAGGCAAAGACAGAGGTTTGGGAGGTGTTCCTGGGCACGTGGAGCCCAGCAGTGATTCCTGTTACTTTCAAAGGTATCTCTCCAAGACCTGTGTTTGGTCAGGCAGAGGGCTTTTTGCCTCTCTCTGGTGCTCACCGACTCATATGGACATTGATGTTAACAGCAATTGACAGTCCTCAAAGACTGTCCTTCATAAAGATCTGATGTCATTTGTTGCTTTGTACTGCCATTTTGTCCTTGCCATTGCTCCTTTTTGGGTGAAGTGAGTTAGTGGAGATGAAGTCAAGTAGTTCTTTCACAGGAATCCCAATACCTTCTAGGAAGGCTCATGAGGTTGAAAGGGAAAGATCCAACTGCTAAAAAACCCCACGTCCAAAATGCCTTCAGACACCTGTAGGATGTGCTGCCTGTCATTCAGCTAATGGTTCGAAAGGCCAGAGGTCTTGGGTCCTGGGTATTTCTGCCAGTCTCTGCTATCCTTGGGCACCTAAAATGCCACACCTATGTTCAGATAGCTGGTTTTGTCTCAAAATGTCAGTAGCTTTCTATCAGTTATGTAAGGGGACTTTTAGTTTCAGGAAGAAAATTTAATCCCTGAGCCAGAGGTCTTGAAGACAAACAGTCTCATAACAGATGAGGTTAGAGCTGAAGTGTGCAAGAGTTTCGCACAAGTGCCCAGCCCAGTTAGGTTATCACCAGTTAGCAAAACTTGACTCTTCCATATCAAATAATGATCCTTCCTGGGCTGCCAAAATGACACAAAGCTGATAGACAAGTCCTGCTTGCTGTACACCACGGCTAAGTGCTTCCCACACACTCCGTAAGTAACTAAGGGAAAAATGGGCTTTGCAGCTGAGTTAAAGTACAGATCCCCACAGTACAAGATAGCATCCAGCATGTATAGTTCTGAATCAGCTGCCTTTGGAGAGCTGAATGCATTTGAAAAGGCCACTGCTACCAGCTGCGCTTCCCTAAGATTAATTTTGCATGTAGCGCACAATTAATTTTCCCTTTCACAAATGAAAGGGACGATGAATTCCTCGGGGACAAACATCCCTGTGAGCTTGGCCACTGGGCAGAAGATGTTCCTCATCACAGATTCTGGGGCAAGTTGGTGCAGGGAGGGTATGTTTAATTTCAAATATTAACCAGGGTAAGCATTTTTTTGCTGGATTCCAGAAACACCTCAGGGAGAAAGTCCTAGTTTTAGAGGATGTGCAAGCAGTGAAATTTCACCTATTAAGTGTTGACTGTGTTACTTGTTGCCATGTCTCCAAAATCAACGCAACATTAAGCAGTCAAAAGCCATTATAAGGCTCAGGCTGTTTAGTCGGATGCATAATGCACTTGGACTTTTGGTCAGGTCCGCGCTGTTCCCAATAACTAGAATGAAATGAGGGTTTGGCTTGCAGAAGAATGTGACTTGAGCCATTTGTGTTCAAATTGGCTTGGGGAGGTGTGGCAGTGCTTGGGCACGAGCTGTGTGTGGCCCCCAGTGCCTAAACTTCCCAGTCTGGAGAACAGATTTGGTACGTACAGACAAGTAGAGTGTGACACAACACAAAGGCAATGCCAATACCAGGAGTATAGCACTAAATCACTAAATTTAACATGTAATGGCATAGACATAGACTACAAGGCTGGGCAACTTTTGAGACACAGTGCTGTCAATTGCAAAATTAGTACCATCCTGGTATCTGAAGGGGCTACAGGACACCCAAAGGACGAAGGCATGATCATTAAGTATAGTCTTCATGCCAAGCTTCAGTGCTATCAAAGTTGCGATGGTTCAGAACCATTGCAAAATTGTTGCGTGGATCCCTCAGGGAAGTGACTGAACAACCAGCTCCTGGCAAACAGATCACCCTTGGCCTGCCTTGTCATAGTTCTTTCTTATTTTGCACTTTTAGGAAAACAGGACCCTGACCTGAGGGTACTGTTGAAGGCTCACCGTGATAAGAGACAGCGGATGGAAGTATACAGGGAAATGGCTAACTGTGTGCTGCACCCAGGCTGAGGACACCCTGGAACTCCAGGGGTCAAGTCATGCCTTCGATATGCATGAAAAATGCACAAATAAAACCCTGAAGGAATCAAAACAGGAGAGCGCCTGCTTTTTCTGAAAGGCCCCTTTAAATGACCCGGCTTTTGAGTCCTCTGTGCACAGAGCCAGCACAGCTGATAAAATGATGGAAGAAGAACCCACACTGCTGACCTGGAAGACTTGCTCGTCTAGAACACCCGCCAGACTTCGAACTCACATCCAAATCTGTTGGGTTTTGCCATTGCTTCCCCACCCCCCACCCCCCAATATCCGAGGAGCAGCACTGTGGAGGGGAGCTCCACTTTGCAAGGGGAGTTCTGAGAGCAGGAGCTGATGGGGGGAGGCAGCTCACTCGACTTAATGCAGATCTCAAAGGCAAATTCTGGCTCCAAAGAGCATGTGAAATTTGCAGTTCACTGCAAAGGTTTTTTGCTGATTGTGTCACACGCAGTTTCCTAAGGAGGAAGCAGGGAACTCAGCCTTATTTGCATGAGTTTCACATCCCTCTCCTTGGCTGAGAACACACTGTGCTATTCGATGGACAGCTCCTTTCTGATTCACTGCTCTAATTATGTTTTACAGCCGGAATATGGTACTTATGTCAAAGCTGATGGGTAAAATTCTACTGAGAAGCAACAACGTTTTGTAGCATTCTCCTGTTGCTCATTTCCATGGCTTCCCTTCATTTTTTTTCCCCTCAAGGCTCATTTTCCAGGCACTAGTCATTCTGGAGAGAGATGTTCTCACCTCCTTGATGCTTTCTTTTGACTAACAGCTATATTCTTTTTTTATTTGTTTATTTATTGTACATTTGCAGGCATATGGTGACAGAAAGAGAAAATAAGTAGAACTGGCTTATGATTTGTCTAAAGTAGCTGGTAAACAGCTGTAGTATGTGTCTTCAGGTAAACCTTCACAGTGACAATAATCCTTTTGTACAGGAGAAAAGGACTATACAGGTTTAGAGATACATATACATGTTTCCAAGACTAATTCAGGCCCCTGTGCTACCTCAACCTGCCTCTGATATGCTCTGTTACCCCCACATGCAGAACATCTCCTGGACCATGTGTCAAGTGAAACTACGTGTTACCCAGGGAGGTGGTGGAGTCACCATCCCTGAGGGTGTTTAAGGAAAGGTTAGATGTGGTACTTAGGGACATGGTTTAGTGGGTAATAGGTGGTGGGGGGATGGTTGGACTAGATGATCCTTGAGGTCACTTCCAACCTTAATGATTCTATTCTATTCTATTCTATGCATCAGTTGACTTCCCCTCTCACCCCAGACAAAAGCCTCCAGCAAGAGCTGGGCAGTTATTTCTTGATCCCAAGTCATCACTGGAGGGTCCACCCAAATTTAGGGTATCTGCTCACTTTGGTTTGGCTTGTTTACCTCTGCTCAGAGGCTCAAAGAAAGCATTCCTCCACTGCAGATCTGGCCTAATTGTTCCTTAGGCAACCAAGTCACAGCACTGTGCAGCTTTTCCTGAGGGAGAAGGGTTGGTGCGATCCTCCCCCACCCTACGGAGGAGAGGAAGAGGCTTTTCAGAGGAGACATAGTCACAGACGGTACAGGACTCCAGAGCACCACTGCTGCTGGTCTTAGCTTTTCCCCTTTTTCCTTGTCTCTGATCATTTTCTTCAGCTCAGCTGATGTTGGAGCTGTTCCCGGGGCTCAATTATTCCCTGGCTATTTCATGCTGTAAACTACATCAGGACTCCACGCCGTTACTTACGGCCAGACAGATCTAGTGTTTCTGTGCATGTTTGGCAGGTACACAGAGGAGAGGGAGGGGAGAACATTCACTGCTGCATCAGCAGCAGGATCACAGCTTGGGTAACAGGGAAAAAACCAAAAACATTATCTCTCATTTAACTGTGCTAAATGACAAATTGCTTACAGGCAAGGCTGCCCACTGGGGAAACCAACACGAAAGTGATTGTTTCTCATTTCCTAGAGACTGCTGACCAAAGGAGGAAGGAAAAGAAGGTGCATTTGAAATGCTGGTCAGGTGCTTCACAGTGCTCGACCACAGCTATTTTCTCCATTTTGCAAGAACATTTGGTCTAACATTATTCTTAGTCCTTGGCAACATTCGAATGAAAAGAAAAAGCTCAGGTGACTGTTTCAAGGATAATTTTCTTTCATTGCTTAACTCCAAATTCTGCCTCGGCAGAGCCTGAGGTACAGATGGTTTTCTTCTCTTTTTCTTCTTCTTACTTTTTTTTCTAAACTTAAACCTGCCAAACTTAGGGTTCAGAGATCTGTCTTTTCACACTGCACCTGCTGATGGTCCAAGCACCTACACTGTGCTGGAACAGTACTTTTGCACCACCCCTTTCCTGCCAAAAAGCACATTCTGCTGTTGCTAAGGAAATCTTGTACCCAAATCTTGGCAAGGGAAAAGAAATGCTTAATTTAAAAAAAATAATAACTTTTCATTCCTTTGTTGTATTTGTTTGCTGTACCATACAGTGCCTATTCATAAAACATAAGCCTCATTTTCTTAGAATTATAGAATAATTTAGGTTGGAAGGGACCTCTGGAGGTCACCTAGTACAACTGCCTGCAGAGCTAACTTCAAAGCAAGAGCAGGCTGCTCAAGGTCTTTTGTAGTCAAATCTCAAAAGCCCCAAGGATGGAGAGCCACACCTCTCTGGGCCCCTGTTTCAGTACTTCAAAACACATCAATTTTTTTTCCTTATATATAGTCAGAAATTCCTTTGCTGTAACTCATACCCACTGGCTCTTGTACATTTGTTGTGCACCTCTGAGAAGAGGTTGGCTCGGTCCTTTCTATAATCTCTCTTTCAAAGGTCCATTCACTCATTAACCAGTTGTGGAGAAGCAAGAACCTCCCAACCCCACATGTTTGGGTCTGCTCTGCTCTCCCCTCCTCCCATATCTCCATCCTGGTCACATTTTCTGCCCAGTTTTTTCCTTTATCTTTGCCTGAGATGATCCATCCCACACATCCCAGCATGACCAGGCTGAGCAAGCCCATCATGTGGAAGATGAACCACAGAATATTAGAGGTTGGAAGGGACCTTGAAAGATCATCTAGTCCAACCCCCCTGCCAGAGCAGGACCACCTAGAGTACATCACACAGGAATGTGTCCAGTCAGGTTTTGAATGTCTCCAGAGAAGGAGACTCCACAACCTCTCTGGGCAGCCTGTTCCAGTGCTCTGTCACCCTCACGGTGAAAAAGTTTTTCCTTATGTTAACCTGGAACCTCCTATGCTCCAGTTTGCACCCATTGGCCCTTGTCCTATCACTTAATGAGACCGAGAAGAGCCTGGCTCCATCTTCCTGACACTCACCCTTAACATATTTATAAACATTGATGAGGTCACCCCTCAGCCTCCTCTTCTCCAAGCTAAAGAGACCCAGCTCCCTCAGCCTTTCCTCATAAGGGAGATGTTCCACTCCCTTGATTATCTTTGTGGCTCTGTGCTGGACTCTCTCTAGCAGTTCCCTGTCCTTCTTGANGCTTTCCAGCAGCTCAGTCCCCAACCTGTACTGGCACATGGGATTCTTCTTTTCCTGAATGCACGACTCTGCACTTGCCCTTGTTGAATTTCATCAGGTTCCTCCCCGTCCAGCTCTCCAGCCTGTCTAAGTCTCGCTGAATGGCAGCACAACTCTCTGGTGTGTCAGCCACTCCTCCCAGTTTAGTGTCATCAGCAAACTTGCTGAGGGTACACTCTGTTCCCTCATCAAGGTCGTTGATGAAAATGCTGAACAGCACTGGTCCCAGCACCGACCCCTGAGGGACTCCACTAGTCACAGACCTCCAGCTAGATTCAGCCCCATTGACCACAACCCGCTGACTTCTTCCTTTCAACCAGTGCACGATCCACCTCACTACCTGATCATGAGAAGGAAAAATGCATGAGAGAGATCTGAACAAAACATCAACACAGATGTCCAAACAAGGGAAACAGTCCCTGTGGCTCCCTGTTCTGGTCTGAACACTCAGTTGGTACTGACTAGCTGCTGACTGTTTTGCAAGCATGAAGAAAAGCCACATTTTCCCCATTTTAGTGTCTCAGCTTTGTTATACTTCACATATACGTATTTTGTCAAAACCAATATATGTAAGTTCAGTAATGAGTCCAAATTCAGCAACAATCTAACCTTATCCTCCCAGCTGTGAAGGAACAATTGATAGAATTAACATATATGAATTAATATATTCTCGGTGTCAGAAAAGGTTTTTGATAAGTTATGAATATATTTTAATACTTGAGCTTTGCTTTTCATTTTCAGGATGCTTCATGTTGTGTTTTTATCCTTTTCCTCTTACTCATCCTGATCAATACATTTCTAAATTCTGGCATGAATCCTCAGGAGTTTTTGCCATAGCTCTAAGCAGGCCAAAATCTCTGTACTTGACAACTCAAAAACACATTGAACTTTCTGGGATTGTACAATGACAGAGCCATGTTAACAGCTTTGACTCTATTTTCCAGCCAAATTGCAGATAACCTTTAAATAGTCTTATGAAGGGATTTCTCCAGAGACTATCAGGCCAGATTTGTACTTAGAGATCATTTTGTTCCCTGAATAAACCGAGGTTATCAAGAGGTGACATTTCAACAATGGCAACTGTTCTTATTTCTTCAGTAATACATTTCGATGGAGCCTGGTCTGGGATGTACCAATGCATTCCCCAGACACATAAAGTATAAAGAGTTAGTAACAGCGGTCGATACTGAGGTGGGCTAAACGTGACTTCGTGGCACAAATTCTGGAAAGAGCTTTACAGACTTAGTCTTACACTTTTTCATCATACCACTGCGTTTGTTTTTACATGCAATTGAGTATCAACAAGAGGAGGAAAAAAATGCCAAAGGGAACAGTCTGTTGTGCTCTCTGTCAAAAATGTTTTAAAACGGTTCATTAAATAAGATAAATTGTTTTCTCATTACTATTCAAACCAGTAAATAATGCATTTTTGAAGAACACTTTATTAATTAAAAATGTTTATGTCTTTACTAAACAGAGTGCAACAACTCTTTCTAATATCAAAGATGTTGTAATTTCTCTAGTGTTGTCATTTGCCTATTAAAGTATCGCAAAACAAACCCCAAACATTAAATATTTACCCCTAGAGTCAAGCTTAGCCTATAGAACTATACAGGAACCAGTTATCCATGCCTGACATCCAGGCTATTGACTCCCTTGAAGGAACAAGTCTGATACCTTACATTATTTGTACCTTTCAGCTTAAAGAAAAATCCTAGCCTGAGAAAAGCAAAAATACCACAAGAATCAGGGAGACAGGCTTGGATTGGAGGGGCGGTTGGGATATTTCTGCAGAAGCAGGACTGTGTGACCAGCTGGAAGACTAGATTGCCATCTCACCTGAAAGGACTTCAGTTTTAACCTCCTGGACACTATCCTAATATTTGCTATGCAAAGCCACATGGCAGTGTTGTGACAAGATGGGATAAGAGGATGAATGTGGCATTGATGGAAATTACTTTGGGGATGGAACCAACAATTATGACTTTTCCTCCTAATGAATTGCTAATGAAAAGTATTTGTCACCTTTCCAGTAGCAAATGGAAATTGCTTGGTTGCCTCACACAAAACACAATCCTTTCTTTTCCATGTGACAGTTAGACCAAAGGCTGCAGAAGTTCCTACATCAAAAAATGGTGGAGTACTGCTCTGCCAGAGAAGTGAGAAAGACATCATTCTTAATGTCATTCCTTGCTCCGCGGCCAGCCCTGCAAAACTACAACAAACCCCTCCTGAAGGAAATGGCCATCTGTACCCCTCGTAGGAGATATTTAGTATTGCTGACTTGATGGTTGAGAAATAAATGAACTTTTATTAAGGAAACTTCTACTTTATGAGTGCGTATTTACTGTTCTTAATACAATGTTCCAGTAACAGATTTTTTCCATCCTCCCTGTCTGATTAATTCCTTCCTTCTCCTAGCAGGACCCTCCTTAATGAAAGATCTGATGCTACGATAGATCTAAAGGTTACGATATGTCATGACTGCCACCGTTTGTGCACAGCACAGCTGTAAGATAGGATTCAAAACAACTTTAAGCCGATGGACTGAGGGACAAGGCCCTTTTTTCCTGCAAGTACCACACCAGAGAGTGCTGCACAGAGAGGCCACATCTGTTGCAGTGTGTCTTGTTACAAGCTAGTTTCGATGGCTGAACAGAATGTCAGAGCTTTCTGTTGCATGACTACATCCACTGACATGCCTTTGGTATTTTTATGACAGGAAAATAAAATAGAAGTATTGGCCTTTTTGGTAGGGGAGGGACTCAGTTTGGTGCGTGTGCAGGAGCCAGTCTGATGTTTGCCTTGGAGATGTTTGGAGTTGATGGTTCAGCTGTTCATAAGTGCCCCGCGACAGGAGGAACTGACTTGTGGCCCAATTTGAAGTCTGATCCCAGCACAGCTCAGAGACATTGTTTCACAAGAAGGAAATATCCTGCTCTGTGTCTCAAAGGTGCTGCTGAGCCCAGGATTCACTGCAGTCATCCAGGAAAGTCACATGCAAAAGTGGGAGGTCAATGCTGCTCCTGGGAGGAGCTTGGAGCATCTCCTAGACCATGTTACCCCTGAGCTCCCTGGGGGCTTGGATCATGACCCTTCCTCTTCAAATGATGGTCTGGCACCCACCCACCCCAAAGCACAGGACAGACAATGAATTCCCTCTCCTATCTTGCTGTGACATACTATGATCCTTTTTATAGGCAGACGCTAAGTAAAGCAACAGAGAGATTAAGATGTGAGGTAACAAATACATTCCTAAGCATGACAAAAATGCAGTCTTAAAATTTCACGGGTTGGCCTTTTATACCTCTCTCCAAAATGAACAAAGGGACATATGCAACAGGAGCTCCCACTTGACTATTCCCATTGAAGTAAGTATGTGAGGTGAGCAGGGGAGGCAGTGCCATTAAATGGAAAAAATGAAGAAGGCGACGTAGTTACTCTGAAGTTACAGGACTTTGGCTGCTCTGCACTGATTGCTTGAATGCTCTTTTTTTTTTTTCCTAGAAAACGTTTTTGTAAAGCGCAGCTTCATTTCCAAAATGTTAACAAAGCTAAGGCCCCAGGAGCAGGCAAGAAAATTAGAAATGTTCATACATTCGAAAACATAAAAAAAAAAAAAAAAAATCATTCCTTTCCATTTTCAGGACAGAAATGCAGGGAGCTGCAGTGGTGTACGTCGCCCTGCTGAGGGTACCCAGGGCTTTGCCGGTTGGAAAAGGGGCAAAACCAGCCCAAACCACATGCAGACAACAAGTACTTCATTATCAACACGCTAATATCTGATGGTTATTGACTTCAGATCCTTAACAGCAAATAGTAAATCTTCCTAAGCAAGAGGACCCCAGGGATGAGAAAGCTACTCTTCACTCATCTTCTTTCTGAGTTTTGGGCCTATTCTGGCCCCGGACCCCTCTGTATGGCACATCGCAAATTCATTTCAATTATGCCACGTTATTCCAGCCTGACTTAGCCAGAAGGTCCCTGTAAATGTTCCTGAGTGCAAGCAGCAGAGCATGGCCACCTCTGGAGACTCTTGGTACCATCAGTCTGGTGACGTACGGAGGGAAGTGGGAAGGACAGGAGGCTGTTTTGTTTTCCTGGCCGGGCAGTTAACGAAAAGGGCCCAGAGAAATCAGTGACAGCCTTGTTCAAAGGATCAGGAGGATAATGAGCCTAATGAACTCAGCATGAACATCCCAAATATCTTTGTGGTCTTGTTTCAGGTGTCTCATAGGCTTCTGCTTTGATGATGCCCCATAGGGACCGGTATGCCTGACTTGGAAAAAGATGCAGGATGATATGAACGGATCAGCAGCAAGGGTCTGAGAGAAGCGACCTGCTGAGGCAGGTGATGAAGGATTTAGAAGGGGAAGGAGTGGAAAGAAAGGGAGTCAGGGAAGGTAAGGCAGCAAGGGATCATAGGGACCTGCTGGGGCTGTGATTGAGAGGCAAGAAGCAGCAGAGGTGACTGATTAAAATAACGTTGGCTCTTGAATGTGTCTGACATTTGGATGAGACAGTGTCTCTAGTCAGTATTCAAAGCAATAGCTGCCCAGACTGGTTTCCTTCACCAGCTTTCCCCTGGTTATAAAGGCAAAACCCCTGATTTGATTTTTTGGGGGGAGTGCTTTGAAATTTTTTAATTACCAAGTAAATTAAGAAGCTTAAAGGCAGATAAGAGTCTAAGCTGTTCCGTGAGCACCTCAACTGCTGAACCTCACTTAAGACAATCCCACCTTTTGTGCATCTCCTGTTCAAAAAAGATGATTAAGTGAACTGGAATAATTCTGTGAGTGAAAGCAAAACAACCTCGACTTCAGGAGGAGAAAAACTCGCTCTGAGCACACATTTCATTCTTTGTTCGAGTTATTCATTCCTTTTGTCTTTCAACATCCAGCAATCAAAGGAATTAAAAGGATTAAAAAGCACGCACACAAGGAGTGATGGCTTAATGCATCAAAGCAGGTGTGACAACGAGCGGAATAGGAGCCAGGGAAAGCGACAGCTTCAAATTAGAGCTCGAATGCCTACATGTGGAGTGCTTGCAACACAACACACAGATGCCCATAAAACACAACCACAGTTCAAAATACGGCCTGGAATAAAAGGAGAGCAAAATGCATTTGTTGACGTTACGGATGTCACTGTGTCCTGTGACATTTCAGATTAGAGATCTCCAAACCCTTCCGTAGTTAATGCCAGCGCAAAGCTACTTGCCCGGTAACGCATTAGGTTGGGCTCTGCCGCTAGAAACGCAGGAAGGTTTCGATGCGTCTGCTCACCCCTCTCACCTCTCCATTATGGTCAAATACCCTTTTCTGAGAATGAACAAATTTTCTTAAGAGTGTGTTTCTTCCTTTCCCAGCTGCGGTTAATGGCAGAGACCCTAACCTGCAGTGACAGGAGCATCTCAGCACAAGGTTCCCAGACTGATTTAGCTGAATTAAAATGTCTACTAAAGTAACATTCAAAAGCTACATGCAGCCTTATAAATATCCCATGCAGCTGTAAATTGAGTATTTTCTCACACTTGCAGGATAAGTTCCTGGCTTGCCACATACTCCAAAATGATCTACAGCTACCCCCCAAAGGGCTGTAAATGAGAATAAATTAATGGAGAGTTCTGATGATCCACACTGCTGCGCATGGAGGTGTGGAATAGGTTCAGGGCACTGCAAATCCCATCCTCAACTGTATCACACTCGGGGCCTGACAAAAAATCTTGTTTATTGGATACAGCTAACAATCTGGTTGAATCAGGACTGTGATGGAGTTGCCTCCAGTGCAATCAGCAAGTCCCTTGCAGATCAGAAATGATCACCCATAGCTGAATATCATCACCCACCAGCAGGAAGCTGGCTTCTTCCCCACTCCCACCTCCCTTTGACTGAAACGTTGCAACTGACTGTGCAGGCACTCCTCAAGTGTTTCAGTGTGGAGTCAATCTGCCCGGCTCAAGCCCCTTCCCTTGGGATCCATTGATGCTGTATCACACTGACATGACGGTGCTGCAATCGGCACTCTGCGGGGAATGCGATTCCCTTTCTACGCAAATAACTGAGATTTTAGAATGTACTTTTAATTTCAAACCTGAGCAAAGCAAAGAGAAAGCACACACTTGCTGCCTCAGAGCAACGCACATGCTCAGTTGTTTCGCTGGATCAGGTCCTCGGTGTAGACAGGATCAATAAAGTTCGTCGTTATGAACCACAATATAGAATTTCAATGCCCTGATTTAAGCAGCTCCTGGTCACCTGGGACGCAATGGCTGCCGATGCTGTTACAGTGGAACATCTTGCGGTTACTCAACAACATCAACACACTGCAATGCAGCGTGCAAGTCAGAGCACTTGGCCACTTATGGAGTGGCTGGTTTTCTGCCAGTACATCTGGCAATACTGCTCCCGGTGACTGTCACCAGTGCCTCGTACAGCAAGGCACCATCAATATTGGCCAGCTTTGTTATACAGTGAATGTAGGAGAGGTACATTTTCCAGACACATAATAAATCTGTGCAAAATGAATATTGTATTTTGTTGCCCAGAGACATGAAAATTTTGTCATCCCTCCAATTGGAGGGAAATCCAAACTGATGGGGGTAAGAAGCAGCAGGGGAGGGCTCAGGATGCTCTGGCTGAATGACATGCTATTCAGCCTGTCATAATGGCCAGTAGCAAACAGCCAGGTTTTCAATTAACTCCCTGTATGTGATGGAGTCAGATAGCTCTTCTATTAGCCATACTTCAAAAGGCCAGAGAAACAGCAACACTTGTCCCCTTGAAGTACCACAACTTCTCAACGCACTCAAAGAGGTTTGCAACTTCAAATAAGCCCTGAGCCAAAATTGGATCTTGATTACAAAGCTATTAGAAGGTCAAAAAAAAAGTGCAAGTTGAACAAAGACTACAGTTGAAGGTACATCTCTAGCTTTCTGAGGGGAGACAAGAAAGGGAATTCATTTCCCACTGGTGAGTGGGTCAATGCAATTTGCTGGTCTGCAGATGAGAGCTGTTTCTGTTAGCAATGCTAGTAAGGTGCGGGGCTGTACATGGCTAAACAGGAGGCATTTGAAGATCTTCTCAATCAAGTCCGCAAAGAAGGTTTGGAAATTATAGGAGATCAAATTTAGATAAGCCTCTGAGGGAGCTGAGCTGGTGATGAGAAGTAGAAGTCTTTCTCCCAGCTAGGTTCTTCCAAGAGACAATTAAATACGGAGTACGTCTGATGTCTGTGATGCCCAGGGTGACATTGAACAATGTCCTTAGGATAGCTTTTACCAGAAGAAATCCTTTCTACCACCATTAGAAGTGCAGTTGAGCTTGGAATCAAACAAAATTCCTCCAGTGGATCAGTGTCCTATATATCCCCTGGCCTTATGAAGCCCAGTTCTCAGTCACAATTGCCCCTCACACATAAACCTGTCTCACCCTGGAAGTCTTCCTGCCCACCCTCTCCCCCTTTTCTTTTCCATGTCACTTGCATGAGGCAAGAAAAAGCCTGTGTTGCAGCTGTGTCGGTCCTGCGCATACGCTGACCAGTCTTCTAGACCAAAGCAGGACAGGTAATACTCCTGGCAATCCTCGTTTAGCAGAAACATGTAAATCTCACTCCTTTGCCCATTCTGCTCAAAGGAACATAATTTCTTCTGTCCAGAATGGCTAAAATTGGTCAATTAATTCAGAGGCCATTAGAGGAAGACTGGGGGACTGACAGATCTGAGGTGAAGAAGCACATGATTATGAATTTTTAGCTTCTTGGGAAACCAGGCTAAAAATAGCAGGACTGAGAGAGCACCAAACTATGAGATGCCCTGAAGACGTCTGCCTGCAGCATCCCTGAAGCAAAAGTGGGTGGGGAAATCCTTCTGAAAAATTGCTTGGAAAAGAAGTTCATCAGGGGAAAGTCAGTGCTTGCCATTATCTATCTATTCCCAGGCCTCAGGAAGAACATAATTGCATTTCAGCTTAACTGTAAGGAAAAGAGTGTGAGATACTCCCTGCCTTTGATCACGTAAGATGTTTTACCAGGGAGAACCACTGTCTCCCCCTACAGGGTGATCCATATCAGAGGCTAATGAGTCTGCTAACGAGAATTACTACAATTGCCCATCTCCAGCTCGAGAAGGACACCTTGCAGAGCAAAGCATGCAGCTCAGTTCCCGGTGAGAACACTGCAGGAGGACGATGCTGGGACAGCCTGGGGTAACGTCGGATGTAGTCACACAGGGTGACTGAAGGAGTCCTGTGCTGATAAAAATTGTATCACTTCACTGCAAAACTCTGATTTGTTTCTTCCCTCTCTTTAGAAGTCGAGCGAAGGAATAGGTTCTTGCTTCCCCCTGGCAACATTCATTTGGATGCAAGTGGGAATTTCTTTTGGTGCTGTTCCTCACTCTTCAACAGACAGGAGAGTGCTTATTAGAGCGGATGCACAGAACGCAGGAGAAAGCCTGATCACATTCCCAGTGTTGTTTGGAGAAAATTCAAGTAAACCTCTGTCCACCTTGCAGTGAAACGTTTGCCGGTCTTCCCAGGCTGTTCAAGAACAACTTAAGCTCAAACAGTGAGTACTGCAATGTGCACTGCTGGTCTCCATTAATCTGATGAAGGGCAGATTTAAGTGCTACCTCTCCCACCACCAGAATCCCTTGGATTAAACACTGTACAAGGGGAGAGATTCTCACATCCTTCAGTAGGACCTAGGAGTGAACTACGCAGACTAGCTCAGCAGTCCAGGAGTCACAGGCTCTGGCTCGGGGACCAGAATCTGGTCCTTATCTTGCACTGCAGATAACACATGCTGTCCTCCATCTCCCAAGTGCTTCACAAAAAGCAGCACTCTTTTAGACCTGTTCCTATTCAGATGCAGAGGGTGACCCCACTGCTTAGCAGTCCTTCGTGCCATCAGATCACCACACATTTGACCAAGACAAGAAGAGCAGAAAGAGAAGGTGAGTGGGTCAGGAGAGGCTGCAGTCTCACCTCCGGTCTGGGCAGCAGGATTTGTGATGCTCTGTTGCCACTGTGCCAGAGCAACATGAAGCTTTCTGCTTCCAGAGAAGGGAAAGAAGGAAAAAAAGAGAAGAGAGTACCTTGCAAGAGGCGTGTTGCTGTTACAGAAAAAACCCATACCACATCAAAAAGGTCTTCTTAAAGACAGTACATATGCCAGCTCCAGGGGATTTCAAATATTTATGGTTTACTACATTTTTCATCTTTAAGAGTTCCAGGGATGCTGTGCGTAGAACATGATGTGAGCATATCCCATGTCTGACATGACCGTGGCTTGTAAACCACAGCAGCGGTGGGAAGGGGAAGCAGGCGCTCACAAGGGTTTCTGAGGCTCACCTCGCTGCAGACCTGACAGGGTTTTTCCCTCTACCCTGGAATCAAAACCTGAAACCTGCCCCTTTCTGCTGACTCCAGCCCCGTTTCTGCCCCTGGCTACTCCATCCCAGGCAACACACACACACAGCGCCTTCAGAAGCGCTCTTGCTGCGGGCAGAAAGATGAGCAGATACGGTGTGAGATGATCACCTTAGACCCACTGCCACCGCTCCAAGATGCGTTATCCCACCTCTATCACAGATGACAAAAGAGAGTCCCCATTCTACTGCATGGCCTAAATAGATTTCTTGCCTTCCAGATGATTAATAACCCGAAGCAGATTAATATTTAAGATCACACTGGGGAGTAATTTGCAAGGTACAATGAAGATTTTGATTCTTCTAATAGGGGAACATGGACTGAAGAGCTTTAGCAGGGGTTTGCTGTGTGTGCAGAACATCTTAGGCATACACAGGACTAATGCATCTAACACAGGTGCTGGAATTCATGATTATTTCAGCTCATGTCAGCTTTGATTAGAAAAGATTTCAGGTATGCTTGCTCACATGCCTCTACTTCTCTTCCCATGTTTCTTAAATAAAATAAACCTAACACCAAAAGCTGAGGTAGTATTTCAAGGAACTCAGTGGCTGCTGCACACTGGCTGATGTTTGTCTCTTAACTTGAGGTGGAGCTGCGTAAATTATTCAGGTTCTTGTATTTTAACTGCAGAGAAATTTAGGATCCTTAACCCATTTTGCCAACTATCGTGTGAGCTGAGGGAGTCTGGGAGAGAGAAATACTTTCTAGAGGGTAGGAACATTCATGCTCGCAAAGAAAATTTAAGATGTGATATTCTTGGGTCTAAAAATCACACCCTGCTCCACTTTTCTTAGAAAGGCTTTACTTTTGCTCACTCTGAGGCTGTCCCATCAGCACTGCTATGGAGGTCACCATTTAAGTTGTCCCTCGGTGATTACACCCTGGTCTCAAGCGCTGACGAGCAAACATGCTGGCAGGCTTTCCCCCAAAGCCCTGGAACTGCACTGCATCTTTCCTGTGCTAGCATGCTCTGAGACAGCATGAACATCAGCCATCCCCCTGTGCCATCCCATGCATATCGCTGGAGCTTATAAACCTGTGGGCAATAGCAGGAGAAGAGCACATCAAAAGATTGGCTTGTCCACTTTCCAAAAATGATGGGTCTGATCCATTTTGAGTGAGCTGAGTTATCCCATGGGGGGATTTAAACATGCAGTATTTTTTCGGTAGGGCGCATAGAGATTGATAATTTTCCCCAGCTTTGGCCTGCCCACCGTAATCCGCCAACACTAGACGATGCAAAGAGAGCTCATTTGAGCAGCAGTTAAGGGATTACAACTGAACTGTGTCTGACTGTGCTCTCTTTCTCTGTACAATGACCAGGTCATAATTAGGACAGGAATGATGGTGTTCAACGATGTGGAGAGGCATTAAGCTGTTGAGCTTCTGGCGTCATGACCAGGTATGTGTTGCCAGGTTTCAAAGTTCAGCAGCTTTTAGGACTGGCAAAACCACGGCTTCCCGCTGCGGCACGGCGGTGGAGGTACACTGCAACGCTGGGCTGTGCCGTGAAAAGCCGAGGAGCGGGCACGGCAAGAACCACAGCACAGCCTTGGTGCTCAGTCCCTCCACCCCTATATCCCAGTGAACGTGCGTGGCTCAAACCCTGTCCCTGCCCAGGAAAACCCTGAAGCCAGATGCTTTACTGTAACATGCAGATCTGTGATGGTTTCACTGGAATTCAAGCATACCTCCCAATTTAGGCAGAACTGCTGGATGTGCTATGCCACGACAGCCCCTTCCTCATCAACCTATTTGTAAGAACTCAGAAGTGTTGCCTTAATTCTGTTTTTCTCCCTTTTTATTTTTTATTCCACCTGACCTTTTGGAAAGGAAAATGCTGTTGACTGGCTTTTGCAGTGTTGTCACTGTTCTACAGTGTTAATTATTTATAACCATATAAAAATGAGGCTAAACACTGAAAGTTCATTTGCCAAAGCCCCATTTCTCCTCCCATGCATGCTTTTTTATCTGCTCTTCATGACAGCATGCACGTTGGAGAGTTTTAGCACCAATTCTTCCCCGCTTGTGAGTAGTCAGTCAAGAAAAGCATTAGCCAGGCTTAGCCCCTCTAACATTTGGATTAGAAAATTGTCACCAGCACTGGAACTCCCCGGATTGCTCATACAGTGCCATGTAACCCTCCCAGCAGAAATCTGGATGCTTCAAATTTATAATTTTTAAACAGTTTCTAAGAAGGCAATTCACTGTGTTTGGTCTGCATAGATTACAAAAAAAAAAATAAAAGCTTAGCAGTTTCAATATGACAGTTTGTCAAGAAATAAATGGCAGTACACAAGACCCTGTAACTTACTGGCTATTCTGTGCCCTAAGGGAAATAGCTTTCAAGTTGTTTTTATAGGTATGTGTGGGCGAGTGTAGATTTGTGTGAAGACGTGCACACACAGGGAGTGAATAAAGGAATATAAAAATATGTTTGACCATATGTGTCACAGAAAGGGTATCCTAAATATTTTTAAAGCAATCTACTATTGATAGGACATTGATATTTTTCTTTTTTTTTTTTTTAATTCTGCAGCATGACTCTGTATTTTGAACATGCTACAAACACATGGTATGACTTACACACAGACGAAGTGAAGCTTCTGTTTTGATCTTGAAACAAGTTAACTGCTTTCCGATTTCTGATGATCGGTTAGTTCAAAAATACGCTAAAGATTTTATGGAGCATTACAACGTTTTCCTTTTATATCTACCTTGTTTCAAGCAGCAGTAAATGGTGGTATCAAAGGATAGAAAATGCACCTTTTTCTGTTGAGGACACTTCCCTGAGATTTCAGCCATAGTTTCACCATCCTGAAAGACAGACTATGAAAAATTATTCATCTGCCTTCCTATCTATCTACAGCAATATGGGTATCATCTGCTTCGATGATAAAAGCCCCCTGGGAGGCAATGCTGTGCTTATCAGATGTGGCAGCAGTTGAAATATCAGACAAGTAAGATAATAAATAATAAATGAGCCTATATATTTTAATCTGATGTAAGAAAATGTTAACCGTTAATCTGGATAATGGAGACTCTATGTCCTAAAATCCCCTACCCGTGAACTTCAGGCAACCTCTTTCTGATAGCTTCAGCCTTGACTTTTCCCTGAATTCAAACTTCTGAATGCATCAGCATTTCTCAAGGGCTTTCTCAGAGGAAAGCACAGCCTCATACTAAATAGGTTCATTTGCTTGGAGCTGATAATTAGTATTCCTCAACTGCATTCACTATCTCGGGACTGAGATCCTGTGCTTTGAGAGACATGGGGGAACACTACTGGTGGTTCTGTCAGTTTTCCCCAGAACAGCACCTTCTGTAAGGGCCTCGCAGTCCCTTCAGCCCTCTGAAGCAGCTGGAGCCTCATTCTTCTAAATCAGCCTTTTTCCTATATTTGCTTTAGCTGGAAAATTAACATTTGAAAGTGAGGTGCTGTGAGTTTTTGAAGATTCATTCCTAGAAGTTCCTGGGAAAAGGGTTGGGAGCTACAGCTACGACAAGATAAATGGAAATGCTAGCTCAAACCAGGCTGCGGTTGATTATATCTGAAGGTTGCTACAGCATGATCACTGTTGTGATTCAAGTGACGCTAACGACCACAACCCAGCACAACCTCAGGTACTCAAAACAAAAACCCTGAGCACCAGCCATGCTCTTAGTCCCTGGACTGGGGACCTCTGCTGAGAAACCAAGGACTGAAAGCTAACACTGACCTTTGTCCTCCTCCTCTCAGGGCAGGGACCAAAGCAGCAAGCAAAGCAGCAGCCCATGTCTAATTTCCATGGGGTGTGGATGCACGTGTCACATACATGTCCTTCCCAGCAGCTCCTTGACGTGACGTGACCCGCACCTTCACCATAAGGGGTTAGGAGTCAAGCTCCAGCACCACACTGTGCTGAGCTGAAGAAGCAATACCAGGCACGGGAGCACAAAGCCGAGCATCAGGCACCGGAGACCCAAATTTTGGCGATTCCTTAAACCACCGCACGTACTATATTTATGTCACAGGTAGCTTTTCCTATATGCAGCATCAAAATATAGCAGGTGTTTTATTTACAGCTGCCACGGGGAAATGTAGTCTGATGTAATTGTTAAAGATCTGTTCGTATTCCAGGCAGCAAACTACCATTTACAGAATGAAATTGTTTGCTGTTTAAACACTGCCAGTCAAGGACATTAATTGCTGCGGGTTAAATTAAACTAGATGGCACAGCAATAAGATTTGAAGCCTGGGAGAGGGGTGGGGAGGAAGAAGGAGGGGAGGAACAATATTCTCTCATAAATAATGGGATCTGGAAAGGAATCTTTATAGGGACAGATTAATCTGCAAAGAGCCAAGTTCAAATCTAGTTCATGTCCTACGGGTATGCCAAGCAGCACTGGGGAAGGCAAACACTGCCCCCGCCCCACAAGCAGGAGTTCAAGCTTCTATCAGGGTATTTATTCCAGATATCTGATCAGCCTCAAGTGCCATATCATAAGCTGGCTGCCTTCCAAGATGGGACAAGCTGTGCCCTGTGACAGGGACAGGAGATGCAGTCTTGCTATGTTTAAATGAAGCTGTAGTAACAGCCAGTGGTGCGGGCAGGCAAAGGGGCAATTTTCCATGGCAACCTTTTGTTTTGGAAATTTTGGTTCTTTCCAAATCTTTTACACCCATACACATGAAGACAAGTACAAGCAGAGCAATATATTCATTTTACTTTGCAGCAGGAGAGGTAATTTTGGTCCATGTCTTACACTTGTATTCAGCCTGGGTGTCTTGCAATAAGCTCCCTTTCTCAGCTCACGGGAAGGCATATTATTTATTCCTTTACAAATGTAAACCCATTGTAAATAAATAAATAGCAGCTCTGGGCACTTTTTTTTGGAGCTGTCTTTAAAAACACTAATCGAAATGTAATGACAGGCTGGCAGCCAGCTTCACTATCCAGACTGTTGATAACCAGCTAAGCTTTCCAGCCACAAAATTAGCATCACATCAGCAAACAAAACTATCCTTCTGTCATTCAGCCTATCCCAAGCCTTTGGGAAAAGGCAAAAAAACCCCAACCAATCCCCCAAACAAGAGCTTTCCAGCATGTTTTGAAGGTCAAGAAGTTATGGCACAGTTTAGATCAAGCACGGAATGAGTTTTTAGCATGAGACCAGCAGAGAATACCTGTCACTTCTGCCCCATCTCCTCTGGCAGTGGTTTTATAAGACATTACTGTCAGACTGCTATTAACACCTGTATTACGTACATCAAACCAGCCAGGACCTTCACAGGATGACTCATCTGGTTCACCCCTTGCAAACAGGGATTTCTTCTTCCAGCCAGGAAGGAGGTGGGTGGGCTGTGCCCATGAGAAGAACAACAGTCTCTGTCTTCTCATCCTCAGCAGAAGGGAGAGGACACTACTACTATTTGCTTGCAGTAATTGTAGGGGAGACAACCCGTCAGGGAAGGACACTGGGACTCTGACACCAAGGACACCCGTGGACATCCCACCCATTTCTGCCTCTATTGTGAAGCTTGGAGGGAGTAGTTTAAATACAGGCACAGACACAAATTAACCCTCACAAATTAATTTCTCAATTTCTCACAGCTCCAAGTATTTTGCTTTTTAAAAAAAATACCTTGCAGCACCCCAAATTAATTGCATAGTCCAACCAAGATCATAATTAACAAACCAGGACCTGATTCCTCAGTCTGTGCAATCAGTTTTACCCTGGGGTAGTGCTGTTGACTGCAGATGATCTGGCACGTGCTAGCAAAGGCCTGGGGTTTTAATAATTGTTTCTGAAGATGTATTGCAGGTAGCATCAATAACACCAGCAATACTTGCATCTCTGCCTTAGGGCCACCCAAGAGCTCCCTACAAAAAAATTGGCACTACTAGCTTTTAGGTATCAGGAGAATTGAGTAATTTTTTGGCAATACTATACATAAATCAGTATTTAAATTGTATGTTAAATAAATGCTATGATTATTAGGCACAGACTTCTTGAAGTTGAACCACCAGGTAGCTGATAGCTATCCTATTGCAAACTCCAGAAGCCTCAGTTGAGATGTACTTAATAATTGTTTGGCATTAATTTGTCATGCGATAATTATCCTATTAAATCTAAATTAAACCCTCCACTCAGACACTTCATCTAAAGTGTGAACATAACAATTAAGAGAGAGGGGGAAAAGGGGGATTATTTCTGCATCATTTTCAATGTAAGATTTCATGCCTTTGTGACTAGCAGAAACAGCAGCAAAAGGTATTTTAAATACCACATTGAAAAGAGAAATCATTCTGAAACTGAAACATTCAGACCACAAACAAAAATTCATCTTGCTAAGTTACATATGGCACACAGGTTGGGATAGCATCTTCCTAAACAGTGAGCTTCAACGCATTTATTTCTTTACCATGAGAAAGTTCCGTATTGCACTTCCTTTCTAAGGAACAAGAAGGAATTAAGAAAAATAAATAAATTTAGACAATCAGCGAAGGCTGGGATCGCTCTCATCTATCTAGCCAAATAAAAGTGCCAAAAACCAGTCCGAGTTTTTTTTCCTGCAAGCTCCTCCTGTTGTCAACAGCCAGCCATCAGGCTCTCCAGAGAGAGATTCATCCCACCCACCTCAGCGCTTCAATCTGACAGCTAAAATGGGAGAATGAATCCCATCCAAAAGCTAGACAGGAAGCCTGGAAAGAGGAGGACTCAAATCCCTTTCTCATGTCCTAAACTGCGATTTGAGGCACAGAGCTGTTCTTCCACATAGGATAATAGTGCTTGAAGTGCTTAAAATGTCATTAAGTAGCACTGCTGAGCTGAGGACAGTCTGTGGGTGTATAAGTTTTCTGGCCTTTTCCTGACCAATTTAATTTTGGGATCAAGAAGAATGGCTTTTTTAAAGCAAGACAAGATCTCTTTCCACTTGCAATTCCTCAATGAATTTCCACAGGGGTTGCAGAGTGGCACAGTACATAACAGGCACAGAAGGTTTTCTTCATCAATCCAAACCATTGAATTTTTAGAGAGACACCTAAATGCTGTGAAAACAATCTCCTTCAGTAGAAGAGCATCCAGATGAAAGCCCTGTTTAGCACTTTTTGTTTTGGCATGAGCTAACTTTTTTTTTGTCTTTTTTTTTTTTCCCTAGTCATGTTTTCCTTAGAGTATATCTTCTAGAACCTCCAAAATACCAGTTGTCATAATGGTTTTAGGGTACATGATATTCTCTGTCCCTTCCAAGGCTGCCTAAACTGTGCCATTCTCCTAGGAGATAGTTACCATTTCACCTTTGTCTTCCTCTACTAACACTCTTTACTCTGCCAACTGCATTTTCCCACAGAGATGGTACTACTCATCTGACGAGTTCTCAAATTATACTTCGCTCTCCGGTCTGACACTTGGGTTTCTGCTCTTCACCTATATCAGTTTGTCTAATAAGTGTCTTATCCAGGTCCTCTGACTATTACAGCTACAAACAACACAGTCTTTTGCAACCAAAACCTCTTCCTCTAAGTCACCCAAAAATGTGACAAGAAGGTTCAACGTGGATTAAACTCTTCACTGACTCTGTTTTTTCTCCCATGAGCCTGTTTCCAACCACACAAGTCCGCTTGGGTTTAGAAGGTTGGTTTGAAAACTGGCTCCGCAGAAAGCAGATACCAAACGGGGTAGGAGTACATTGAAAAGGCAAAGCAACATGATTCGATAGCAGGAACAGTAAGTAACCAGACCTCTGAAGAGCTTATTTGTAAAATTTAAACACAGATTAAACTGGAAAGGAAACTCGTATTCAGAGAGGCCTGCCAATAACAGAAAAAGCAAGCCAGCATAAACAAGGCCTGTTCAGGTAATCATAAGCAAATGTAACTCAAAGCAGATGAAATCAGTCTCTGCGTGTGGGTGCCATTCATGGTAAACACACATGGTACGTTTAGCAAAAAGTTATCTTTTGAGTGAATTTAGTGTCGGTGGAAGGGCAAGACAGCCAGCCCAGAAGGCTCACAATGGCCAGGCCAGCGCAGCACCCGCTCTTCACTCTGGCCAGCCTTGGAGAGGCAGAACCTCCTACAGACAGCTCCACTCTTACCCTATAGATCACCCAGTGCCTTGCAAACCATGGACAAGCTGAAACCAGGTCATTATAATACCTCCTACAACACTGTGAGAAGGGGAATCCCTGGAATCTATAAAATCTATGGTGATTTAACCAATACAAAAACATTCTGCAACAAAGACAGGGCATTTGTGACCAGTCCCTACCAGGAAAGGATCGCTCCGTGCTCCAAAACATTGCTTCATGCAGGACTGCAAGGACTTTTAAGCAGCATTACCTCATTCCCATGACAAGAGGTCTTGGATCCATCATAACTATCCATAAAACATTTCCTCATTTGGCCACAGACAGGGAAAAGCTACATATGGAGCTGCAAAAAGAGACCTCAATTTTTTCTCCCAGGCAATTTTAGAAATGAAGCAAAAGATGGTCATAAGAGGGTTGACGATGCGGTTCTCTAAAATATCTGTCATGGAGCTCATTACAGTTTAAGGACTGGAGATTCATTACCACCGTTGCCTTTATGGAGCTAGTGCCATTAATCCCCTTACTGGAGCAAAACCACAGGGTGTGTTGCTAATGGCTTCCAGGTTGCTTTTTGGATGGTGTGAAACCTATTTGATAATTAGTTCCCTAAATTAGTGCTGTTTCCATTGTAATCAGTCCCCTCCCCAAATGATTTCACATCACTTTTTTTTTTATAATAATTTTTGTCTCATTTCCCATTATCACCACTGGAATCACATTGATAACATTTATTTAATCTTTTTTCCACAGCTCTCCTGTATGCTTACTGTCACCATCTGCACACACATTGCATTGATCATATGAGACTTCCTAGCTGCATTAGAGTGTGTGTGGACTTATGAATATATCGAGTGTTTAAAGAAGCCTTTTTAGGATTTGTTACTGCCTGGCTGTGTCCCTGCTGGAGTCCTCTTGGGAGACCCAAGGAAGAACAATTGTTTTATGCTTCCTAACAATACTAACGCTGCTGCCTATCCCTGTTCTTTCACAGGGCCCTGGAGATCTTTTATAGCATCCTACACTGGCACTGCTGTGCTGTTAAACCCTCATGAATGCAACAATGAATTAATAACACCACTATACACCATAAACAATTGCTAACATAGAGGCAGCAACAGCTCTCCGGCATCACCACAATCTTCTGATGCTCAGTCAGTGGATAAAAACAAAATTGTCTGGTTCATCTTGCTCAGAAGATATTTACAGGCTGATTTCCTTTTCTGTTTGGGGTTTTTTTTTTCCCTTTTTTTTTTTTTGGTAGGAGGCAAATGAGGGCTCAAAGCCAAATCCAAAGTATCCTGGGGCTTTTCACTGCCTTATAAACAGTTAGTTATAGTCATTGATACATTGTTGGCATGTAATAAACCTTTAATGGCCAGATTGCTTGTAAAAATACATATCTATTATTGATGTATGTAACAGTTGTGCCTGAAGGCCCTCTTTGAGATGAGTTCCCCTTAATTTTAAGACCTAAGCATGTTCACATTAAACAGATACTCAGTAACTCGGAAAAAAACTTAGCAGCCTAAATAAAGAACCTAGAGAAAAATCAATGATTTGACAGAAGTCACGGTGGAAGTGCGTGGCATACACAGGAATAAGAGCACACCTATGGCAATTAAACACACTTATAATTCACCTACCGCTTATATTGGCAAGAGATTGAAAGGGAGAATAAGCTGTGAATGTAATGATCGGCCATAGATTGCAAAACTCTGGCTAGGACCTGCTAGAAAACCAGAGTAATAACACAAGAAAATAATTTCTGCTACGCTCTGCTGGCGATGATCTCCCCTTCCAGAGCTTCACCTTTAATCTGCAACAGCGCAGGAGTTTTTCTAACATGCCTGCCCTATGCACCACATACCATAGGGGCAATATCACCGCCTCCATGGCCACAGTTTGTCTTCTCTAGCGTTGAGACTAGATGATCACTACACAAGACCCTGTCACCACACCCCGCCAGCAACAAGCAGGCACTGGGATTCACCTCATTTCTGTCCAGGGCAATGACTCTACACAACACTGCCTGCTTTCAGCCTTGAGCAAAACCAACGAACAACAGCTGTTTAGCCAAGTACAGCAACCAAGATACATATGTCTAAGTTAGTTAGAGGAATTTGGTCTTTTAGGGCGGCTTCTTGACCTGCTGAGCCTGAAATAGCTAGGAATTCTGAGTCAACTTGTTAAATGCACACACATATATATATGCAGGCAGAGGAAGTGCCTTAGAAGACTGACCTGAGGCACTAAAATGAGCAGCAAAATATTTAGAGAAACTTTTAATACTGTGTTTTCTGTAAACACACACTGCACAAATTGACGAAATGTGACCTAAGGAGCTCATGTTCTAGAGAAGTCCTTGTAATGGTAATAGGTAGGCAGAAATTTTAAATGAGGATAACATGTCTGGGGGCTTAGGGATCACACATAATGACTTAAATCATGTTAATGTGGTGCTGGTACATGCATATAATTTCTGCTTGCTCCCATTTGATTTAAGCATTATACAGAGCAGTCTCGCATGTGGAAGATATGTGCAACCATTCTGCTCGTACCAGCGGCGGTGGGGAATGACACAGAGTAAATTACTATAGCATGCTCAGGGCTGAGGTCTTGTGGCTTTCAGGCTGCATAGTGACAAGTGTGTAGTAACAGGTAAGTCTCCTTCCTCCAGGCACCACCACCTCCTAGAGCCACTAACACAAATACTCAAGCAGGAATCCCTGGGTTATCAAGGTTAGGGAGCTGCTGGAAGAGAGTTCCCTCATGAAGCTGGCTTTCCTCAGCTTGAAGAGCTAGCAGATGGGCAGAGATCACAAAACTTGTGTTTAGAGGGAGCCATACAGATTGTGGGTATATGGAACACAAAGTCATGGAGGACTGGGCAAAATACTTTGCTGAGCTTGTGGTTCAAGCATTCCTACTCAAGACACCAAATAGGGTCTGCTGCTACTTTAGTGAGCCACTCAAATCAATAGTAGCTCCCACCACATTGCAATCTAGGCAATGAAGGTTGAGACAGCCAGCATATTTACCTTCTCATATAACAATCACACCTCTGTTACTAGGGGTAGAAGTCACGGAAAATGGCGTCAGTGGAGCCAGTTTAACAAAGGTTCATATTCACTAGCTTCAACAATGCCTTCAAAGCTAAAATTTGCATGCTCAGGGGATCCCACCTCTGTCAGCTCGCAGCATATTCATATTGAGGTCCCCTTCCTGTACTTAGCCCACAGCAATCTTTCTCTTAAATTATCTGGCAGTTCCTTCCAACTTCCTGATTGCTGAAGAGTCTTGCCCACATAGCAGGACTAGCAGCCCATAATACTGTGGTTCAGGGAACATCACTGTTTCCAGCAGGAGGAGCACAAAAACACATTGGAAATCCCCAGTGGTCAGGGAAATTTATAAATAAAAAAAAAATAAAAAAAAATCACTGCTCTAACACATGCCAAGTTTCGGTCCAACTTTGTTTTTGACAAAGGTTTTGCTAATAAAGCTTGAATTTAGACAATCCTAAATATTAAAATACAAGAAGCTGGGAAACACTGCCAGACTGTTAGTAAGGTGTGCAGGGCTGCGCAAGACCTGGATTTTATAGTGAGTAGTCTCTGCAGGAAGAGCATGCTTCAAAGACAATGTTCCCAGCTTGAAATTGTCATTTTCACACTATTCCTTAGCGACCTTGTTTGTTGGGCAGTGAGCGTAAGAATTGAACTGCGCCTTTCCTCCCCCCGCCTTGTGATGGGGAAGACTCAAAGAAGAGTGTTGGTTATTGTTCGTTTCCCTTGAACATCCCATGGAGACTTCAAGACTATTTACTGCAGTTATTCTGAGCTGACAGCTGATAAAGTTTCCATTACAGATCTTTAATGATTGGACATAGCTGGGGAAACAGATAATTTACCTTCCCTTCACTTGGTGCTTGCTGTTTCCAATCATGCAACTGGTCCCCTTTCCTCTGCCCCAGCTCCTCCTCTCCTCTCTTTCATTTTGCCTATAAACTTGAGGGTCAGCTTAGGTTCGGCATAGATGGAGACAATGTGAACAGATGTGACCTTGCCAACCTTGGTTTAGCAGATGGTTTCTGGATAAATTGGATTAAAACACTTTAATTTGTCACCTCCAGAGCATATCTGTCCTCACTGTCAGACACTCCCATTGTGCGGCTGCTTTCCCAATTCAGCAGCTTCACACAAGGTGCTCTGGCCTTGCTTCCTTTGCTTTCTTTTGCCTACCCAATTAAAGCAAAAGCCAGTAATAGGCAGTGGAGCTCTGGAGAAATAAGGCTTTGTTCTCATTTCAGAAGACGTTTAAGCAACAGATAATGTATAATTTTCTCAGCACTCTCACCTGTAAGTGTTACAAGAAACCATAGGGAGACACTGCCAGCACATTCACTTTTCTAGTCCCTATCAGCCTCTGCTAGAAAAATCTTCCAAGTGAAACTTTCTGTGGCCCTCAGCACTCACCATCCACCCCCTGCAACAATACTCTAACTTCTGCCTGCGTTCTTATTCTCCTCTTTCTGCCAATGAACAAGTTGCAGTGCATTAACACCTCAGGCCCATGCATTTAAAAATGTGTCTGTAGGGTGCAAATGGTGACAACCTAAGATGAAAAGCAGAAATTCTGCTGAAGTCTATGGGAAAGCAGTGAGGTACCCCAAACAAACAAAAAAAGAAAATATCAAGCAATATTAAACTGCTCTCCAGCTCCAAAATACAACTTTGTGGATTCAAACAGGCCAAAATTTGCCTGTCATTCCATATGCCAAGTTAAATGTCAGCCAGTCATTCCTGACACTGGCACATGTTAACGAGATGGCAAACCCACAATTACTTGACTAGGTTATTCCTAAAGGCAGTTATCTTAGTCTTAGACATAAACTTAAGTATTATATTTCTGTGAGTAATCAAAGAAAAATAAGGAACTGTACGGATTCAGGCACAATTCAATAGGAGTAAAGGTGATAATATATGCTTAGAAGACATTTACATGACTGCTGTAGAAAATACACTTTCGTTAAGTTTCATGTATTACATTTTAGTCAAAACCAGACACAGAAAATCCTTAGGAAAGTCTTTTTCTTACACTGTTTCTGCCTTGCCCAAAACTAAGCAGCAGTGTTGAAATCTTGCAAGGAAGCTCATTCCCTTGAGGTTGTTAATCAGCATTTTAGACAAAAGTTTGGGGAAAGCTTCCAACTAAGCCTTCAGACTTTTATCTGAAGTAAACCAGACTTCCAAATTGCATTCTGGGTTTGCAAGGCAATCATTAATAATAATAGCAAAATGAGAATTATAAAGATTATTTTTTTTGTGTGTCTTTTATTAACATGAAGGCAGAATCATGTTGGTCAGAACAGTGCAGTTACATCAGCGATGAATTTGGTCCTTTATTCAATTAATCCTTCAATGCACTCCTGTGGTTGAGGTAATACATTATTATTATCTCCGCTTCTGTTATTCCCATTACAGACATTAGTTCCAAGAATGTGAACCATTTATTGCCAAGGGTCCTGATCCTGTAATGGGATGTACTGGCAGAGACCCCAATGCCCACACCAAATTCCACTACCCTGGATGAATCTCACCATCCTTCATTAGGCCAATTGTTGTGAGGAACCATTACCTCCTGTTGTGTCCACCCAGTTGAAAAAGTGCTTGCGGTATTTCATTTGAGATGGCAATAATTAAACAAAGAACCTGTTTGCATTTACTGTAACTGGGGGCATATTTAATTGACCACCCTACTTTTGGGAACATCCCCTTGTCCACACAAAAAAGAGGAAAGCACAAGTGATACTGCGCGTCAAAACAGAAGTGCTCTCAGTAACCAAACAGAAGAGATGTACAGTCAACGTGCTCCACTCCCCTGCCCACCAGTCAATGCAGCTGACTACTTTTAAGGTAGTGATAGTAATCTTTTCCTCTCTAACTAACCAGGGAAACAATTCTCCTTTTAGACACTTGATCCACCTGCCATTCATGTTTTATTTTGCATCAGGACCGTGCTTTTAAAGAGCATCTGCAGATTGTTCCCACTTACTGTTTCAACTCACGCTGTGGAGTGATCCTAGCTGGATTTCTCTTGGGTGTGTTAACCAGATTCCTTTTGGATGACAACTTGAAGACACGCTCCAGGAGCATTTAAATGCTTTGACCACTAATGAGTATTCAGTCTGTAAGGCAAGACTAGAGGCACCTAAGGGAAACTCCTCAAATACATACAGCACGGACACAGTCCTCAGCAACAACTGAATTGTTCTGTGGTTCATACTAATTGCTAATGCAGAACTGTCTTACACCCTTGACCCACAGCTAACTGCAGCGAAAACAACATTGCACAAAGCACTCAAGCTGAATGCATTTCTGTTACGGGGTTGGTAGCACAGACACCTGCCCATTGAGAGCCAGAGCAATATTCTAGCTCTTTCAAGAATGGTCTCCAAACAGCTATTAGATAGCCCAGGAACCTTAACTGCAAACACAAAAATTCTGTAAGAAATAATTCTGCTTGCTAGTTAAACTGCAAAAAACAAGTAATAATAGCAGGCAATGCAGGCATGTCATATATTTTATTCATTAGCCTTGCTAACATGGAAAATGTTGCTTTCCCTGTGATGAATCTTACTCATTATACTTTGAATATAGGAGAACATATTCAGAATGTTGTGTCAAACATACAACTACATGCTATATATTTAAAGCAACACGGAAAATGGCCAATTTTGAAATATTTTAAGAAGAATGTTTTTATATTGCCACATATATTGTACACAGATGTTCAATACATTTCCTGAGGTATATAGTTTATCAGACGTATAGGAAGCCTTCCCCTCCCTTTCTATGCTCCACCTTCTCTATGGGGTGCGCTAGCTAGATTAATGTTCTGAGTAAAAGACCCAAGGGCCATAGATTTGTGGTATGATCCCTGAAGGTCATTGCGCTCAAGACTGGAAGATGCTCCCTAGCATTTGGGGGCCTATCAAGTATTGCAACTGGTAGCAAATTGCTGTAGATAGGGCTATAATTTTTTTTATTATAATTCTTCCTGGAAATGCGCCCTCTTAGCAGAATGAAAAACAAAATAATGAGCTTGTCTTTTTAATCCCCGAGAGGACCTGTTAATTTACGTTCGCTTACTGTTTAGTTTTCATGGGTCCTAAAATTTGCACAGGGCCTCGGGGTCTGCTCCATTCCATGATTAAGTGAAGCACAAAGCCAGAAACACTGCTCTATCGCTCTTCAGTTACAATCTGCTTACAAACAATAGATCACACCATGGTGTACAAGAAGAAATACACTTTCCTCCTGTCATTTACTAACTCAGACAAATGTTTCCTTATTTACTGCCATACTATAGACCATGGAAAGATCAGGTTCTGTAGTGGACAGGTCACCTGGATGGAAATGGGGTGCCTGATGTTATTCCCATCTCTGGCACTGAAGCTCCACATGAATTGAGTTAGTTTCTTCATTCTTTCTACTGTGGATTCTCTTCCTCCCACACTAATGAGGACTAGTCTTTTTCACAGCAGACTCCTCCAATGACTATTTCAAACCAAAATATTCCACTAAATGAATATACTACTTATCCTCTGGAGGAAGTGACAGTTTGATTTAGAAGGTAAAAGTTTACATTCTTTCATCTTTATATCTTCCCACCCCATACATACACACAAACATATATATGCATATATAAATACATATACTCCCATGACAGAGGTGAACCTAAGTTTTCACAAGTCAAACAGCTACAGTGAAGTATGAGGTACAAGCATGCACATAATCTATTAAGAAACTTACTCCTGTTATGGTTTTCTTCATAGATAAACAATAGAAAGGCTTCAGCAAACAAGGAACTTGTCCAACGCAAACCACGCAGCGATATGCATCTCTCATTGCATTAGTCAATGATCCTGCATTGTGGACTTGCTTTGTTCGTGCAACCACGGCTGAGATAGCTCCGTGTACCATCCACCCTCTGGGTTCTAACGAATAACCAAGAGGGTCCTTGGTAAATAACAGATACCTGCATATGAACATGGAAATTCCAAAGTCATTTGGTTGAAGCATCAGTTTGCTAGCCTTTTACACCACACGAAACCACCAGTTGCAAGACGAATAAAAGAAATTGCTCTGAATGCTGCAACGGTGCAGCCACAGAGGAACAACTCTCACAACATGAAGTGTGAGCAACAGAAAAAAGCAAACGAAAAGAAAGCCACATTAAAGAAACAGCCAACAGCAAACTAAAAAAAAGCTTTTTCCTGCTCTTGTAAGAAATAATGCCAGCTGGAATAAAGATCAAGTTTCCCATTTACACTTTCTATGGCTTATGTTTCCCACCCCCCCAATGAACAAGAGAATCAAAACATGGAAGATGACATGCTTTCTTGTTGAATGTAACTGAGTTTCCCACGGACACGTGCCATGCCACCGCACGAATGGATCTCCATTTCACAGCTGCTTCTGCCGGTAGCAACAATTTTTGCCTTTGTATATATCAGAATCCAAGCAGACAAAATCACTTCTTTACTAGAAACAAACACTTGTATAAGCAACCAAACAAATCAAGGGATGTTTTGGTTGAAGGCAAAAAACAAACAAGCATGAAAGTGGCAACTGGAAATCTGGTTTTGAGCATTTACAAACACTGATCAGATACTGAAACAGGATTTGTTTGGGCCTATTTATAAGCATTGATTTCTACCAAAGAAAGAAAATAGATTTGACAGAGAATAAAAAATCCTACTTTAAAGAGGCACATATTTAATATCAGGTATAACCCTCCCAAGCAGAGATTACATGAGAAAGAGACCTCTGTTTCTTCCTTAGTCATATTCAATTTCTTCAAGCTATCACTATTAAAACGAAAGCTGAGCTGTCAAAGTGCCATCGAGCTCTGAGGGCGGCGAATGAACTGAAGCTAAAGCAAACTACTCATTATGAACAAAAAACAAGGGCATTTATTTTGAGCAGAAAATTAATATATTTCATATTAACCTTGTGGCAAAAATCTGACTGCAGTAGGAGGATTTATAATTTGTCTGTTTTAGTTACTGCTGAATAAAAATCTTCAGGTCCTACCTTATACCGCTCTACTTTTTATAGTCTCCCTACCTTAATCCCTTAATCTCCCTACCTTATAAAATACTTTAGTGAAGGAACAATGGATCAGATTATGGTCTTGCTTATGGCTGGGTAAATCTCAAGTAACTTTACTATAATCACACTGCTATAAATATTTACAGTTCGTTATAAGCATTTTGAGAATCATAGTGGGAATAAGCTTTATAGAGTACAAGATGTGTTAAATATTGGAAACATAGACTTTGTACTTGCAAACGCCATCCACAGGATTTAACTTTACCATTGTGAACAACGCTCCCTGGTATAATGCAAATCCAATTCCTTCAGTCAAGACTCAGAAGATTCAAAGGGTATCACTTAGCCTCTTGTTTCTTCTGTGGGAGTTGGAAGGGACTCAAGATGGAAATCTCAAAGTAGCCTTGAATGGAATCACCTGCAAAGGTGGTTGGTCAGTTCTGGTTAGGTCCTAGCAGGAAGCTGGGAGATGGCCTGTTTGAGAGACTGTAAGGCAACGCTTTGCTGTCATTAATTCACTGAGAAACTTGTCATCCCTGGTCCTTTCATTTCCTAAACATGACATGCATATTTCAAATTAAACATTTTACTTGATAATTATTAAATAAGATAGGAATGGAGTAAGCAAATAATGGCTCAAGAAGGAACATTTAATTTCCAAGAGTGTCCCGAGAGATGCTTCATTGAGGGGAGCCACAGCAATTACTTGCAAATTCAATGTCAGACATCTCACTAATTCAAGAGTCAGGAAGACAATGTGCATTAGCACTTGGAAAGTTGTAGGTAGTGATAATCAGATAATGAACGTAACAGTGGTGAATCTACAGGCAGAAATTACACAGCTGCTTGCCTGAAATTTGAAATACAAATTATTTTGCAGATTTACTCAATGAACTCTCAACCCTTTTTAATGCTTTGCCTTGGTATTGTTGGGATGATTCCCCATTTACCTCATAGCCTTTGGCAGATGTTTGAATTTGCCTTGGTGATGAGGATTTTGGCTGGTATGTATTGAATGCAACGTTCAAGTTGCAGGGAATTTAAGGACAAAGAGCAGAGAAGCAAAGTTCAGCAGTCAATGGTGCTACATCAGTGTGATTGGATCAGACTCCATGAGTATAGAAAGGCTGGATCTGACTACATATTAATACTGTTTATATCATGCCCTCTTGGTAGAGTCATATGCTTAAATAGAGCTTCCAGAGTTAGTTAAAAGTCACAGACTGAAAGGCAAAATAATGTGCTAACACCCATGGATTAGATCAGTCTCCTGGTTGACAATGTCATGAAGGATATGGAACATAATAAACCAGCACTAAGTCAGGATTTGTGGTAAATGATACTTAAGACTCAAACAAAATTAACTGAAAAATCGAGATAGTCAAGCCTTGGAACAGAGAACTGATGTCCTCCTAGTTCCTTCCATGAGGGAAGTCTTTTGATTCACTCTACACCAAGGGATGACATGGAGTACATGATAAACCTGGCTGCTAGCCTCCCGTTGCTGCACAGGAGGAAAACCACTGACAGACACATGCCGGAGTCCCTGATGACTCAGATTTTCTACAGAGTGTTAAGACTTCTGCGTAAATACAGGAATAGGCTGTACCACCCTAACTGTGCTGAATAGTACTGTACTCCTGGAGTATTCTTGTTGAAATTATTGGTGGCATGAATCAAAGTGGCAAGAGCTGCCTCTTATCTGTGCTCACTTAAATTGAGTACTTTGTATGTGTATCTCTGATACAGCTGGGTAGTATATTCAGCAACAGGGGTAGAGAATCCTCAAATACAAACATGCACCAAGTGATATTTCTGATGTACAGGTTAATGCTGATTCAAATTGCTTTTATCCTTCCCTCCTGCTGGGTAGGAAAATGTTCTTCTGATTTACTGTTCCAGAATATTCTCTTTCAGCATCTCACTACTTTGCCCTCAAGATTTCCTCCTTCTCTTCCTCCAAAGTTGCAAGAACAAATTATAAATGGGATTATTTGCAAATTTAAATGCCTTTGATTGCAAAATACTAATAAGCTTGTTCCTAAATCTTGTCACTGGACATAGGTCAAATAGCAATTACCCTTTTTTTGACAGCTGTTATCCTGACTTCCTAGCAATACTAAGTCACAAGTCCTTCAATTATTTGCTAATAGATGGAAAGATCTCCTTTTGCTGAAAGCTGTTTTGATATTATACTCTGTTCATTGCTATGGCTCTGAATTGTGAGGGGAAACCTTAAATGCTTTGAGGTTAGATAGATGGATAGATAGCGGTGAAATTTTATCACTTAATGTTTGCGAAGCACCTAGAGATTTCAGAATAAAGGAGGCATGAGAAATGTAGAGATTTCTTGTTATGTTTCAATGCATGAATGCAAAAAGAAGAGAGGGTGGGAAGAATTAAGTCAAATAGTACGGTAGGTCTCAGAAAATTGACCGCTTTCATCTGTGACTTCCCTGTTCTCTACCATCTCAATTGGCACTTGCAGAACTAGACTTCATTTGTTTCCTCTGAGATTTTCCTTAAAAAAGGGATCTGAATGGAGCTAGGGATTTCTATAGAGCACAGGTAATTAGTGCTGGAGGGCTCTGATTATCTCTTTATACCACTCCTCACCATTTGTCACAATTCCACATAATAAGACTTCCCTTGAACAAGCCTGGTCTGAGATAGTGTCTCCTAGGAGGCTGATTCATGGTATGAGGAGAAGAGCTTCAGCTTTCCATCATCTACAGACACCAAGTCCTTTTTCTTCTTTGCCTCTCATTAATCCTTATTGGAGAGTAGAAGAATGATATATTGCATTTAAAGAGGAAATCCTTGTCACCTACCACTTCCTGCTGGTAGGAACTGTGGGACAATCAACAGTTCATCTTTTTTCTTGTTCTAATTGCCTTTCTATACTTTCTATACTTGCCCCTTTTTAATTAAAGTGAGATGAATGATCCACAGAAAACAAGCTCAGGAAAACTACACTGAATATACATCTGCAGTTTAGTTTAATAAAAATTAAAGAGTTAGGGTATTAAATAAAATTAAACTATTTTCCCTAAACAGAGTGGGAATTAAAATAAAACCCAACAGCAATAACAAAAGCAGGAAAGATCATGATCAATTAGTGGTGAATATTGCATTGCTTTTTGTTTGCCATATATCGGTTCATGCCCAGAGATAATTTGGAAGAGGGGAAGAACTATTAGGGGTGTTTAGGGAAATACCAATAAAGCCCCAAAAGCTAAACTATAAGGGAGAATAGCAGGCAATAGCAAGAGACCTTGAGGAACACGAGACTAATTAGAGAAGTCGGCCATGCGTTTGTTATCACTCTATTACAATGAATGGAAATGAGGGCAGGGGTTGAACATCTCTGCTCAGGAACACCTTGGGAACAGGGGTAGGGAAACACCTGATCTGCCCTTGTATTCATGTATTCATTAAAGTTCAGAGAACTTTGATCATAGCTGATCTCAAACTAGAAGACAAAAATTAATAATAACTGAGATCAGAAGTTCAGAAAACATGCTCAAAGTGGGACTGGGTAAGCAAGATTCCCACAGACTTTTTTATAACAGTCAATGAGGCAGGCAAGCTAATGAGGGAACTCTGGGAGAAACAAACATTAAACTTCATGGATACTTGTTTAGAAACGATTTTCTTGTGCCAATAGCTAGGAATGGTTAAAGCTTCAATACTTTTATTTGTACTTAAATGAGAGGCCACTTGTCAAATATTTGCACTGAATAAACCTCAGTTCAAAGCATTTGAAGGTACGCTTTGCTTTAAATATGGTTGTAATCCCACCTCTATTCAGCGGAATATTCATGCTGTGCTGAACTATATCTCATCTGTCTCTTGAGATTCTGCAATAAAAATTATTGTTTTACATTTCAGCAGTGAACAAAGTGATTCCCATGTACAGTTTGTTTGTAAAACACTTTGTCAACCAAATGGATCTTAAGCAACTGCATACTCTTATAAAGCAAAAACACAAGCAGAAAAAAAAGCCCCTACCCTCTTCCTAAATGTGAACGGCAGCAGACAAACATGACAAACTGAAGCCAGCTAGACTGCCGATTCCTCTGGGAAAGACAAGCTTGTTTGCAACAGCATCAGAGACAGCAGACGGCCAGCCCAGCCTGCTGCTGGGAAGATGATGCTTATAAACAGTTTGAAGATGCTACAGTAGATGACATGGTGCTGTTTCAAGAATCAGGCCCCATAACAAGTATCTGAGGATAAGCTGGTGAAAATACCTAAATGCTCCTCTTTCTAGCCATCTTTCAGAATGATTTTGCCACTCCTGCCTAAGCTTGTGATAGATGCAGTATTTTCCCTTCTGTAGACAAAGACCCATTGTTTAATGCTTCTGAATGCTATGACAACTAGAAGGGTGAAAGGCAACCTGCGAGTGACAGTAAATGCATTCTCTCTCTTTTTTAATATCCAGTGTGTATATCTGTAATGCACTGTTCAGCATGATTCTCCAAGGCTGCTTCAACAGACAGCTGGGAAAGTCAATCCATTGTCAAAGCAATAGCAGCTTTTCCTCTTTGCTCAAGAAATTTTGGGTTCCTTGTTTCTACACTTTATAATGTTATAGTGGCATCAGCTGGTGGCACAGACTGGCTGACATGGTCTGGATGTAAAAAAGGAAATTCATTCCCCTATCCAACCACCCCCTGTTTTGCTCACCCTCGCTTTCCCTTCCTTTATGGAGCATGGTTTAACAGATCCAAATAGCCTTCATACCACGACAGGGAAACATTCCCTGCCCAGTCAGAGCAGCTTGTTTCACATTTCTAGTTAAACTCAATGTTCTCAAGACAATCAAAACAGAAGGCAGATGTTTGATAAGTATCTAGCCTGAGTGGGAAGATAGAACATTGTGATATATAAGGACAGAAAGCAGAACCCATTCTTTCCTCCTAGGTGAAAACCACACTGTTATAGCATGTGCATTGGAAACCTAGACTGAATCTCAAAGGTATGCCAGACAGTGCAAGTTTGCAACTGGCTTTACTCTGCTTTTGGAAGCATTTTGATACCGATAGCCATCACAAATTAGTAAATTTGACAACATCTCTTGGCTAGATAAACTGCTGCTCCCTGGCAGGTCACTAGATGGTGATGAGGAACATTAAAAAAGCTCTTATTGCAGACAGTGAAACTGCAGACCTTGCTGTAGTTAATGAGTGAAGGAACACTTGCTGCTCCTCATCATTCCTTTCAATTCTGCTCACATCATGTAATCTCAAACAGCACAAATTACCATCAGTGTGAGATACCAGAAATGCCTCAAAAACCACCATGGAGATCAGTACGAGAGGTGGAGACTGAACAGCATCTCCAGGCCATCCCTCTGGGGTATAGTTTTAATTAACAAGGTTCTATCTAAAGAATTTGTTGCGTTGGTTATTTGAAAGAAAAAAGTCCATCCGGGATCCTAGAAACAGGACCCCATTTTAAATTATATTCCTTTTTATACAGCTTGGACACAGCAGAAACAAGTGGCCAGAAGGGAGAAATCTTCCTCAGATAAAAAGGAGCTGGCTGCTTTCTGCTGACCTTTGGCACCATGCCTACCAGTATTTGAGAAGAACAACGCTGAGAAACAGAGATTCAGCACTGATAAGATGTAACCCCTATCTCCAAGGCACTCGCACCCCATTAGAAAAAACTCTCAAAGGCTTTCACCCAGGAGGGCGACAGGGAAAGGCAAGTTAAGCCTGTGACACTGATATGATGAGTCTGTCTCATTAAGAGAAGAACTGGAGAAACAAACATAGAAGAAAAATTTTAGCTGGTATCTTTTGTTACTGACTTCAGGGATGTGGAGAATAGAGAAATTAAGAGCAGAGGGAACAATTCTTCTGTGTCCCAGACACCCACCTAGAACTTGCAGCAGGAATTCCCAGATCTACCTGCTCTTATCTACTCCCAGTGGCTCAGAGCCAATAAAACCCTTCTCTTTTCAGGAAGTTTCTCTTTTTTTGTGCCTGCTCATATTAAAACACCCCAAATTTAAGTGCTGACAAACTGGAAAGTATTCAAAGAAGAGCAAAGAGAAATGAATTATGAGTGCTGGAGGGACTCACTCGCAAGGAAAGATTAGAAGAACTAAATATGTCTAGCTTGGCAGAGAGATGACTAAGCAAGGGGGGGGAAGTGATAAATGTCTACAAATATTTGAAGGGCGTATACACTGAGGAGGCAGAGAGATTCTGCAGTGTGAGCCATACCAGGTGGTGGGATTAGGAGCAAAGGGATGGAATCAGAAAAGGAAAAAAAATAAAACCAAAAAAACCTCACAAAGCAAAAATTCAACTGAAGGCTAGATGAACAAAAGTCTCCATGAAAGTGATATATATCCACATCCCCCACACTGGGGAAGCAAAGGTTTTCTCAGAGGTAGAAAACTCAGTATACGAGGCATATGGAGGGCTGCGTGAGTGCTTTGATGCATGTAGAACTAAGGGGAAGAGTTGTGCCTTGATACTGGGAGACCAACAGGAGCCTCAGTGGACAACAGGTGTCCCACACACACTGTCAATTAGAGAGCTTCAGACAGGAAGTGAAGGTAGTTTTGTATCCAATTGAAATCACAAGAGAAAGGTTTGTTTGGAATAATTTAATGATCCTGAACTTGGTAGAGCTACAGGACTTTATCTGACCAGATATACTCCAGCCAGATGGTCCCTGGGAAGCAGAAAGCTTTGGGTCTGTTAAGCATTCAAAAAGATGGTTGTGGAAAGCCTGAAAGATTGAGAGGGAGGACAAAATCATCATCTTGCTCCAGCTTAACTGAGGTTAACCATCCCCCAGCTTAACCAGGCTGAAAGGAGACAGAGTATGATGTGGTTCACCCCCCAACTTAGCTTCTGATGGAAAGCACACCAGTGCTCCCTTTAGCACCTTGAAAAGTCAGGACCTAAATGTAGCCAACTCCTCATTCAGGAAAACAAGAAACCTACTTTCTTTCCACTTTCAGACATGGAGAACCCCAGCCACCACCACATCCGAGGCCTTGTTGATTCCAGCCAGGACATGGAGCTCAGTTACTTTAGAGGCACAGATGAACAGTGCCTCCTCCTGTCAATACATCGGGGCAGACCTCTATTTTTGTCTTCCTGGAGCTGTGTCACTCAGCCCCTGTCCAGAGCACTCAGCTGTTTTGCCTGAGAAGCTGGCATAGGCCCAAGACAAAGCATTTTATTGCATTGAGTCCTTCCTTAATAGATGCATCTCCTGTGTTAAACCTCTCCCTTGTGCAATCTTGTGTAAACCAGGCAAAAGGAATTCCCACAAGTCTGGATACAGTAAGCACGTCAAGGTCCTTCTCTTTAAGCTGGATTTGTTTCAAAGTCTGATGGGAAGCCACAACCTCAGCTTGTGTTTTCAGGGTGCTTCATGTCCCTGTCAGAGGACTGCAGAGGTAAGTCCCATGCCTGTGATAATAGTACCAACTGGAAAATAATACCATAAGGGAAAGGACATTTCCCCCTCTCCCTGCAGAAAACTAACAGACTGCTAAGTATGGCCTCTCACACTTGGAACAGCAGCACTAAAAGCCTCAGTACAGGGACTATCCCATTTTGATTGGGGAAAGCACAAAGGAAGAACTTCATCTTTGAAGGACGGAGATGGTAGAAGCAGTGAGGAGGTTTTCTTGGATTTCTAGTATTACAGGCACTGAAATTCCAACCCAAAGCCAGCCATTGTTTCCAGTAAGCCAAAACCTCTAAGTAAAAGAATCTCTTAATATAATTCCCACCAGAAATTACACTGGAGACCTATCACAAGGTCCTCCCACCCCAACAGCTGGCTGCCCAACAACCAGATTCTTATCATCTGCAGCAACCAAGTCCCAGAGCTCCTTGTTTATGAGCCAGCCCTAGGACAAAGCAGCTGCAATGACCTTTACATGTGGAAACAAGCATGAGACATCCCAAGTCAAACACAAGGAAAGAGGTGATAACAGATATGCTCTTCTCTCCTCTCTTCCTAAACACATGATCCTCCTGCTAACAGAAAGGATGAGAGATCTCAGGGGAGCTATTATGCAGCTCCTGCTCTCCTTACGCTGGATGAAACATAATGACTTACCTTGGTTTGAGTGCAGCACTGGGTAAAACAGGCATTGAGGGCGCTGTAGAGGCAGGCTGATCTTCAACTCATCAGGAAAAGCAGCAGCTACTGTTCAAGACTCAGCTGAGTCACTTTCAGACAAAGCCTTGGGACCCATAGCAATACAGTCACGATGGAAGAGCCAGGCACATCCTCACAAAGCACCACAGACTCCAGTGTCCCAGCATGGCTGTAGGAAGTATGGTACCGTTGCAGCTTTCTATTTATTAACCAGATGTTTACCTTCAGCATCCCAGCTGAAATCCAGTGTGGAGAATCACATTTCCTTTCTCTGCCTAGCCTTCACAGCTTCAGCCAGGGAAGTTCTCCCCCCACCACACTCCTGGTGCAGTTACTGCAGAGCAGGTGCAGTGCATTACCCCGAGCAAGCTGCATTTCAACAGCAGGTGAGAAACCACTCTTCAGTCTGCCTGACCCAAAGACTCACGGACCCTACTGTGTAAACATAAGGCACTATTATCTCCACTCTCCACATGGAATCACTTTATGGAATTTATTATTATTATTTGGAACTCAAATTGAAACCCTCTGGCCGTGTATGAACACTAAGGCTGCTTAGGGAGTGCAGGAAGCAGCTAAAGTGGTGAAGAGGCAAAGATTTACAACAGACAGAAATTTTCTTTTCTAGCAACAAGCTTCACATTCCTAATCTATTTCTGCTGTTCTTGCTACTCCCTACCAAACTTCTGACAGGTCTTAGGGACTAACACTTACCATGCTGCAAGTTGTTTCTCTAAATCCTATTTTATCATAGTTTATAACCACCTGGCTTGAGTCCCTGGGTGGTATTTTTCACTCTTCTCATAGTCCCTAAGAGTACCTATTACCTATGCCCCAGCCTCCACCTTCACCACCCTCCAGCATCATCCCAGCTGTCTTTAACTGGGCCTCCTTTTACCTGTTCCTGGGGAGCTCCCACCCTTTCTGATACCCATTCAAATCATCACCTTAGTGAGACACATTGGCAATGACTTTCACCTTTCTCCAAAACAGGATTGCAGCCTCCTCCCCCGCCTTTGTTTCAGTAAAAACTGCTTCTGTAAGATCTTTACAAATATATTTCTTTCCCTGATAAAATATTAGGTGAGGATTTAAAGTGAGATCTGTGAGAGGAGAAAAATAGCAGTGACAATGAGGAGTCCCTCCCAAATTGTCTTTCTGAAAGCTCCAAAGGGCTTTGTAACAGCATGAAAGCGCTTCCCGATGCTTCCCAAGCTGAGTCTCAGGAAAGCTCTAAGGGAGGACAGGAGAGTGGAGAGCATGGATGTCAGGAACTGAACATGAACATATCTAAGGGATGGGGGGTGAGGAATATACAGAAACCTGCAGGAAGCAGGGGTGTGTAGAAATGCTGTGGTCCCTGACACTCGCTGTGATACAGCCCTGGTAGCAAGGGGAACTCAGGGGTCCATTTTTCCCCCTCCATAGTAGAAACTTTTAGCTATTGCCTGGGGGGAGACACACAATGACAGCTTAGTCTCTAGGTCCCTGTGGACCCTCCCTTATAATCTTCAGCAAGATTTTTCTGCAGAAGTTTCAGTCAGGACTTGCCAATTTCCCTCCAAACTGTCAGGCACATCTTCCTGCTTTACAGTGACTTGTCCTCTTGTAACACAAATGGGGCTGACCCCCACTTCCAGACCCACTCCCCCCCACCCCTCGAGCCTGTGGGTGAGACCTGGACAGATGCCATCAGTGCTGCTCATGCCCATCTCCAGAGCCAGCAGCGCTTGCTTGCAGGATGGAGCATGGCTAACACAAATCTCACGCTGTGTTCCCATGGCAACCAAAGTGTCACGTTCATCATCGTCTCGTTTCTGGAAGAAAAAGATATAGGTTCGATGAAGAAAAATCCAGGAGTCCCAATGGGCTTTGCTGAGGCTGGGTAGGTTTTGAACATCATTGCTTGCACCATCCAGCCCAGGGCTGCTGGGACGCGCAGCACCCAGCTCAGGGATGGCACATCGGTTTGAGGCTGTCTGTGACTAAAATGTACCCAGTCAGATACATACAGTTTATGTCTCATCTGCTTTGTCTCACTTTGAAGCTAGGGACACATATCAAATTACCACAGCTATAGAAGTTACTGGATGTTAGCAGAAGAGGTTTCAGCTCCACCCGTCCTATCTCACATTTGACACGACCTGGGGATAATGGTTGCTATCGGTTATCTTTGCTCAGTGGCACATGGTGACTTATTAAACCACAGTAATTTAATAATATGGTTGAAGTTGGAGTTGCTCTGCCTGAGGCAGCAGAGACCTTTGTGGTCTCTCCTGGACTCAGTGAGCTGCCGTTGTCCCACACTTTTCTCTGCTGATGTCTGTGCCCCAGAAACCAGACCCAGTTGAGCTCCAACATTTCCATTAGCAGGAATCCATATGAACTTCGCTGCTCTAACTACACGACAACGATTAACGCATTGCTATGCTGACTTGTACATGGTGGAGCTCACCTTTCAGTTCTAAGACAAACATGCTATGAAAGGAGTCTAGAGATGCATCATTGGATGCTTTTGGAGCTCTCTGATGTGTTCTTGCTGGAGGCATGAGAAGATCTAAGGCTGGAGGATTCAGTTCAGTCACTTTAAAATCAGTTTCCCCAATTAGGATTTTTTTTTTCTATGAAAAAAAAAGTAAAAGGAACTTCCAACCTGAACAACAGAAAGGGGAGACTTTAAAAAATGATGCTTAGGAGAAAGCATCTGCCTGCAATGGAAGATCATGACTGTGCCTGAGAAGAAAAGGGGAAGGACAATGTGAAAAACAATGGCAGCATTATACAGACAGTCCCTGGATAAGGCACGAATAAGTGATTTTAGCACTCTACTGTCTCTACATCCCCACGCTGAAGCATGACACCAGCAAGGTGAAATATTTAGATGAACTGGTATCATAAATCAATGGAGATCAAGGGGTAATATCCCTTGACACTCAGGGGTGGGGCATGTCTAAAGAACTCCAAAATCTAAAACACTAGTGAAGTTGCTATTAATCCTTAGTTTGAATCCCTGATTTTATTTTTATTTGGTTTGGTTTTCCTTCTCTAAGCAGTCTAGCTGGCCCAGTAGTTCAGTGTTCAAGTCAGATTTATACCTGTAACTGGGGCAAGCACCTTAGCTAAGAGGTTGCCCTTATCTGGAGCAACCTCTTCCTCCTTAAAGACCAGACAGAAACCTCATGCAGGCTGCCTTTCATGAGAGAGATAAAGAGACGCTGCTTATAAGCATTCACGTCTGCTTTTATGGGAGAAGAAACTAGGGATTAAGGATGACAAAGGTCAAGGCAGTTTTTCATAGATGTAATGAAATGTTGGCCTCTGTGTGACACCTGTGAAGGATAGCCTGCAGGAAAGTGCTCAATACTATCCAGTGAGCTCTGGCCTTTGATCCAGGGGAGTTGAATTTTCTCCTAGGTCTCCTATTGACTTGTAGCATCACCTCACTCAAGTCACCCAGCCACTTTACACCTTTGCTCAACCTTTGGGAAGCCCTCTGCAACCAAGAGATGAACATCTTAGTCATTTCCATTGCCCAGACCCAGCTCTGAGCAGGGGAGAGAGAAATAAGTTTCAAAGCTTACTGTTTTCTTTCTGGACTAACGCAAGCTAGCAATCAGCTGTGATGTGATGGTAATACACATGGAAATACCTGAGAGGCCATAAAGGTTCAGTCTGGTGTCCTGTTATTCCGCTCATAAGCTGGAAAACAAAATACTATCCTCACATTTAGGTGATGTGAAGGAGTCCATCAGCCTATAAGGGCCTGAGATCACAAACAAAATAGTTCTGGATACCCTTAATTAAACACAGCAGTGTATTCATTCATGCCTTGCTGAGTGGTGTTTCTGCAGAGGGGACGAGCCATTCTGGTGAGGTGAGTAACTGTACAATTCCCTCTTCTTCCCCTCTGGAGCAGCCAAGTGTGGGTCAAGGCAGCTAATGAGAGAGATGTCCTGCCTGTTTGCTCGCTCCTGCCACTGACTGCCCATTTAGAGGCTGCCAGGTAGCCAGAGTGTGCCAGCCAGGTTTTTGCAAACGTGAAAATTAACAAATCTCACTCTGAGATGGAAAGAGCTATAATTGAGAGAATTTAAATAAAATAAAATTAAAAAAAACCCCAAAAAATAAAAAACCCAAACCCAAAAATTAAGGAAAAAAGAAAGAAAAAATGTGGAGATGAGCCAAAAGGAAACACTTCAAAGGCGTATAGCCTGCAGCCTGTGTTAATGACAACAACAAAAAGAAGATGGAACCCTTACATTTTAATAAAAGGCAATTATTTTCTGGATAGGTATTATAACTCTGCCATGCAGACGCCGGTCTGGTTATGGCTCCCTACCCCCGGAGCAGCAAGAGTTTCCTTGGCCGACTTCTTTCCGCACTGCCTGAGAACATCAGCGAAAGGAAAGCATGAGTGAGCGGGTGCTTTAGGAGAAATGCCTCTGGGGGAGAAGACTGAAAACTACAGGAAACCAAAGGAACTAGAAACATGACTGAAATCTAAATCGCAGCTTCCTCTGGCTCTTCTCTGTATGAACACTGCACGTAGGATGTTAACCCGAAAGCCAAAGCCAGCTGAATCGGCACCAGAAGGCAGCAGGTAGGCAATCACAGGCACTGGGACAGAGGGTGGCAGCTCCCTGGGTGGATTCAAGCAGAGATGTCAGGACTACAGATGTACAGAGTAACTCAGACATATAGAAATACACATATTTGTGTGTGACGGTAATGCTAGAGAGGGTAAGTGTGACCTCCTCAAAAGCCTAAGAAAGATGCTTCTCTCTAATCCTTCCCCTCCATGCAGTGAAGAAGTCCTTGTCTCCAACGAGGAGAGGCAGGACCAAATGCCCACTTTCAGCCCATGAGGCAAGTCATCTTAGCAAGAAGTTTGTGTGCAGACCAAACCATGGTTTTTGCTGGGATATGGGTGCTGAGGTCTTTGTTCCCTGGGGCATCTTTGTGAAGGAAGGGGAAAAATTGGAAAAAAGGAGAGGAATTTGAGCAGCAAAAAACCTGAGTGAAAAAGAGCAGAATAAGGCTGAGTGTGTCACAGGATGAAGAAACTGTCCTCAGGAAACAACATGTAATTGTTTCAATTAGTGTAAGAGACAAGACAGTGAAAAAAGGAAACGGGTTTACAAAGCCTCAATTAAAAAAGCCCAAAACAACAGAGAAAGATAGGAGAATAATTTATGAAACACTGATTTATTTACACAGAAGGAAGAAAAAAGGTGATGTATTTAGTTGTAGTCAGAAGCTGAAATTTTTCATGTTTTTTTTTTAAGGCTGTGCCACACGCAGCCACCAGCAGCAATAGTCTGTGATTCTGCGAAATTTCCATAACGGCACAAAAAAATGAAGGCCAGAAGAAGTCACATGTAGATTAAACTTCTCAACCTATCAAGGCTTGTGTTTAGGGAGCAAGGCAATAAGGAGACATCGTGTTTGGGTAGGAGAGCCATAACCTAAAGAAAAAATATTTAAGCACTCCTTCTAAAAAGAGGTACGTTCCTGCAGGGGGTAAGATACAGAAAACAGCTTGAAAAAGAAGAAATCCAATTTTTAATACACATTAGAAACTGTTGGCCTATTTGACTTAAAAACACTCAAGACAGTATGCTGCTCAAAAACTAAAGTGGAACAGCGGGGGATATTTCACGTGTATTTTCTACCCAGGTTGTATGTAGTCATCCCTGGTACCACCTGCAGCGTCACTACAGTGCGGGCACTTCCCATAAACAAAACTCTGGGACTGTTGCAATTTTAGGTAGTTAGGAAAAGCCAGCTCTGTGCAAACATCCCTTCTTGCTCCAAATTTTTAGGGTTCACTGAGAAGAAAGGGCTACTTTAATACTTCGTTAATCAGAGAAAAAATGATCACTTTAGTCTCGCCAGAACTATACTGAGGGAAGCAGAACTTCTAGCTTCAAACAGAGTATTTTTTTGCACCCCAAATCCCATTTCTGCTAAACTTCCTATGAAGTTTGCTAAGCATCTCTCGATCCTCATGCCAGCATTGGGCCTGATAATCCTAACAATGCTCTCTGTGTAAGCACACACAGGGAAGCATATTCCGGAGTTGCTAGGTGCTGAAAATACCTAAGCGTTTGGCAAAGTGTCCATGTGGCACACCAGCCACATGGGATTTTCTCTGAGAGGTCAATTTTGTTTCATTTAACTTATAACCTTCCAATAATGACAAAACTTGATGAAGAAATACTGTGCCTGAAAATTCTGCTTGCAGTCAGTTTTAGCAACTGGCCTTTCATTGAGGACTTGGTTTCTCTGGCTTCCTCAGACGATGAGGGCTACAACACGCCAGGGAGTGATGCTTGTGACACGGTGACAAGGTAGCTGTGCGATGCTGCAAAGGACAATAGGCTTTTCCCAGATGCCTGTAGGTGTTCAAACAAGCAGCAGTGCCTCTGAGTCATTTAAGGTTTGCTGACAGCTAGCTACACTGGGAAGAATTCGGTGACCTTCAGGATATTAATAGATCCAACGTCCCTTTGTTCCCGAGGAGTGGGCAGGGGACACTTCACCATTTATGACCTGCAATTACTCTCCCACCCAACAGAAAAGACTTTGTTGGCCGACATCTACAGCAATTACCAGGGCATGAACGGTATCCTTTCTAACAGAGCCAGACAGGAGGGAACGTCCTGATGTGCCACTGTCTCCCTCTCCCTCTCGGTCCCTCTGCGATGCTCAGCCTGCCCAGCGCTTCCCATCAATGGCGTGGAGTTGCCAAGCAACATTTGTCCTGTCCCTCGGTGGGCAGCTGCTCACCGCCCTGTGGCAGCTCAGACTTTGAAGACAAGGGTTTGTTGTGAAGAGCGAAATAACTTTCCCTCTCTCTTTCCGTCTCCTCTCTTCCCACTTGATGAGGTGAAAAATGAATCATTCTGAATATGACAGATCAAATCCTGCATTCGGTTGCTCTGGGGTAAATCTTGTTGAAAATTGTCTTTGGGGAATAAATTCACTGCCAGATGCCAAGGACTGGAGCTGCATACCCGGCACACACATCCAGAATACAGCTAATGTTCCTGCACGGTACACATTAGGAAAGGCAGCTAGAACTGGTCAAATCATAGATAAAATTATTGGCAAATAATTTATTCAGCCATAGTCACGAAGGAATTAATCTTATCTGTTATTCTCAAACATGACTCACCCAATTCCTGGAAATAACACAGCTAAAGCCTCCTGCTCTGAGCTGCGAACCCTAAGATTTAAATTCTTATTTAATTCCGCAGCTCCTTCCCTCTTGTTATTATGTCCAACAGTGTGCTGCTGCTGTTTGTGTGCCAATGATACAAGGTTATAAGGCTCAGGCAGTTCAAAATGTTCTCTCTGCATCAGTAAAGCTAAAAAGTACAAAGCAGCTCTTACAACTGAGAGCAGTCAGGCCATCTGGCATAGTGGCTTCAGTGTGTGCTCCCTGCTCCGGGGCTCTTGGCACCTACCTGGGTGCCAGCCACCAGTGAGAGCGTGTGCTCCGATCCCGGTTGCATCTAGGATGTAGCCCCCGAATCACCGGTATTTAGTGTACGTGACTCTCGCCGAGCAGAGGATGGAGTTGCAAAGCTGAATGGGGGGAGCTCTGAAGCAGAGCCCTACACGGGAGGGGCTGGAGGTGAGGGTGGCAGGAGTGTTGGCATAAGCAGAGGTGTGTGAACAGGGAGTTTCAACAAAAAGATTTTGGATTTTCTGAAAAAAAAAAAAAAGAAAAAAAAAAAAGGATTTTCCACTGTATTGTCCCAGTTATTTAAGCAACAAATGTTCTGCAAGAGTGACTGTGTCATTCCTTCTTGAGGTGGGTTTAAAGCCACGTGTCCTGGCTGAGCTGGTTGTTTAGCTTCACCCAGAAGTCAGAGGCAATGAAATATCTCAGCAAAGGATCTTCTCCACATATCTTAGGAGGGGATGTGCACCTCTGGAGGTGGCTGTCTCTCTACATTTACTCTGCACAGAATAATTTAGACTAGATGCCTAACTTCTAGAAGGCTAATGTTTGTGGAGATGAAATCTTCCAGGAGTGATTTCTCAGCTAGCGTGCACCTGCCTTACAATGATTTAATATGAACTGTATTTCTTTAGTTCCTTATGAAAATGTAATGTCAGAAAGTATTGAAAGCTCTCCTAAAGCAAAGACATATGTTACTTCTGCCTTATCCTCTAAGCCAATTAGCCAATAAAAGAAGGAAATTAGATCAGCTTGACAAATCCATATTGATTGTCTTTTGCCACCTTCTTACCCTATAGCTGCTAATGAATTGTTTGTTTCATAATTTGTCGAGGTTTCTCTGTAGCCACTCAGCTTAGCTGGCTGATTTAAATTTCCTGGCTCTTCCCGTTTCCATCTTCACAAACAAATACGCTCTTTTCCCTTCTAGTCTGGAGAACGCTCTCAATACAGGAGCAGCTCTTGAAGCCCGTTCCCAACTCTTCAGAGACTGCTTTCCTGGGGCACCCTGCAGGGGAATTCCCTCAGGTCCAACAGTTTGAATTCACTTACTCAAGGTAAGGATCCTTTAAGTTACACCACTTTGTCCTGGCCTATTCCCACCACTGAAACAGTACGACTTCTGACTTCTGTTATATATATCTAGTAGCAACTGTTTTGGTGATAAGAGGAGTTAAAAAGGCAATGATGATTCCAACTCTCTGCTCTCCTTCTGTGGTACACAGTGCACACTTTCCATCCTTCTAGCATATTTATAGGATTTCTTTTTCCTCCCTTGTGTGTTCCCAGCCACCTCTAGCTCATTCTGTGCCAGGACCTTTCTGATTTCATGCACACATACTTTGTTATCATTCTCTTCTCATGCCTAGTCATCTGCTGCTGCTTCAACTTTTCTAAACAACTGATTTCTCATTTCAAGGCATTAATAAGGTCCTCACACACCTTTGGTGTTCCACTTTTCTTCTATTCCGTTCCTTGCCTCAGGAGATCTTGCCATTGTACCTCTGCTCCAATCTCTATGTCAGTGCTTGTGGCGCGTGTGCCTCTTTCCTAGACCCAACCCACCAATTCCCTGATGTTTCACAGCCAATTAATCCTTCTTCTGCTGTTCTTACTTTCTCTTTTCCATGTGTCTGGGAAGCTGATTAACTCATAGCTTGGTGTATGTACTGAGGCTTTATATTCTTCCTGTTTAGCCCTTACACTCCTAGCACTTGGGCAAAGACGTTTCAGATGTTTACCAGACTGTTCCATTGTTCTCCCAAGTGTCTCATTTTCACCTCTGTTAAATTTCCCATTTTCCCAGCTCACTAACCAGCACGCTGCCTGGTTCTTGGAAGACCACGGTGCTGCCAGAAAATCCTAAGCTTTTTTGCTGACACTGCCCATGCTTTCACCTCAAGGATTTGCCTGGGCCATCCGTGCCACATTCCACAGAGACCAAAGGAAACACAACTGCCCCTGGAAAGGAGTTAGCAATGATCACAGTGACAGGCAGCAATTTTATTTCAGCAACAGCAGATAAATGATGGAAGCAGCAATTAATCCCTCCTATTTGCAGTCTCTAAGGATATCAAGTAGCGTTGGAAATACTGCTGATTTAAGCCTCATTGTGACCCCTTTTACCGAAAATAAGTATTAGTAGCTCCACTTCATAGATGGGGAAACAAGCACAGAAAAGCTAAATAACGTTTTATGGAAACGCTGAGGCCAAGGCAGGAAACTCTTGCAGATCTGCGCATGAGCTGCCAGTGCCTACACTGGAAACCATTCAGGAACAGCCTTCAGTCAGGCGTTTAGGAGCAAGGGGGCAAGAAACAGGGTTGTGACTGCAATTACATCAGCTGGTGACGAGCCAGCCCTCGGTGTCCAGAGCTCAGTTAGCCAAAGGCTATGGTAGTTCACTGGGGCTGCGGTTATTGCCAGGGTATCCAATGGATGATTGGTTTTAGTGGTAGGTTTGTCTTTCCCTCTTGCTGGTCCCCACATGAGCTACAAGCAGCTTAATCAAAGGCTAAAAAGCCCCTGATTCCACAATAGCAACCTCACCATCCTGCTGGAGATCTTGCTAGACTGATAGCAGGGCACTTCTTCCTGCCTTGTCCTTTCTCACTCCCGCCTGTAAATCTCCTTCATTTCTCTCCCTTCCACTTTTTTTGAAGTGAAATAAAAGAAGCAGAGCAAAGAAAAGATGAAGAAAGTGGCCACAAACTGCTGCATCAACAATACTATGCCACGGATCTTTCCAGAACCTGTCTGAGGATGTCAGTCCCTGGGGAGGAAACCTAAGGCCAGAAATGATACAGGCTTAACCATCATGAAAAGCACTCACAAAACACAGCGCTGAACACACAATGCAGCGCTGAGGATACAGACTTGGCTGCCGTTTATGGAGTGGGGAATACAGTGGCAGATTTATTCTACAGTAGAGAGGGTTGTTCTTGATAGTGTTAATACTGACACATTATCTGGGGACGGAAGGGGATGCACAAATAGGAACAATTTTCCCATTTCTCTGCCTGTGTCTCCCCCAAGTGCCCCCTATTGCTATTCCCATCTGCTTTCTTCATCCCCCTCCCTGAGATGAGTCCCCTCCTTCCTCTCCTCTGATCTATTTCTTCTTTCTTTAACCTTCTCCTTCATCTTTCCCTGATGCAATTACATGTGCAGAGTTTTTAGTGCTTCAAGCTTTTGCATATTATCTCCAGCTGGACCTTTGTGTCCAGCCCTCTTCCTGGAAAACCGTACAAGCGTTTTCAAACACCGGGTTAAATCCTGTTCTCCCTAAAACAGCTGTAAAAATTTCCACATTGTGAGGACCAGGCCATGGGACAGGGTAGGCTGATAACAACCTGCGAGGAGAGACTTTTGAAATTACCCAGGACAGCTTAAAGAGCAATGGCCTAACAACCATGGCCATCACAGCACATCATTGGAACGGAAAGTAGTGATGGCAACGACCACCACCCTCCTGTGCGGAATGATCCCAGCTGCCTTCTCCACTGGCAACAGCTGAAATCAGGATAAAGCAAACATCTGGGTACTTTTACATCCCTATTTCTTCCCCTCCTCCCCCGCAAAACACACACCTACTTTCATTCACACCTTACTGTATTTGCCATGAGGAGTCAAAGCCTTGTTCATACAAGAACTGAGGCTGGGAGCTGAGGATGAACAACTTGGTCAGGAGCACATAAGAGGTCTGTGGCAGAGCGAGAAATACAATTTTAGTGTTCTGAATGGGCTGCCAAACAGTCGCCCACTCGTGCTTTGTGTCTCTGAGCGATGGACTGGCCGTGGATCTTGTCCAAGGACAGATAAGACAGGAGATAGTGCTGTCACCTGCATCTCTGCTTTTTGGCAGGAGGAGAAAAGCAGCGGAGGAGAGGGGCTGCTGTCTTTCCCCCTCCTTAATCTGCTTCCTGCTTGCTTCAAAAACAACCCAGTGCACGGTTGTTTATTATTATTATCACTGTTATTTTCCAGAGTGCTGTAAAACCAGGGGACAGAGCACTCTGACAGCCTCATAACAAACAGCAGATAAAACTAATTAGATTTTGTTCTTCCTTTAGTTTGCTGACTTGATTCTTTTTATTTTTATTGTTTAATTATTTATTTTTAGCCTGGAGGTTTACACACACGTGTATTTCACTAGGTACTGGCAAAGGCATCCTTATGATCGTCTCCGATAGGAAAGGGCTGCTGTGGCCAGGCGGGCCTGAGAGCCGGCGAGAGGCTGAGACAGAGGGTGCAGTGTGAGCGCTGCTCAGCGCTGCATCTCCTACCCATGTCATGTAAACATTCGGGGGGAGGAAGGAGAGCGGAGCTATTCACAGCAGCTAAGAGAGTCAGTGAGACAAAAGGCATCAGTAAAAAAAGTTAATGTGCCTGGCAGGAGCCCAAAACTGCTTTAGCAGTGGGGACTATGTGAGTGCCTCTAAGACATCGTCTCTTCTGGCCATTATGGAAATATTTGGCTCAACCTGACGGCCTTGCTGACTCTTGAGGAATGGCAACGGTGGGGAGCAGGGCGACTTCCCTCTCCTCCCTCCCTTTCTCCATCGGCTGTTTCCAAATTCTTAGGGATTAGCTAGCGACAGCAAGAAAAGGCACTGGCCTCACTGCTCAGCACTTAGCGGGCTGAAGTGAGGTGACTTGCCTCAGTGCAGGGGACAACGGCTCCATTCACTGGGGAAATACCAAACCAGAATTACAAGTGTGCAAGAATAAACAAGGCTGGAGTTAATCTAAAGTTGTTTTACACTCTGTTTTATTAAAGTCAATGCACTTCCGTTCCTCTGTGCAGAGCCTAGTTCTGCTTAATTACCATGACTCAGGGAGAATTTTAATAGCATGGAGAGAGCAGTGCACAATGGAGGCCCTCTCCTGACCTCTAGAGGTCTGTCAAAAGAAGAGTATCTACTACCCGTACAAGTTCCTGGAAGAAATGAAGCAGCCCACAAAACGGCTTCTGCTGGAGGTTTCCAAGTGCCATTCCCAACTCGTTGGTCACCCAAACCTCTCGCTGTACTTCCTCTGCTCCCACCTTCTTGGCAGCAGGCTGGGTACCCTTGGGTTGGGACGTTCGCCTGGCCATTGCCTTCTGCAACACCCTCACTACTTGCTGACAAGTTGCTTGGCACAAGCATGGGAAGCTGTCAGGGAGAAGACTTGGACAGGCTTTTTGTATTGCACAGCAGCATTTATGCAGGTGTGGTTGATGTGCATGGACACTTTGCTCCCATCTTGGCTGCTGCACTCGGATCCCAGACACTGGAAACACCCGAAGGGACTTTGCCATCTCCCTATTTCCTGCAGCTCCTAGCACAGGGATCTGCGAAACAGTGGAACTCCTCATACACACTTGGCTCCAAACACGCATGGAAACTACATCTCTGCTTTCATTACATTAGGACAACTCTCTCGTAGTCTATTGATTCAAGGAATCACAACTAGGGCAGAGTTTTCCCGCTAAGCTGAATTCTCCCTAGCTTAAGAAATTCAGAATGAAACAGCTGGAAGGCTGAGACTGGCCTATAGTATTTATAGCCAAAATATTGGTGTCTCATTAAGAATACTACTGATTTAAGAAGATTTTTTTCCCCCCCTTGCAATAGGGTGTACCACTGGCAAGCCTTGGTAAGCACCATCCGTTTATTGTTGTGGCAGAGCATTGGTACAGAACAGCGTGGGAGAGAAAAGCAGCTCCACATGTATATGTGCACATCTACAGACACATCTATGTGCAATGGTATTTTTTTGCCCTGTGTCCTGGGGATGTGCTGAATGCTGGAGATCTTACAGCATGGCCCGTGTATGCTGCAGTCTGGACTGAGCACAGTGTGAGTTTTTTGTCATGCATACAAATGTTGGATTTTGAACTTAACTACGCACATATACCAGTTTTTTATTAATAAGCTTTGAAGCAATGTTATACAAACTATTGTAATGGGAACACCTGTTTCACCTCTTTTGTGTCCATTCCTGTGAGCCAACCTTTTATGAAAATTCAGTATTGTGTGCAACAAGCCGCACACTAAAGCGAGCAGAACAGGACATCTGTACCGAGAACACGCACCATACCTAATGAATTAGTTTGTTCTAAGAAGCTCAGCTTCTAAGGACCCAAGCTGCCTGCCTTTCGAGCAGCGTTGTAAAGAGAGAGCTAGAGACACAGAGAACTCTTATGTGCTGGTGAAGACTTTAAAACACCTGGATACTGAAACCCCAGCAGGACAGGAAGAAGATATTTCTCCAAAGAGCAAGCTCCTGCTGGAACGTATGTCTAGATAGTCTGGGTAAAGGTGTTCAGAAATGCATCAGAGAAAATCTCATTCTGCACCAGGAATTCTTTCCACAAACAACATAAAGATAACAGGATGACATGGTGCTTTTAGTCACGCATCAATAGTAATAATAATAATCACTGGTAATGGAGGCTTATAGGCTGTAATGCACAACACACTATAGATTCATCCTTCTCCTTGAGCCTCATAAGGCAGTGACAGAGTTGAGAACTTCTTGCATTGTGCAATTAGTACCATTTGGGCTGAGGGCAATTCCCCATTTGCAGCAGCAGAGTCTAAGACACATGAGAAGTTCAGGCAATATGAGGTGTGAGATCCAGTGATGTGGGCTTCATGCTTTAGGGATGTCGGGCACGTGCATGGGTTCTCAGTCTGTGATGGATTTTCAGAAATTAAGATTGGTGTTTGCAGGCAATAGAGAAATCTGTATTTTTTTTTTTTTCCATTTGGGGATCAAAGGAGAAGCTTTTCTTTNGGGATGTCGGGCACGTGCATGGGTTCTCAGTCTGTGATGGATTTTCAGAAATTGAGATCTGTGTTTGCAGGCAATGTTAGGAGAAATCTATATTTTTTTTTCCATTTGGAGATCAAAGGAGAAGCTGTTCTATTATGGGAGTCACTGGTAGAATGCCCTATATGTAACTTACCAGTAATGTCTTCTACTGTATTACTGTCTGACACAGTGGGGTCCTGTTTCATGAACTATGTTTCCTTAGTGGTATCGTAATAAAACTAACAAAGAATAATCAGTCGCAGGACCCATGCTCAGGCTAAATTCACTCTTTGATACTGCCACCGTCGCTAATCTATTGACAGAATATTGGGGGACCCCTGGCTACTTCAAGAGAACATGCTTTTCTCCTTAAAATGCCCCAAATCCCTGTCACTCCCAATAGCTTTAAATAGTAGCTCTAGTTCCCTGGCATGAACTGTTGTAGCTGTACTCTCTTAGTGGGAAGGATGGCTCACAGAAAAAATATAATTTCACAGCATCAGTGAAACGAATTCTCCACATGGGCCCATCAGTTCAAGCATGAAGTGATTCAACTGAGATTACTCTGGACTAGTTCATTCCCGTGCAGCAAACAGGTGAATTTAGCCCAGGATTCCAGAGGAATCCACTCTGCGTTGTCACTGGTGCTTTCCTTATTGCGGCACATTGGATTTCCCACACTGTTGCTGAGGTACGACCAGCTCAGAAGCAAGCACAGCCTGACCCAGCCTGTTGAACACACTGTAAAAATTCTCATCAGACAGAAATCGGATACATGCTCTACAGCTCAAGAGAAATGAATGGCAATGGAGAGCTCTGGCCAAAGGCATCAGTAACTGTCGCTCTTCCAGACAAAGGCTGCTTCCAATAGTAAGAGCTTAAACTAGGAAAAGGAGAATCATCTCTGGTTCCTTGGTCTCAGAATGCCATTCCTCAGGTCAATCTGTATGAAACCGCATACTAGAGGCAGCCGTGTAACTGGAGATTATGTTTAGGAATGGATGATGTTCTCACATAGTACCATCTGGGCCAGTGGCCCCTTGCTCTGCCTTGTGTTCAAAACATAAGGAGTCATTCTCAATATATATGTGTACGCAAATTACACGAATGTACAGTCAATTTTCTATTTAGAACCGGAGCAACACATCTGGGAAGGACGCTGAAGCTGGCAAACAGGCAAACATGAGCAGTAAACCATTCGCTCACTGCTCTGCAAGTCAAAGCCTTGTTCACGCAGGGCTGCTCTCAAACCCACTGTACACCCCGAGCGCTCTTGAACGCAGAGGGAGAGCCGAACGGTTGGATGCTGGCTGGCTGGAAATGTAGAGTCCCCTGAGAGCCTTGGAGCTACATGTCTGTCCTGTGGCCACTTCCTCATCTTCTGTCTCTCCTTCCGCCCACGAGAGGCACTCCTGGATCTCCTGGTCTAGCTCCGAGAAGTCTCCTTCGCCATCAGAGCAACTGTCAGTATTATAATCGATTTCTTCCGCACAAGGAGGTTCATCATCAGTCTCCGGGCTGCTATTGCTGCAGCTTCTGCAGAAAAACCACAAGAGAGACCGGCTGTCATCAAAGGAGGGTGTGTTCTTTGGGGTAAGAGCAAGTAACAGGGAAATGTGTTTCCTGGGTTCAGTCCTAGCTCTGCTAATAAGGCATGAGATGGCACTAAGCAAGATCCTGTATGTCTTTGTGTTTGTTTCACCATCTGTAAAATGAAGAGTGATGCTTCCCTACTTCACAGGAGAAACACATTATTATTGTTACCACTATTATTGCTATTGCTTATACAGAAACTGAGTGCTTATGTACAGACAACACCATTCTTGCCTTGAGGCACTTACACGGTTATAGCAGTTGAAATATATTAGAGAAGAAGGTATTCTGTTTCCAGAAGGTTGCTGGTTTAGTCATCATCCACCCGGCTGTAGTTCCATATTTAGTGTAAAACCAAGTTAATCCAGGTGGTTGAAGTGCTTTGGTATCTTTTCTTCCTGTCATGTACAAGCTCAGAGCACTGCTAACGAGAGGCAGCACAAACAAAACACGGAAGCTTTTGGGAGCACACTGACTCCACAAAGAGCAGAAATACCAGGAGTGCTTGTGCTTTCGAAGGAGCATGAAGAAGATTTGACAGCACGCCTTCCTGATTCAGAGGCACGTCTGAATGGCTGAGGAGAGACTCTCAATAGATGTCACAGCTCCATCACCCGGCTCTCAGCAGGGCAGATTACCCCACCTTAGCCTCCTGCCATTTACTTACACAATGGTCATAGGCTTTCTTCACACATCCACTTTAAGTCCCTGTTGTATTAATTTAGTCTAAAGCAGTATTTATGGCAGAACAGTCACCACTAGACTAGACAGCTCTGGGGGACAGGGTCTTCCTCCTACCTAGCTGCCTAGTTCCCATCTGGCCCGTAGCCCAGGAGGGCAGCTGGGCAGTTTTTTGAGACCAGAAAGAAGCCTGTGGTTTCAATGCTGCCTGGGTCAGAGACTGGATGAAGCAGGGGGACAGATCCTGTGTTTTTCATCTCCAGGGCAATGATTTCAATCAGACTCAAAGCAGGGGAATGTATTGCTTTGGGGGACTGGGAAAGGAATAATAATCTTCCACCACTGGGCCAGATTTTCTAATTTGTCCCAAGTTGGGAAGAATGAATGGCTTGGCAGATGGAGCACACACAGCTTTAATGTGTGGTCTGCTCATTTACATGTCAGTAACCGGAATAATCTTCCAGCTCTCAGCTGTTTCACAGCAGTGCCAGCATCTGAGGTTTCAGAACATACCAAAGGTGTAGAGTACTGCTTTTGGATGTATCGATCCCTTCTCTCTTCTGCACTCCAAAAAAGGCGTAAGATTTTCCTAGCTTTGAGACTCCAGATCTTAACTGTACACAGACTGCTCTTCAGGCAGAAACAAGTAGTGTCAAACCACTTCTCTGGCTGATCTCTGGCTTAGTTTACTTCAAAGGCTGGGTAAAAAGTATTCTCTGAAAGCTTAATAGAGTTGTACAGCTTAAAAATAAATAAAAGAATAATTATGCACTTTTACAGTTTCTGGCTTCACTTCAGTCTGCCCAGAAATCTGGGTCAGGAAGAACTCCTACTGAAATTGGGTATGTGACATGAAACAAAACAAACAAACCAGGACAATCCTCTCAGCACAAGCAGCAACAAGCGGTGGTCTCTACTGAGTCTGACCAGTGGGCTTTATTTCTTTTTTCTTTTTTTTTTTTCTTGCAAGCATGGCACGAATTACGGTGATACCAAGTACCTGTGATAATGTTCAAAGCTGACTAAACTCAGGGGAACTAGATTTTTTCATTTACGAGCTTTTCTCTCTTGGCTTTGCAATCAAAAAGAACCAAAGCGTATCTACTTTCAGTATTGCACTTCTATGTTTGGGAGGAGCTGCTAATGCCATTGGGACAAAGCATAGCTGCCACCCAACTCACTGATATTTTACTGATGGAACAATTCAGCTTGCAATCTAGGAACTGAAGGTCAACCATTTGCATTGAAAGGATAACAAAAGGATAAAAGTATCCCTATTATTACTCAAAGCTGGGAAACCAAATAGCGGAGGACTTTCTGATTTTTTTGGTAACTTAAATGCTTTTAGGACTGTATTTCTGACAAAAAGGGGAAAAATTACTTCTAGCACAAAAGCACTTTACTATGGGAGGGAAATCTGGAAGGCAACAATCACAGAATGAAGAAAGAAAACACACGTGCCATTTCCTTACATTGGAGACCGAGGGGACAGCTGTTAAGAAGCAAGTATTTATGCATGAAATCTTTGTAACGGACTTCAAAAGCTCTCCCTTCCAAGACGGGTGCTGTCATGTTGCTTACATGCATAGTACAGAAAACACCAAGACCATGACAATTCAATACTTGGGCAAATATACTGCAGAGAGAGGTTCCCCACATGTCAGGATGTACCTAGACCATGCTTAGAAGACAGGAAAGAAGTCCTTCTTCCTGGTTTGTCTGCCCTTTGCTGTGACACTGAATGAGCAAGCCAGTTAGGACTGACTTTAGTAGTGGTTTCTCCAGTTTGGACTGATACCCACTGGATTGATGCCACCACCACAAATCACATAAAGAGCTACAACAGCAAATAGATGGTACGAACTTCCTCTTGCTGCCAACACAGGCTGTAATCACACTGGTGACTTAGAAGTTGAAAGGCTCTTTATCACACTACCAAACTCTACAAACCAGCTACATCTCTTACTATGTGGAATTTTCCATCCTAATAATTTTCTTTCTGCTGCAGGAGGATTTAAAACACATAGCAAAGCGATACTAATGGGCTCACTCAAACCAGAAGGTTAGAGGTTCTTCTGAAAGAGGAGAGGTTGCAGCACACGGCACGCTGAGGAGCCAGGTAGAGTCTCGCTAACGAAGCAGCCGAAGTCATTACGTGCTGCTTCTCCACATCACAAAGACCAGGTCCTTTAGGAGAGAATGCAAACGGTGAAAAATGGCACTGAGCAGAAATGCCAACATCTGCACTATCGCATACCACTGCAGAAAGTGTGGCTTGCTTTCTTTTCCAAGAAAGAGTTGTGGGGTTTTTCTGTCAGGGGCAGGGTCTTGGTATTTTTGTGTGTTTGTTTACTTTTAATCTGATTTATAAAAACTGCAAAAGTATTCTGTCCGCACCCCCCAAAAAAACCCCAAACCAAAAACAAACAAAGCAAGAAAAAAACCCAAAACCCAAAAAGAGAAAAACCCCAGGGGACATGAAACAGATTTACCACAGAATAATGATGTTGTCTTACAGAAGGGTAAACAATGAGGAAAACCAATGACATTACATTAGAGAACTCCAAGACAAATATAGTCTATGGATACCACTGAATGTGAACGCAGCACAGAAGAGGGGGAGGGAAGGCTAGTAATTTATCTACAGCCAACAGTCCCCCAGCTATCACAATAAAGCATGTACACATGTTGATCTACTAATGCCAAACCTACAGCCTCATAGCCCTCATCTATTTCAGCCGATGGGAACCAAAACAGCAATTTGCAACTTTATGATGTGATAAATAGAATTTCGTTGTTTTGATTTTTAATTTGCATATTTATTGAGATACGACTTGATCTTAATTAGTTCTCCTTTTGTATGTGGGTGTGTTTGTTTGCTCAGTGTTGGAAAGCAAGCAAGCTGTGGTTCTCTGTAGAATGACTCGGGTTTTGCTGACTTAACATGAGGAAAAGGAGAAGGGAGTCCAGTCCCTCCTTACATGTCAGCATACCTGGAGCTTTCTGGTAGGACCGAAAAACACTTCTTTCAGGTGCTTCCTGCAAACCTCTCATTCTAAGTCAGCCTACCTGTTAGGACACAGCTGGACAGAAATCTTGCAAGTCAGCTGTCCTGCTGAACTGCACATAACAAAAGACAGGCTGTAGGTGTGGCTGATAAACTATAGCTACATGCTGTACATGGGGATGACTGATGGTCTATGTCTCTTCCATGCATAATACTCCTTCACTTGTGCATACCCTCCCAGGGCATGGAAAAAACCTAGAGATGTCCTAAGTAATTTCTCGGGATTTTTCACTCATATTTTGCTTGTGTGGCAGGTCACTTGCTCTCTGTATATTCTACTGACTGGCTCAAAATAGAATGTGCTTTATTTTTTCAGAAGAGGCACTGACAACTGTCCCTCTTAGGGAATCTGTGACTATTGTTCAGGGTTGCTGCTTGACCTTCACTTGACAGGCCTCACAGTTGCAGTGAAGGAAATAGAGCATTTACTTTCTTTTTTCATATTGCTCCTCTCACTCTTGTGAAATTTGCTGCAGTTTTGCCAGAGTGAAGCTAGGAAGTGAGTTGTTGAATGCTTTGCACAATAAGGAGGAAAAAGCTAAGCTGACTATTGCTGGTCATGGGCATACCAATAACTCCCGGTGAAGAATGTATCAACAAACAAGCAAACATGTCTTCATCTTCTCTCTGCAGTGAAAAATAACATACCAGTAGCTGCATAATCACCCTGTATGTAACTCTGTTTTCTCCTTTCCCTGAACCTTCCTCCATCGTGATACATCCCAATCCTTTGGGAGCTGCCCAATGTAGGGATATGGCTGTGTGTAAGGAGCCAAGCACATCTCCGATATAGTTCATAGACTACATAAGGCAGGAAATAGCTTTCTTGAAAATTTTCAAGATATCAGACATTTCCATGTGAGAAAATAGAAAAAAAAATATTTATGTCTGACCTAAACAGGCCAAGTTCTCAGCAATGACAGCATTCACCTGAAAGAAGGGTGAGTTTTTCTCCACTGAAGCAGGGACTGGAGACCCCGGCAAGTTCCCTGAGCACAGTTACCACCTGTGCAGAAGGGGAATCTCTCACTCTTTTCCAACAAAGTTTTACCAGTTGTATGAACAGTTATATACAGGCTGATACATAAAGTGTCCTGCAGCTTTTAAACATATGCTGGCTTCTGCAATGAATTAGAATTTCTTCGCCCCCTTTTTTTTTTTTGACACTAAAATTCCAACTACATCACTGAATTGAAAAGGATGTGTGGTCTTGCACAGCTTTGCTTTTGAGGAATCCATATGTTTTATTAAAAGTATTTTACAGGAACACTGCTTCTGAAGTCTCGTAATGAATCAAAAACGAATCTTAAGCAGGCACATTTGCAGTTATCCCAGAGTACAATTCTGCCTTTAATAGCTTCATAAAGTAGTATTTTAGGACATAAATGAAACAACTATGATGCTTTTAGGTAATTACACCTGTAAGAAATACACTACAGCAACAAGATGCCAACGGAGAAGGGCTTTAGTCTGCCCTTAGCATCTTGATACACTTGCTACGAGGTATGGTGCACACCTTGTAATGACTTTCCAATTTGATCTCTTCAATTCAGGAGCTCCCCAGACAGCAGCCTGGCTTCCCCTCCTGCCTGAGAAAAGCCAGACAAGGCTCTAATTAGTCCCTGACCTCCCCGAGGAAGGGAATCAGCTATGCACTGATGTAAGATGGCCCCAGCTTAAAAAACTATTGCATTCGGCTCCTTTGTTGCTACACAGCAAACAATAACGATATGAACTTTGTAGGCTCCCATGAGATTTCCCTTTCCAAAGACTCTTTGCCAAGGACTTTTACATCTTACATATCCTGAGAAAATGCGTGCTAAGCCCAAGGCAATGCCAGGTGCCCTGGCTTTCAGCCCACCATGGCCCATCCTTTCACGAACAATATGAACATAATTAAACACTGCTTTGAATTCTGTTTGCTATGGCTGAGAGATGTTTGGTCTTGTTTTGATTGTAGGTTGTTATGTTGGTTTTTTTTTTTTCCCTGCTGCAAATAGCCAAGAGAAAGGTGTAATTCATTGCTAAGACTCGTACTAATTAGTTTTTCAGGAGTTCCCAGGGTAATTGTAGGCTGTAATATTTAGAATTGATTTGGCCAGATTAAAAATGGATGTCTGGTGCACCAGTTAGATAAGTAAGGAGCAAGCGGGGCTTTATCATTTAGAGAGAAGGGAAGACAACTGGTAAATAAAGGGAGAACATGAAGAGCAAGAAACAGGCTGACTCCTGGACAATACTGTCCCCTAATGTTCATTCAGGCTTGCAACAGTTTAGCCCTGGACAGCATTTTACTTGCATCTAGCAGAAGCTCTCTTAGTCTTCTCAAGAATGACTGTTTCCATTCTGCTTATTGGTGAGAAGATGGCTGATGAGTGCGGTAAGAGCAGATGAGATGTTGAGTACACACCTCTCGTTACACGTAGTTGGGAAATTGAAAAGCTTTATATGAATATGAAGAACTACGTTTAATTGAATTATATCACATCATTGGTACAGCTTTGACCCTTCTATGAAAGATGAGTTTGTATACAGGACAAGTGGGTATTTTTCTCCCATTTGAAGGGTATTAGCTTGACATTCCATGACATTTCTGGATTCCAGATATCTCAGGTCAAATCCAGGCATGTTTCTAATGCTAACCAATAAAATTCACATGAGCTGGTGTTTATACTTGCGGGATGGAAAAGCTGGTGAAAAGCCAAAGGCTGTGGATTCGGACTTATGAACACTCATTAATTTCTTCCTAATGGAGAACCAATCTATATATCAGTGCAGGACTAACATTGTGTCTTTAGCATTCTTATAGCTCTAGGCTTGTAAGCACTACTAAAACCCACTGACTTGAACAGATACAAGTCAGCCATGAAATGGAGTTATGACAGTTGATGCAGACCCCAAAAATAACTAGTTTTCCTTCTCTCACCCTTCAACCGTTCTTAGGTTTTGTCTCTCTCTTTTTTTTTTTCTTTCTTTAGTACATTTACACTTCAGCACATGAAAGAACCTCCTGTGTGTGGTTTAGGAGAAATTTGTGAACTTGTATATTCACTTTGGTTTGTGATGGTACAGTCTTGCACAGAGTGCAGTGCCTGGCTTGGATGAAACATTAAAACCCTATAAATTTGCTGCTTGGAAAAGCAGCTATGAACATGGCAGCTGTATCCCCATCAGCACTGAAAAGCTAAATCAGAGTACTGAGGAAAGTTTCCACCTACCTATGGTGAGAAGTTAAAGACGAACCCAAGCATGGGCATAAACATGGCAAACTCTGGCTATATCTCCACAGACACACTATGCAACCTGCTAAATTTCAGTCACACCAAACCAGTTCAGTCACTCTGCACGAGTGGGGAACAGTTTATACACGTAAAACTGGCATCCAGCAGTGGCTTCTGAGGGAACTCCTTGGTAATATGACACATCCTTGAAGATGACTTGGGTCCTGATTGCCTATATCTGCACAGCACTATGTTCCTGAGATTTGAGCCAAATTCATGGATGCCAGAGCTCAAGAGCTGGAAGAGAAAATTTAAGTGAGTTGAAGATCTTTGTAAGAAGACACGTGATATATTCAGGCACCGTTGGGAGGTGGCTGAGCCTGGGTTAGAGTGTCCTGTGGAAGCATAGTCCTGGTCTTGCTCTTTATATCTATATTACGCTACAACATGGTGTTTATTTACGGGAACAATATCACATAGCATCAGTTCTGGACCAGCAAACAGGCAGCCCAACCCATGACTGCTGTTGAAATCAATTAGAGGTTCTTATCCAACAAGTACCTATGAGATACCTCATTGGTATGTTTTACTATCTTTGGCTAGATGTTGCAGCCTTGTGCTGAACAGAAATTTAGGGCAGTTCCAATGAAGCAACTACCAGTAAATGGTTTAAAATCTTGTTCATTGTGATCTTGCTACATTCATTAAAAATGGGAGATAAACACAGGAAATATAAGATGGCTGACATCAAATAGATGGGATAATATCCATCCACCAGGCAGCACTGTCAGTGGCTTGGATTTTACTCTGAGTTTAAGAATAAAAGGGAATGCTTCCAAACCAGACAACATTTTGGCTTTTTACAGTTTAAGCTTCCTGAGAAATATGAGCAGTCAAGTCCCCCTGTATGGAAAGGTATTTACTAAGACTACTGGAACTCATTAGGACACTGAATAATGTAAGAGTTGCTGAAACTATGATTTTGAAAGTGTTTGGGAGCTTTTCTCACAGTGTCTCTACCTCAAGCAATTTCTTCTCAAAATGATAATCATGTTATTGATGATATTTAGCAGTCCAGCCACAGTAACACAGGAAGATTATTGGAACCCTTGTAATTGCTTTAGGGTGCTTCCAGTAATTGAGACATTGGCACTGTAGAGGGGGAGAAAAATGGGGAAAGATTTTGGCTTAGATGCTGAAAATTTGTACTGTTGAGGATAAATAATGTAAAGGCATGCAGGTTCTCCTGGGTTCTTGTTTCCCTTGGTGCTGTTTCATATAATTCCACTGACTTCATCCAAGTTTTGTAATTCATTCTACATATTTAATTTCAAAAGTCCAAGTTCCATACGTATAGATCCCTTAGTTCTCTCTGAGTGACTTAAAGGATTTAGGGTTTTGAAAGCAAAATGTTTTAAGATGGCCAAGACATGTCTAGACTGTGTTTTAGTTACATATCTGTTTTATGTACACAGTATTTTTTGGGTCAGATAACTATGCATGCAAATATTTGCTTGTACACCAGATGACAGATAGACATCTAACTACTGGACTCAATTAATAACTGCTGTAAATGACCAAATTCCAGCCACTACATCCCTTGGAGAAGAAAGCAACCTCTTGCCTGCTAGCTTTTCTTTATGAAAATCTGGTTTTAGCTGATAACCACTACTGATGTTTCAGAGAAGCTGTCTATGATAGATGTGTATATACGTGTGTGTATATGTAAATGTGTAAATTTGTCTATATAAGCACACAAAGTAGATCACCATCCCTTATTTGTCTTCTCTTACAGATAGATAACTAATAGTTACATATATATGTATATCTGCCTACACCCAGACACCCACATACCTACACAGCCACACAATTACATGGTTTGCTCTGTATTCAGAGCACAATTTTCATTACAAGGCATAGAACGTCTCAGGAGATACTCCTACAGCTATCTGAGAGGTAACAATAGATGATCACTGAACCTTGATGCTATTGCATTCAAGTGGAAGCAACCTCAGGGAAAGAGCTGGCTACCAACCAGGGCAAACCAGTTCTCTGTCTCTAGTCTTCAGGTGAGTGTTGACAAAGCAGCAGGTCACCTGAAGCAGGACTTAGACCATCTGGATAGGACTCGAGATATATTAGGATGGTCAACAGGCAGGCAGAAATGGTTGCCTAAAACGTGAAGTGTTATCATCGGCCGAAATTAGAAGTTAATAGCAAGACTGTTTGGGAAAAGTTAAGATCTTGGATTCTCAGTAGGGAAATATGGATGTATTCCTATTCCACAAGAATCTGTGGACCTTGTACCTTTTAAAGTAAGGAATGACTGTTTTAGAAACCCTTCTACACTAGCTCTTTTTTCTTTCACAAGCATGTGTCTTCAAATGGGTAAACAAGGACTGGGGCTAAAAGTACTGAGCTCTGGTAAAAAGAATGATTCTGGTTCTGGAGTGTCCAGAGAGGGAAGAAGGTATGACATCATATGGGGGTGTTCAACAGCTGTTTTACCTCCAGATTCTGCTTTAAAGGAAAGCCTTCAAGCAAATCTCAGTTTAAGAGCCACAGAAAACAGTTTCTGGAGTATACTGAAAACAATTAATTTAAGGCCAACATGATGGCAAAGCACTGAAGCCTAAGAGATACCAGCTGAGGGACATCAGTCAACATGGCCAGCTCTCGAAGTGACTTCATCTCTATGAGGTCCTGTGTTATCACAGATTTCTTGAAACTAATCCAACACAAATCTGCAAAATCGTAATCCCCCTGTTATACATCTCATTCTAGGGATGCTCATCATAACTCATCTGAGAAACTTTCTGTAGTGTGAAACGTTCTGAGACTGATACATAGCTTTTGTTCTCTTTTCCTTTCCTGTGGAAAAGAAGCGTGTTTAGTCAATAACATAATTAGGAAAGAGAGAGAGAAACTCTTTGTGTGTGCACCCATAAGAATAAAAGGCAGAGAAGGCAAGGTCAAAAAAATCTATTTTGCCTTTAAAGCCAATTGAAGTGGGGTTTATAGCAGAAACATCTGATGAAGTATGTGTGATCATAGGTAACCGATAATAGATCTAGGTTAAAACTTCAGCCTCTGCCCTCATTCTAAATCTTTTCTCAGACATAATGAGATTCAGATGAAACAAATCTGAACACTCATGTTCAATATATTTCAAAACATTCTGATCAATTATGTTTTTAACACCATATGGAACCAAACCCAAAACCTTGCTTAACCTCACTCATTATGCAGCTGATTTGCATATGCTTTGGACTCCATTAAGGACAACAGAAAATGTCAGCTACAGCATATAAGTGGCAACTCTTGCTAATTCCTTGATCTGGCAAAGCCCTGCCAGATGTTTCATGAAGAATAGCAAATATTTCATTATGCTCTCCCTGCCTCCTAAAAATCTGTCTGTCAGGAATTGCAAGGATGTATTTTAGCAGTTTAGCACACAAGAAAAAAGACAAGCATGGAGACAAACATGAAACACCACCTTCATCCTATCTCAGAACTCAAACAGGTTTTAAAGGGATTCTTCATGCCAGAAGGAGCTACCAGCCAGGAACACATGACTCCCAGTAAATAGGGGAAAGAGGAAAAAACAACCATTTGCTCTGGTCTAAGGAGACAGCATCGCCTTGCAACAAGAACATAGCGAAGCGCATATAAAGTTGCCATTGCTATTTGTTGTACAATAGACTTCCTAATGCTTTTCTGTGTGCCTGCTGTAGCTATTTAATAAGGTTTCACCTATATAACAGTGACATGCTGTTTTCAAATGAATCCGTTTGTAACTTGTAGCATCTATCAACTCCCAGCGGGGAAAAATTTTTAAAATCTCTGTTAACATGAGTATTTCCTGAATATTTTATAAAAATCAATTTTCAAATGCCTGCCAAAACGTCTATGTGTTTTACCTGAAAGTTGCAATTACATTGTGTGCATATATTTATACAGGCATGTATCAGTTCCCAATAAAAGTCTTAAAAGAGTACTAACACATCATAGAAGCAAGCATATTCTGAGTGAAAGCTGAAGCAACATAAACTGACAAAAGTATTCATTTAATCACAATAAGACATGTATTTGGATTGATGGGGCAAATTAGAGCACAGCTTGCTGTGCAGTGAAACCATCACTTCACAGGGAACGACCCTGAGGATTTAACAACACCCTCAGATTTACAACCAGAAAAGATAAAAGGTCAGTTCTTGTGCGCAGAGTGACTGAAAAGATACGTCACACTGTGCACCAAGGGAAAATTGAATCATGAGGTTAAAACACTTGTGCTTGAAAGATACGGGTTCTACACTCGGTGGGCTCGCAGTCACTTTGGGCAAACTGCTGTTCGTTCTTTGCCCCAGCTCCTCAATAACGTGGACACAGAAGGCTCCATCACTCTACCTGGATGGCAAGCTTATGGCATGCTGGCAGAGCCAGAAGAAAATAGCAAGTTTCCAGATCCGTTAGGGAAAGGAGTGTTCATGATTCCGCCAGACAGGAATGTAGAGTTTAGCTGGAGGAGTGATGAGGACGCAGGACTGCTGCCGACATCAGGAGGAGAGAGAGGTGCTCAGTAATACCAAGGATTAGCTGCCAGGTCGTATTTCAAAGAGAAATGTTGTAATTCTTGCAGTACTGAAAACAACTGAAGGCATTAAAGTGAAGGGGAGATTATTCAGATGGGAAAGAAACTGTCGTGAGCTGCCAGATTTTCTGTACCCAGTCTGGCCTCTGATTTTAAGCTGTCCAGCTAGCCTGTCTGGCAGAAGAAGTCAGCCATTCAGCCCGAGGAAAACAAGGCTGAGGATTTGTGCATGCTGGTTCCACTGGACCTGAAAACCTCGTTAGTCAGGAAATCTTGTATTTCCTGGCATTCGCCGTTGTATTTATGTTTTCCTAGCTCCTCATTTTGTCTCTGCTTCAGGAAGCTGCTTATTGCACTAAAATAAAGTGACATCTGCTCTTCTCATGGTAGGTTCTGTCTTCCAGGAACTGAAACACCAGGAAAAGACCAGATCGTGAGTTGTTCTGGCTCATGAATTGTCCCCCAAGGCTTTGAAAAAGCCCACAAAAATTATATTTGCCAGTACAAACAGCACAAACCCAAGTGCTAGAATATAAATACACGCTTTACAGAGGGGCTGCTTTTGGGAAGGTTGTATTCATGAATGCACATGGGGTTCCTGACTGCTATGGACTGTGACAGAGTCTCTTTTCTCCATCAAATCACAAAGACATTACTTTCTCTACAGATCTTTTTGCTGGACCACCTTTACACGGGTACCCCCACAATAACTGTGTGTCAGTAACACACAACCCCTTAAAAAAACAGTGTATGCTGCTGAAGAACCCAGGCTCTCCCAGTGGTGGAGATAATAGGATGGCAGAGCAGATGCAGCCGAGTCAGACTGCCGCTGACTTCAGCCTGAGTTTGCCAGGCTTACGTTGGACTTTCTCCTTTTCTGCACAGCCAACCTGCAGATAAACTGTGTCAGATTTAATGGTGCATGATACAGGTAATTCAGTATCGAGGAGAAAAAAAAGCATCTCTGAGGCAAGATGGGTTATCAGCTTAGCTCAAAAAGCAGCCTATCAAGAAACACTGCCAAGGCGATTTCAGAAATCTATAATTTAGATGTTACCTTAAGCCTAAAACTTTGTTTGAAAACTTCATACTTCTCACAAGCAGACTAGCAAAGCCCGGGAGTATCAGACCAGATATCAGTCCAGATGACAAAGTAATACGCTTAGTGTATATGAAGTGCTGTACCCATGAAAGGTACAGGAAGGATGGCAACATTATACAGTTTTATCCTGCAAGGAATCAAAGCTGTTATTACACAGCAGTTTTCTCAGGGCTATTACACTCCATTGCTTACCCACCAATCAGCTTACCTTTCTGGGCTTCCCAACACTATGAATCACTTTTAAATAACAATGCATTTACTTTACATACAAGCTTTGCAGCCTGAAACACCCCATACTGCTTTCTGAGAGCAAGGGTAGCAGACTGATGATTTATCAGGCGAAGATTTGCTGATGTGCATGGAGCTGCACTGGCACGTCCCAGCTGAGCTGCTGAACCCCTGAACAGCATCATTCGCCACTAATTTTGCAGTCATTTCTGAGGCAGGAAACATCATCCCTTTAAATCTTGTCATTTTTAGAACAGGAAGCAAGGAATTCCAAATTCAGTGGATAGCCAGTGGAACAATTTTAAGGATTGCAAGTTATAAGAAATATACCCTCTGTCAAAACTTGGCAAAGCTAAAAGGCCTCAATCCTTAATTCTTAATAAACTATTTATTAGTTTGCTAGTGGGTAAGAATTGCTGTGCAAGGACGATCATTTCTTCATAATTACAGCAGTGGTGAGAGCCTATGGCACGTTTCATGCCAGCCTTAGACACTTACTCCACAGATGGGCACTACGGCGAGGCACGGTGCAAACCAGGCGTTGCTGGAGGAGTGGCGCCTGCTTGTGCAGCTCTGGGAAAGCATGGGGCTTGAGAAGTGGCAGGGCAAGGTCAGAGAGGCTGTGTGCACTGACCCAGGGTATCCCTGTAGGCAGCCTTTTCCAGCCACGCTCCTAGCAACAGGTCTCAGTGAAAGACGGCGCAGGTCCCAGTGGCTGCCTTTCTGTAATACACACGTATTTACTGTAACCGTCTCCTATGAGTTTAGGAGAAAAAAAAAGCCCGGATTAAACACACTCACACAATTAGGGTCATATTAACCCAAGTTGCCAAGGGTGAATTCATTAAGCAAAATGGGTAAATTATATATGTCCAAAGATCTATGATGAGAGGGGAGCAAAGCCAGGTACCACAAACCAATAGCTCTAAGTTCAGAGAGATGCTCCCTTCCACCTTCTCGTGCTGTTCTACACATTACCAGTGCAAGAGACATGGGGAGACAATCGAGGAAGAAGAAAATTTCCTGAGCTGTCTGTTTCCTAGCTGCTTTCAAGGTCTGCCCCCTCAGAAGCTTGGCATACCCTTCTCCCACGCTACTCCCTATGGTCAGGAAATGCCTAACATTTCACTTCTTACAGAGGGTCTCCTCTGAGATAGATTAACCTAGCACTCCTTAAACTCAGACCTATCAATTTCCTCTGTTGGAGACTTTGGATTTAGATATCTTTGCTGTACTGGAAAACATCTACTGATAACAAGCAATTACTATTACAAGATATATCCTTGGAGATAGAAACTGGCTGCTAGGAAAGACTGAAATGAAGGGGAAAGGGGAAAACCAAAAATACTCTTTTCACTTAATCTGACAGGGTTTTAATCACTTTCCCAGTGTGTCATACCCAAGATCTCTTGGACAAATTCCTGTACAAGACTTAATTGACACCTACCATGTAAAGCACTTGATTCTCTCACAATAACATTAAGCATCATTACTGGAAATGGGTGGTAGAGTTCAATGCTAATTTCAAATTTAATTTGTTTTTTGAAGCCATTAGACATACATATAATCTCCTCTTCTCCCCACAAACTAGCATTTGGGTCCTGAAGGGGCCTAACAGCAAGCTAAACGCCAGTTTGTGGAGTTCTTTCTGTGAGAATTTATGAGTGTGCCTTAGATCAAATGATTTATAAAACATATAACTAATATAACGCCTGTGATGGCAAGAATTGAAATCAAACAGCTTGTGGTAAGGAATGTTTTAAAGCATTAATTGTAGCGGGGAGGACATGCTGTAGAAGAAGAGCCGAGGTTAATGTGCTTGTCTTTCCGTTGCTGTGGACCTGCATACCGGGCGTGTTCAGGTCACGGAGAAAATGAACTGAGCAAACCAACTCTGGCATACACCAGACTGACTTTGAGGTGCATTATAAACTCTCAGAGGGTTCAGAGCACAGGCTGACTGTGCTGAACAAACAACATTAGCAGTAGCCTGGAGGATGCCTAGCAGTGCCCCGAGAAGGAACTTGTTTGCTTCAAGGGCACTGTGATGATACATGCTAAGTAGAGACCGATAGCCCCCAAATGAGCATCCCTGACGTGGGGCTGAGCAGTCAACAAAAGGAGAGATCCTGCCAAAGCATGGAGTAGAAAGGTAGTTACGGAGGTGACAATAGCTGGTACAGAAGTCCGTGCAGTGGGAATACTGAAAACCTCAGTCTGGACCACAGCAAGGAAACAGGCCTTCTGTAAGACTCAGCAGAGGTCTGAGGTGAGACAGGACAGACAGCGAGCATGGAAAGACGAACAGTACAAAAGTACATTCACTCCTCAGATGCCCTGGACTCTGGGAGTCCTGAGGACTCCTGACCACAGGAACCCTAACAAGGTCTGCCTCCCTGGAAAGGCTCTCAATTTGGACAGCATCTGCCAGGTGTAGGAGTGAGCCTGACAGCCTCAACAGGAAGAGGTGTCCATAGACAAGAACGCTTGCCCAGAACCTGTTACAGGAGCACAGGATGTTCCATACTGCTGCCAGGACACTCAGTAGCAGGACTTGCAGATGCTTGCTGAGGTCAAGAGCTGGGAATGGAGTTCCCTATGGGGTCTCATGGGGCTAGCTCAGCAGCAAGGGACAGGCAAGCCCATAAGGTCAGGCCTGGGCCAGTAGAACGCAGTGGTAGAAATTATTTTGAAATGTGTCATCGCTGGGTAAGCCTTGATGCAAGATCAGAAACTCATACACAGATTGTAGCCTATTTTCAATTCTGAAATCCAAACACTGTTATTTTCCCATTTACTTATCCAATTTTGCTTCAGCACTTAATTGTCTACCTGCTGGCCTGGCCTTTTCTGCCATGCTGTTGCCAGGCCATCAGTGATGTGTCCGTCAGGGTAAAATGAGCTTTGCATCAGGTGATAAATTGCTGTTTTTGTTGCAGCTGCTACATCTCTTAAATGTTTAAACAGTATGATCGCACACATATCTAGTAGTGGCTTGGTTACGTTTATTTTGGATGAGGTGCTATGCAGTTTCTTAGATGTGTGCGTCAAATATTCATAGATGGCAGGCTACTGAAATATCTTTCTGCAGTATTTATTTATAGAATTTATTTATCAACAGAATCAATCTTTATGTGCCTAGCTGCAGTATTACTTGTTGCCTTACCCATTTTTCCTACAGTTGTCTATCTAACAATATCCCTCTTCCTGCAACATCTATTCACAGTATGTCTGTCCAACGTATCTTCCCATGTGCACTCATGGTATCCATCTCTTTAATTTAACTATATATCCACTCCATCTAATGCTCGTCATCTATCTGAAGCACTTGCTGTATCTCTCCACACCACCTCTTTATCTGTCTCTCTCCAGGGACTCTCAGTCACACACAGCACCAGAATGCGATTATGAACTTTGGACCACAACTGTAGTTTCCTTTTTTCTTTTTTCTTGCCAAATCAGCCTCGCAAATCACCGATTAGTTTATTTGTTTTGATGGAAAAGCTAGATGTGAGGAATGAACTCTGGAAGGGTACAAGTACCTTTGGGTCAAAAACTCTTCCAGGCTTATTTGCTTCCCTGCTGTGTGTGAACTGTTCACTGCTGCGAGGGCAGTGAGCTGCACTAAGCTGCCGTTATCTGAGAAACTCCTCTTCAAACAAAGATGCTGCAGTGACTACTGCCTCCCTGTTCTCCTCCCCCTTGCCCTTTCCCATTCCCTTTTCCTCCTCCTCCTATCTTTCCTCTCTTCCTTCCCCAGCATTCTGCATCTATTCCTCCAAGTTTGTCCCTTTCCTTCTTCTGTCCACCTGGAATTCTCAGGATGACAAGTGAAAGTCCCTCCCTATTAAAAATTCACTGCCAAATAAATATTAAAGCAGGGGGAAAAAAATCCATTTGCCTCTGTGTGATTTGTTGTGACCTGGAACACAAGGCCCAGCACAACGGGTTGAATAGACTTCACAGCCTGTTTACCCACTTCACAGGGGTATGAAGGACTCAATGACCCTCAGCTCTTCAAACGCCTGTGATGGGAAGGAATCTCCTCCCCACCAAGAGCACCAGCCTGATTGACGTGGAGAGGGACATGTTCTCAGGGCCTGGAGAGGAAAGGCAGTAAAAACTAAAACCTCTTTTTGCTTTTTTTCTCCCCACTTTTTTCTCATCCAGATGAATCATGACAAGAACAGTACAAAAGACAGTCAGGTCACCTGGAAGTGATCAGAGAGTCTGTTAAAATGTCAGGAGCATCTGAAAGAAGGGGGGAGCGGGGGAAGAGAGGAGTTAAAAAAAAAAAGCAAGCATAGCAAACTATGACAGGAAAGGAGGAAGGGAAAAACATCCATTTCTCTGGTTTTGGTTCCCTGAGCAAAGACCCCAGGAATTCATAATTTTCCTTCAGGCAGGGCCAGTGTGGTTCAATGACAGAATAAAATCTGCATTAATTAATGAACAGCTTTACAATTTTATGGATAGATTTAACTATTTCCCTCGTTTAGAGCTGCTGGGCAAGAAAAGACAGGTAGATGCAAAGTAATGCAACGTGAATTAACTGGTACTGACATGAAAGGAGCAAATGATATTTTCACCACTTACGGACTTCAGAGAGGAACCAGATTTCACCCAGAGATTGGAGAACCTCTGGAGAGCTTCTCCAGAATTGTCCAAGAGCAGACAGGAGATCCCTAAATGGAAGCAAAAGTATTTGGGCTTCAGTAGTATCTGTCAGCTGAGGCAGTGGTAGAAATCTGCATTGCCTGCAAGAGCTGGCACTGTGGTGAACTGGACACCACTCCTCTGCACCAAAATGCCTGGTAGGCTTCAGAATTTATCCTACCTGTCTTTGTAGAGGGTTGCAAGATTTCTCTAAGAAGTGTTTGGGATAATATCAGTATGTAGATACGTGATGTGATGTGTATTTCACAGAGGCAAGTGGAAAAACTCAAAATTGTTTCAATTCAAAGCAGCATATAGGCAATAGGAAGAGAGTCCAGTAGCAGACCAAAAAGGAATATTTGAGTTCCTGCTCTTTTAGAGACTCTTCTCCCAGTCTCACTACCAGTTTTCTATGTGTTTTTGGCAAATGGCTGTGCATATTTCCCATCCCACCACAGTCTATCACATCTGTGTAGACTACCCGCTATGACTAGCCTGTGCCTCAGTTTCTTCGTGATGAAGGATGGGAATAGCTGTGCTCTCAGGAGTGGCTTTCAGCCACGAGATGAGTAACCCTTAGTGAAGAAGATGAGAGGAGGCAACACAACGCTCAGATAAGAAGCTAGAATAATAAACTAGCCTTCCCCTTTCCTATTCTAGTTGGGAGATCTTAATAGTGTTTTAAACATGCAACATCCATGAAAGAGCTGTGTGCTATGATAATTAGAGTGGGGAAAGTTTTCATGCAGAGGCAAGCCTATCAAGAGGTCCACAGGAGATGTCTGATGTTAGGGCTTGCCTCCTAAAAAGTAAGCTACTGCTGTGCTCAGACTCATGGCAAGGAGCATAGGAAGAAGCAGCAGTAGCAGAAGAGGGAAAATGGTGAATGATGAGAACGGGGGTCAGCAGCTCAGGAGGTTTTGCCCAAATGTCTCTCCTCATGCTCACCTAGATCATGGAGCGAAGACAAAGTATGTACTGATTGGAACAGGATATGAGACTCTCCAAAGGTAGATCAGAAAGAACAATCCATCTCTTCTGACTGGGCTATATAATTTACTCATTGTGAGCAGATGGGTTATGAGGTCTGCCATCAGTGATGAATTATGTTCATGATAAGTCATTCCCAGCTAATGAGGATCCATTATCATTAGCTGCTAAGGAAGAATAACGGTTTGCCAGGACAGAGTGGGGGTTTCACAATTTCCAGGGAGAAAATTCTGGGCCAGTAGCCACCTGCCAATTGAATTTTCAGGAAACTGAAAACTTTCCAAGACAGATACCTTCTGCTTACTTCAAGCTTTGGCTTTTAATTTCCTTGGGCAACTTCAGGAGAGGGAATGTAAGAGGAGGTGGAGGAAACGAAGGAAAATAGTAGTAACCGTATCTGATAAGACTGTGATTAAATCAAGGTCTCACTTAATTACACTGCATTTAAATAAACTTTGCCTAGTAAGTAATTGCAATTAAACTGCAATTAAACATGTATTTATATCACTATTTCCTCCCCTGCACAGCTGTCTGTTTGCACCTCCTGTTGTTGCTGTCTACCTGCCAAAACCTCTGAATTTCGCGCAATGGACTTTACTTTTCCTTGGTCTTCCTCAAGGAGATGTTGTGACGGGCAACATCTGAGACACCCCCATGCTCCTTGGGTGCAACCAGCTAAAAGGAGCTTCTGTTTTCAAGCTGTGTGTGGGGAAAGAAATGCAGCTGATGCTGTGATAAACTAGAGCTGAGGAAAAGGTTGTGAGGGGCAGAGATATGAATGGAGGGAAGGTGGTGTCTCTTTTCCTCTCACGGGAACTTGAAAAGGTACATATTTCCCCCTTTTTTTAGATTTCTTCACATTTGGGCTAGAAATAAAGCTATCCTTCTTGTCTTCTGTAGAGTACTTTTGATACAAGTGTATTTTCTAAAGCCCCAGATCTCCATTTACTGCTCTACAGTTGCGCTTGTGCGTTGTTGTACGTGCCATGGAGCAAAAGAGCTCACTTACCGACGCAGTACTGACAGGTGAGAGTGCAGAGCTGGGAATACAATCCGTGAGCTCTGTTTCCAGCTTCTTAGGAATTCTTGAACTTTAACTGTGTCTCAGTTTCCTTTATTTGCAGCATTGAGATACCTGCACATAACAACCCTTCAGGTAGTCTTTAAAGTTTACTACAGTTCTGAACAAATGGATTAGGTAACTCTGTTACAGAAAAACAGGAGGTTCCAGTTATTTAAAAAGGAAATGAGGTTCCTGTTAGGATTCTGAAGGTGGTAAGGAAGGGGAAAGGAATGCAGGGAGAAACAAAAGAATAAACAAACAGCTAAAGGGAGAGCGATAAAGATGAGGAGGTGAACACATATCACAGTGCAAAGGATGCCTGGGGCTAACAAAAGCAAACCAGCTACTCTGCCGTATCTCCCTCCTCACAAGAGATGATGGAAAACATCTCCATTTGTGCCTCTGCTATCACATAGCTCTAATTAAGGGACTGGAGAAATACCACCATCACCCTCATCTGTTTGTGTTCAGTTGCTGAAAGGAGACCATGCATCTCCCTGACAGCTAGTCATTACAGCTTCGTATGAGCACCCCTCCTTCCCCAGAAGTATTGAGCCCTTGTTAAATACCTCAGACGAAACCCTCGCTACATTTCTGTTACTCAAGGGAGGTGAGCCATGAAGCCTTTATCATTGGAAATCACCGCCGGGAGGATACGGGCATCTGATGGAGGAGAGACTGAATGCTAGACATGCTAGCTACATGCTAGACACGTTGCTTCAAAAGGTACACAGCAAAGGAGATAATCTGTATGTACATGTGTGGGGTGCCCAGAAACGCACATGGGTACAATGTAATACCGTAATTTAAAAAATCCTTATTATCCAAAATTAATTAAACAAATCTACTGATCTAAACAAATCTATTTGGTTACTGGCAATTTCACCATGACTGTTGTATTGTAAGATGTGTTCACTCCCTCCTTCTGTATCCTTCAGACTTTTCTATTTTTTCCCTGAATAACTAGTCTTGGGAAGGTCCTTATGCCAGGTATTAGTGAAAAGGAACAGAACAGGCATCTTAAGCTGGATTTTCTGATGTGACAGTAGTCAACCTGATCTGGGGTGATCTGTCATGTCAGAGAATATAGATCGCAACTCTGTGACTCTCAATTTCCTTCCAAACCTTTCTTTAACCTACAAACCTCAGTCCTGCTTCCAGAAATAGGAGACAAAAGCAATACTGCTGGAGTGACATTTATCAGAGGAAGGATTGGACATTTCTTTCCCTGCAGACTCTTACTCCAGAATCGCTATTTATCGGTTAGTTCAGCAACATCGTTCACTCACAAACAATCTGATCTAAATGGTATCCTTTCCACAGCTTGAATCCTCACTTTCTAAGTCAAAAGACCGAAACCCCCCTAAGGCTGTCATCACTCATGGGGTGCAAACCCCCAAAGGCTGTCATCACCCATGGTTCCCCCACATAGCTTGGTGGCTCACATACTTTTTCATCAGGAAACAGTGAAAAAAATGTACATGAACTGCTGCCCTCTCTCCCTTTGGCAACCTGCCGCCCACAGAGACATACTATTGAGTCCATGATTACCTTCAGTCTGATTTAGCTCAACTTGGAGGTGCAGTCAAAGGAGGCAAATGACTGTCACAGGTCAAAGCCTAAACCTTCCCTTCTATTCAATGGCTCTGTGAGTATCCTAGGCTTTTTGTTTTCACTTGCAGTGAACTCAAGTCTGCCAGTAATTTCTGTTCTGCTATTAGGCGGATGGAATAATGCAAACAATTATCAACTCTGTGTGCACTCTCTGTCTTTCTACTTTAATGTAAATACATCTATTTGCAATCATCCTTAAGGTCTCTTCCAACCTTAATGATTCTATGGATGGTCTTCAACCCTCTTACAAGATACCCAAGGCAGATCTTTCAGAAATGAGGCTTAGACAACAGGATTCTGAACACTTGAGATCCAGCAACCAGCAGCGTGGATGGAACTGCTCATGTTAGTGCAAGACAAGCCCTTCCTGTGCCTGCTTGTCACACATCCATCAGCCATCAGATCCGAGCTGTATATTGTAAATACTGTGTGTACAACTGCAGACTCATTCACTTCCAGAACTGAACATTTACAATGAATCCTCCCGCTCACATTGGCTTTGGTTGACTTATTGGAATCAAAATGAGTCATGAGCAGATTTAAAATACCAATGAGTTCAGCATCCCTTCCCTTCTGCATTCATTTGCACCAAGGTGGTAGACAGCAAATAACAAAAATGTTTAGGTACAGGGGCTATTTTCTGCTCAATGGCCCACTAGGCTGGTAATTGTTACACTCTAGAAGATGATCAAGAACTATTGATAAGAATAAATGTTTTCTTGTTGACTGAGCTATGGAGGAATAAGGACCTTGTTGCTAGCAAAATCCAGATGTTCCCTCTGAAATCACAGAGTAGAGGAGTGCTGTGAGGAGGAACGAGGAGAGCAGAACAGAAAGCTGACGAGGGTAGAGGCAGAAGGCTATGAGGCATTTTCCTTCATTCAGAATGCAGACGAATATGCCAAGCAGGAAGCAAAATGGAGAAATGGTATCTGACGTATCATGTCATCTCTGCTGTCACTCACACACTTTAATTACCCTTAAATCAAGCGCAATAGCTTCCCCAGCCCTGAAATACGTGCTGTGTGTCTCCTTATACACGTGATAAGGCCTGCAGGGATTTCAGAGACTTTAGCCTTGCGTGTCTCATTGCTCTGATCCTCAGGTTTCTTTTAGCATAAAATCAGTTGAAAAGCATTGGAAGGCACAACCTTATTTTCTTATTTTTGTAAATCCCTATTCTGCTTGCCAAACCTAGCTGAGTCAATGAATGCCTAAGATTGTGATTTGAATTCTCTTGCACAGAGTAGATTTGGGTACTGCTGTTTCCATATGTCATCATGTACTTGTTATGCTGCTTGTTACTCCAGTCATATCTAGGCAAGGAAGCAGCCACAGCAGAAAATTTACAATATTTCTAATTTACATGAAATTTCTAGGGATGGGCAAAATCTTTTGGAATGAAAAGAAAAAAAGAAGCCCCAAACACCTGTCCCCTCCCCAGATTCCAATCAAACGTAGTTCCTCCTAGGGGAATCAAGGTTATGAAAATTTAGCTGAGCTCTTTTTGTTCCTATTGCTATCTCTAGTTGTTGGTCTTCAATTTGCTAACCACCGTTTCTTGCCATCCCAGGAGACTAGTACAAAATGAAGTGCTGAACCACTGTAAGAAAGAGCAGAATTAGTCTCAAGTATTTTAGCAACTTAGAATTAGGCATCTAAACTAAACTTTGTAGCTACCCTTCAAACCAATGGAGGGAGATAATAGTTACATTGCAGCCATAGGTAAAGTTAATAGGTTCATCGTTTTAGGCAAAGTTAATAGATTAGTCATCTTTTAGCAGTGCCTTCATTGCTTCATGAACTACAGAAGAGGATATGTAAGCAGCTCTGTTTAGACACCTAAATTTTACATAAAAAGGGCTACATTTTGCAAAGCATCATCCTGCTGAGAACGAACACCCCAATAACATGTTTGAGCAAAGACAGATGAATGGTATTAAAACGGTCAATGCAGAAAGAGATGTGCTTAAGCTATTAAATCCACCTATTCCTGCAGAGTTCAGTACCAGGCATGCCTGTGTGTCCTGAATTTTGGATATATGTAATTGAACTAGGGAACATCTAGAGCATGCAAATATAAGCAGAAAAAACCCTTCTGCTTTGCTTAGGTATTTGCTTGCTTTTCTCTGCAAAGACAATGAACATGTTTTGCATTGCACATGGTGCAAAGTGAGATCTATCCTACCCCCAAAGAGCTTGCATGGGAGTAGGCTGGAACATAAAAACAGTATGATAATATATTAAGTGGCAATACAGTGTTATCCTGAAAAATCTCAGCCTGTAAGCAAATTGTTGTCTTGCTAGGAAACACAATGTGTGGTTTGTTGGCTCCGTCTTGCAGGATATTAGTTGTCCCATCTGGATATAAGAAGATGATCCAGAGTCCAGGCTGAGCAGTCCTGGAGGAGGAGACCTCGGATCAACATAGTTTAAGTGGAAGGCGTGGGCTGGATTTTTTAGTTCATTTTGTGAATAAATGAAACAAGAAAGCTGCCACCTGCTTGGGATGCACTTGAAAGTAAAGAGAAAGAAAAACATTGCAGGAGCTTATGATATTATAAAAGTCATACTGTTTAGTTTGAGTCCCATTTTGGAGGCATCCACAGGAAATGCATCTACAGGGGGCTACTGAGAAAGGAAAAAGCAGTGGATTAGGGAAGTTTTTCTACTACTAGTAGAAGAGAAAGCCCCTCAGAATGTGCGGGTGTAAACAGTTTGGGAAAACACTGGGGGTTTTAAAAAAAATCCTAAGATCGTAACAACCCTGTTGCTTCCTAATATGTCTGAAGCCTCTGGCTCTTCTCTGTTGCACAAAACTCCAGCCCCTTCCCATGTTAAACCCAGTTTAAAGCTCTCTTTATACAGGTCTAACCAGATTGTTGGCAAAGACTCTCTTGCCCCACTTGGTCATTTTGTGCGTGTGCCTGAAACCTGGAAGAGGTGTGTTGGGTAAAGGTGGTGATGCATTCCTAGTACTGTGGAATAAGTTAACACGTTCATAGCACACAGACTCCTCATGTCTATTTGGTGCTATCACATAGGTCACTTTATGAGCTTATGATTACGTTGTATCCAATTAAAACAAGCACTTCTGTAACGACAAACAACAAATGGCGAGCATGAAATATGACTGCTGACCTCACGTAGGTACCTACAATAGAGAGTAGAAGAGATTTCCATGAAGCATAAGAGGGAAATCAATAGCACACTTATGAAGTGGAAAGCAGTATGATGTGGCTTGCAAGAACTCACTGAACATACAGGCTGAATTCATCATCTGGCAGTGGCACGCTAGGCACTGGTTCTGAAATGCTGTCGCCTAAGCATCAGCACTGCACACGCCTACCGTGTGTATCAGATCCTCTGGTATGTGACTTGAATATTTCCCATTTGTCTCGCTTCTCAGAAATGCTGAGCACAGTATGTAAAATCAGCAAGAGCAAGGAGTGCTCAGCAAATTTGAAAACAATGCTACAGGTAGGTAAATATCTGAGGGAGGAATGAGCTGCCAAACGTCAGCCCCTTGTCTCCTTTGAATATTTCGCTTCTCCTCATTTTTAAATGTGCACATGCTGTAAGGCCTGTTTATCTCTTCTCCTCTTGCTCGATGAATCTCCAAAGCCTCCTCTGCCCTAGCTATGATTCATTTCTGAATAATTTCATGAAAGGCAAACAGCATGTTTCCAGTTCCGTACACTTGTCTGATATTGCTGGGCACTTCATCATTTGGAGGCAATTTTTTCCCACTTGTCTCAATCTTCCCTTTCTCCCCTTTTCCTCCCCTTGCATGTAAAACCATCGCCCCTACATTCTGACCCCTCAGAGACTGCAAATCATTCTAAGTGGAGGGAAGGTTGAGCCCCAGCCTCGTGCCTGATGCATTTTGTTTAAGTTGCTCGTGCTATTCCAACATCTGTCATATCCTCCACAGCAGTGCAATCAAACTGTCAGGGCTGAGTGAAGCTTTGCTGATCCAATCTGCTCCTTCTGTGATTCCTGTCAAAAGCATCAGGAGGTGGTAGATACAGTTGTGTGCTCCTTAAACAACAGATCTTTATTTTTGCACATTAGAGGAGCTGTTATTGTTTGTTTCTCTTAAGCTCACAAAGCGCTCCCTTTGCTTGCAAAGCGTGTTCAAATGTGGTTGCAGTCACAAGCCGTGCTGCGTTTCCCAGGCTCTGCTGTGTTCCTACGGCTCCCCGCTTTTACGTCCCCTCTTCCCATGTGAGGTCAAAGCACGTAAATATCTCTCATTCTCGCCGGTGTCTGTAATTCCACGACGCATCTTGGAAGCACCCGGAAGGAAGTTACTTCTTGGATCCTGCGTTATTATTAATGAGGTAATTAAGCCAAAGGGGCTTGTGGGGGAAGGAGAAGGGAGTCATATTTTAAAAAGCTCCCTTCTGGCTACCCCACTGTGAGTTGCCAGATGAATGTTATTCCCTGTTAACCACACCAAAAGGTTCAAATACTAATTGATATTATTGATCCTAATACCACTAATCACCTTGACCAAAAGGAGGGGGTGTTCTTTCATCATTTAAAAAGCAAGTACCTTTGATGTGCCTTAATAACTGAAAGAATTAAGAAAGAAATTATTCTATTTGTGCTCTCTAAATATGCAGCATGTATTTTTAATTAGCTTTCCAGCATGATGCACCTTTTCACTTCTGACTGAGCCTTAAACTCTTGCTGTGAAATGGAAACTCAGGGGTTTATCATTTAATAAAAGAAACCTGAATCTGCAGTGAATAGTATGTTTCTGCCCCATTTCTGTGTTGGCCTCGTAGCCTTTGGCTTTCCCATCAAGGCAGAAAGTCTTCTAATTACAGCAAAGCACCAATGGAAAATGGAATTTCGGATGTCATTTTGCCCTCTTCTCTGATACTTTTATTGGCTGGTGACTCCTGCTGTGATGAAAAAGCAGGTTCAGAAACACTTTGATTCATTAAAGAAAAAAATGTTTTTTTAAAAAATGAAAAACCCTAAGTTAACAGATTTTGGTTCCCTAATACATTTGCTGCTTTAAAAATCTCCATCTCCAAATATAGCTGGTAGGAAAACATGTCCAACTTTCCATGATCTGACTTTACTCCTTTCCAAAGCATCCCAGCCAGGGACTGGATTATTCTCCCGTGGACAAAGAAGAAATCTGAAAGCCCTGGTAGCGAAGAATCCGGTGCTGCATATAGGAAAGACTGGCTCCAACTTCCCACTAGGATGCTGAATTTTACAACACATACAGCCCAAGGAAAATCATAGATTAATGACAAATAAACTCTTTTCTTGAGTTCAGATGCCAAAAGTTCGGGGCTCTGAAAATCCTACTTGGTATGTGGTTGTCATCACTATGAGCTGCTTTTTCCTCTTGTACCTTTTTTTGGCTTCTAGCATGGCTGTTCTTTCAACTCTCCTTTTCAATTAAAGTTTGCAATGTGAATAAGATAGATTTCAAGTATACACTCTCCCAGGCAAATATAGAAAGAGGAATAGAAGCTCAAAGCACACTTCTGAAAATCTGTCTCACGTGGCCTAAACACCTACTGTAAAATAAGGAAGAGGGGAGAAAAGTGAATAGCAGCCCTTCCATGAGGCTGAAAGCTTAGCAGGTTGGTTCTACCTGGGAGGGCTGTTGCAGCTACTGATTACACATCTTCTCACACTGTGTTAACAACTCAGTCTGACTCCGGTTGATGCCGAGACTTCTTTTGGATCACATCTGTGTTGTGTGATGGAATCCAGTTGTGAGCTTCTTGGCAGGTGTACAGAGTACTAAGTATCTACTAATTTGAATTCTTTTCTGAGAGTATACATCTTTGGGGATTTACTGCTTGCTCATCTCTGAATTCAAGTAATATGGCAGACAGAAAAACAAAATTGAAGGATGACTTATAACAGAAGTTGCAAACAAGAATTTTGCTTGTCACAGGACCCATTAGAGCAGCTGAAGTGAAAAAGTAGTAACAGAAGAAACAGTTGCAGTCTCTGAGGAATAACCACCCACTGAGGAAGAGAAGAATGCATTAACAATTTTAACTAAAACAATGAGTTCCCAGCTGTTATCTGAAGTTGAGCTTTTAGCAGTACGCCCATCTTGCACTTTAAAAGAAATAGAGTTTGGAAAGTGAAATAGAAAATGGGAATCTTTGGCTGGCAAGGACTGGGAAATAAGAATATCCCCACCTTTTTTTTTTTTTTTTCCAGATTGAAAAAAAAAGAGGAAATTAAATCTGAGTTGGCAATTATCCCCCATAATCCCCAAAGGCAAGACAAGATCTTTTTGTGGGAAAGCCTTGAGGTGAAGCCAATTCAATTAGTTTCCACGGCAAAACTATCAAGACCCAAAAAACTAGGTGGAATAATGAACTGATTAAAACCTGTAACTGCGATTCAATGGAGGAAACCATTAATCACAGAGATGGCAACATTCTCTCATTTCCAGACCGTGCTTGGGTGAGTTGCCAACTCACCCTAAAAGGGGCTGTAGCATGGAAAGGGCTAATGTAAATTGGAAAAAGAGCATCCTGGATAGAAATTCATGTGGTTCCATGACCGACCTGAGGAAAAGCAAAACCTTCCCTAGACAATAAAAGTGGTAAAAAATGGTATAGGTGTTTTTTTTCTTATCCTTAATTCCTCAGCTCTCAGTGGTTACCAGCACACACTAGAAAAGCTCACAGGCTGAGCGTCAGTGATGCATTGGACCACACTGAAACCAAAGTCGTTTCTCCCACCTTTAATCTGTTGTGTTTCTAACATTTTGTCCTCTTACCCTTTTCTCTTGCCCACCCCCTCCACTACAGTTCTTTTGTCACCTTCATAATGGTGACAATCTGCTTGTGATGTTCCCAAAGCAGTTACCCAAAAGAAAGGGGTAGACACTTTGCCAACTGGCAGTTCCTCCAGAAATGTTTAGACACTGACAACATCCGTACCCTCTGCTGATTTCTCAGCTGCTGCAGATGCTGTCATGGCACACGCTGCATTGCAAAGGGAACCACAAAAAGGAACCTCACTTCTAGTCAAACAAAACCTGACTTTAATCAAAGGTAGTATTTTTATCTAAGTATTTGGAGATAACTCCACAGCTCAGCTGGGTCTTCATGCCATGGCTCATCATCTTCAAAACTTTCACCCAACACTTTTCTCTCCTGCTATCCCTTCAAGATTAAGCCCTCATAATTAAGCTCAAGATGCCAGAAAAGTCAGTCACCCTGACTTTTTTCGGCACAGGTTTTTCCCTTAGCTGACTCCTCTGTATCCTGTTTCTAAAGGGAAGGGTTAGACTGTGGTTACCGCTAAGGTGCTGAAATTGTCAGGTCAGGCTGGAATGGGAGCATGCAGGATGATAAGGAGAAGTCCGGTGGTGACAGAGAGGGTGAGAAGAGGTTTAAAAAGCCATTATTGCATCAAGAGTGCATAGCATATAAAACTGATCAGAAAATTAAATGCAAAGCATGATGGGAAGGGATGGCTTCATTTATGCCAAACCAGAATGAAAGTTAGCAGAAGAGGAAAAAATTGGGCGTTCCTTCATTTTCAGAGCTGACTTGTCAGCGTCTAATATTTTCTGACGGTTGGATACCATTTAACCTAAAATTCCAGTGAACCCTGCAGGTGTTGTAATTAACAGTGTTACCACTAAGTGGCTCTTTTACAAACACAGAAGGTTCAAAACGGGGACATGAAAATTGTCCTGCTGCGAAGAAGGAATGCGAAGAAATAGGGTGAGAATGAGTGAAAGCTTCTCTTAGCCTAGCAGACTCTTCCCCTGGAGAATACTGAAGAAGAAAAGCTTAATTAATTGTAGCAACATTGAAGCTCTACAAAGAAAAAAGCTGAGAACTTTGGGAAGGAAAAGGCATAATTGTAGATCTCATGGTCTACAAGACCCTTCTCAAATACTGCGTCTTTGGTTAAAGGCATAAAGCAGAAGACAAGAGAAGTAGAAGAAAGAACAATGAAGGTGGATTTTCACCTTCTCTTTGACTCCATCCAAATTCATTCTTCCTCCAAAAATGTGTTTCCAGTCAGAAGACTGTTCCCCACTTCAGATGAGACAGCCGTGGAGAGTGGTTACAGGTAGATTTTCTGTCTGTCACAAATTATTGCTGCAAGCAGAAATTCAGCTTATTACGATCAAGCAGGACCTGAGCTGTTTCCAAAACTGACATGCTTTTGAACTCTTGGAGACATATCAAGCAACTCTGCCAACTACCTCACTTTAAGAGTGAATAAATACAGCCTTGATGACTGTGATGCTTTAATGGACTTGTTTGCTCTGTCTGCCTTCTTTTTTGTTTGTTTATTTTTTAATTCTGGAAGCTAGCTGCAACTTCCAAGTCTTGCTCTTCACATGTATATATCCAATATCTATTTATTATTAATTGATTTTGCCAGTAATGATCTGGGTGGAGGCTTGCCTGTCAACTAACCTGTGTCAAAGGAGGGAAAAAAAACCAACCCAAACTGATTTAAAGGATGCAGCTTCTAAGCTGTGGGAGCAGTGGGGGGGGTTAGAAGTGGGATACTAGCTTCGGGAACAGTTCAGCGAAATGGGTGAAGTGAGGGTGAATGTATTCCTTAGCCATGGGGAAATGAAGAGTTTGCACTAAGAAATCCATACTCTGGACTCAGCAATGCTTCCTGAAAGACCAGATGGGGAGGTAAGAAAAAAATAAAATAGGTTCACTCATTTCCATCTGGAAATAGCTTTCCTAGCATTTTACTGTGTGGAAAACTCACTGCCTCCAGGCTGCCTTGAGTTGTGATATTTTCAAGGTACTCCCTGAATTCTTAGTCTGGTTATACTGAGTAACGTCAACAGGATTCTCAAAGTAAGCTCCCACAAAATTCATTTGATCTCACTTCCTGCACATAGGCTTATTTCAAGCCTTTGTTTTTTCTGGCTTTGCAAGAGTAGGTGGGAACAAGCTACCTTATGTTCGTCAAGGATGAGAGGATGCACACAGGCAGCACCTTGACATGCTTATGCTGAAAATCCACTGTCCCGTTCACGTGTCAGAAACTTCTTCACGTGCCCAGATCATAAGGGGTACAAGGGACCTGGGAGGTTGGACAGCACCAGATTAATTCTCAAATAGCTGTGATGTATATACAGAGCACTACCAGATGAAACTCTAGCACTAAGACAGACCTCTGGGGCTTCCAGACCATTTACACACCCTGGACTATCCCCGGCTTCTCTAATTCAGGATCCTGGAAAACCAAACAGTTTAGAAGACAGCAAATGCCAAGATCCATTTCTGGAGTCTCCAGATTCTGCTGTTGCTTTCTGGGCGACCTCACCAGTCTTTCTGAAATGTCTAACGCTCCTCTGGGTCCCCCAGAGATCGTACTGGGATATGTTTACACTGCCTTTCACTTTTGTTTTCAAGACCTTGGCCATGTTTATTGATTTATGCTTTGTTTCACAGCACTGCATTTCTGCTGAAGGTGACCCCATGTCTCCCCAGACTGGAGCGTTACTCTTTCAAGGTCATGCTCTAATGCCTGCCTGGCTCCTGTAAAACATCACTCTCTGAACTGCTCCTGATGGATGCTTTGGCCAAGAGTTCTGCTTATAGCACGTCAAACACGGTTTCAAAATGAGCACAGACTGACTGCTTTGATGAGGGGAAGCTGGGATTATGTCAAAGTTCTTTGTGTTTTAAAGGTCAACACATCAACTTCTCCAACTGGCTTTCCTATGGCTGTAATTGCAAATCTTTTGCTCAATGTAATCAAACAAATATGCTTTGAAAAATCATGAGTTAGTTAGTGGAAAAAAATTTCCCACAGAATTAGCATTAGGGAAATGGAACTTTCTGCCTTCTGATCACAGGAAGAAATCAACTTTTGTCTTTCGAAATCAAGTGATCTTGCCATTTCTCAGCTCTCCAGCTGCCTACCACCTAATGATAGAGCTCCACTGGAGCAAAGCTTTCAGGGAAAGTGTTCCTACAGATAGGCTCAGCAAACTCTTTTTAAGCTGCTAATTTTAAAATATACATATGCCTACTTCACAGTGGGTATATGTATATCATCAACATCTTAATTCCTATTACTGCAAAACTTTTCAAATGAACTCAAACTTTTCCTTCCCTCACCCAAGCCATTGCTGCTTGTGCTACTACATTTAGAGAGTAAATAATTCCCTTCCCTGAGCAATTTGTATTGTTCCCTGGAAGGTGTTACAGCCTTTGATCATATCCGCCCAAGTTCTCTCTTTTCTAGACCACACATAGCTTTGGTTCCTCACATCTCCCCTCCCTCTGTTTCTCTAATCCCTCCAGGGCATGGCTTTATATGTATTTTTTTTCTAGTTCTTCATATCTCTTGGAAACTGTGGAGGGTGAGAACTGCACACTATTACTAAGTGCTACAAGGAAAAGCAGAGTAGCTAACAGTGCTAACAGTGTCCATGTTTAGGATACTCTGAATAACAAATGCAAAGTATTCCTGCACATAAAACAGCACAGCCCTACAAACACAATACAAAGTATTTTCATATATCTCAGCAGATCTGGTCAAAAATATATCTTTATACGTCCTCACAAAATTTCATCATGTGCTTTGCTAAGGATTGAAGAATGACACTATCTTATTTACAAACTATGGTAGAGGCAACAGACAGGAGAAAAGGAAAATCCAATCCAGATTTTTCTGCCAGGGAAAAAATGCTTTGAAATATAATCGAGTCAGTGTGTTTGAGTCACCAATTTCATACAGTGACATAACACTGCATGACGGATTACAGTGTTCGTATCAACACGTGACTTTCTGAAGTGATGTAGAGCCATCAAGCTGCGATGCTGAGTCACGTATGCCGTGATAAATGACATCTATGTGGTTGTTCACCTGAAAAACTGAAAGGTGTAGCCATAAAAATAGTACTACTTCGCAAGTCTGCTGGCAGCCCTCCATGGAATGTGTACAGACTGCTAGGAGGAGGCCAGGCCAGGCAGGCATTCAGAAGGGATGGAGCTGCCATGGATCACCAGTTCCCAATGGGCATTGTCTGATGCAGCCCTTCTTAGGTGGATTTGCTTTTCTTTTTCTGAAACAGCAGACTTCAATCCCCACCTATAATCAGAAATGTTTTCAGGATTTATTTCTACAAGCTAGAGAGCTCTTTAATCTCCAAAGAAGATAAAGTTTAATTCTTCCCCATATGTAATAACATCCATAAACTGTCAGCATATTTTTTGAGTTTTGCATCTTTTGCATACAGTGACCAGATTGAGACTCTGCTCTGCAGGCATTTCATCCTGTCACAAAGATCACCAATGAGCTCCAGTGCCTTTGTAGTCACCTCAAAGTATATCAAGAGTGTCTCCTGAAGACTCGTGACATCTGGGAATCCAGGCATCTCTTTTCCAGCATGCCTCAGAGCATCACTACATCTCTCTCCTTCCCTGAGAAATCACTCCCATTTTCCAGCAGCTCCTGAGTCAACACCAAACAAAACCGCAAATAGAAGAATATGAAAAAGAGACAAGACAATAATACAGGCAACATTCTGCCGTTCTGCGTAAAAGTAGGTTTCATCCTCTGCTGGAATACTGTGCTCGGGTTTAATCACTAAAAAGGCCAAGCAGAAAGAGACACAGCGAAGGGCAGCAAAAGTAGATTGCATTATTATACAGGGGGAAGAAAGTAATCCATTAGAAGGAAAATGAAAAGCTTTGGGATTATGAGGGGTAGGAAGTAAAAGAGTGAGCGTAGATACATGAGAGCGCTCTGCAGATAATGTCTAGAAGGGCAATTGCTTGTTCGCTTTCTCTTTACTCTTTCCCATAACACAAGACCTGGAGGGCAGTTTGCAATTAAGGGCCACCCATTGAAAACAGACAAAAATGATGTGCTATTTAGCATGTAATTGACCTGTGGAACTCGCTCCCACATGGTATTCCATGGACAATGAGCTCAGACAGAGACCAGGAAGGATTAGACACTACTAGGAAGAGGTAAGATAGCATGTCGCGTTCCACCAGCTCGGATAAAAATAAAATACAAAGAATATCAATCCTCTTGCTTCAGGGCCTAAGTTGTTCATTGTGATCATCAGCAGGGAAAGCTCAGCAGGATGTGAAAGATGCAGTTCTGCAGTGAAAGCTTTAGTGCACTGCCCTTTCCTATGCGCTTCTTGTTACTTACCTCAGATGCTTATATGGCTCCCACAGTTCCAATATGTGAGTTCATTACAATCAGTAACATATTCATCATCACAATAGCCTGAGAGGGGTAGAGAAGAGCTTTTCTCCCTATTGTACAGACTGCGAACAAAGAGACTTCGGGACTTGCTGGAGGTCATGCAGGAGAAGGGAGCAGAACACTGTCACAGAAGACCTGCTCCATGCATCCATCCTGAAAATGGGACCCTACTGCATGTCAGCTCAAAGAGCTAGCTGGGAAAGGAGACAGTAGCTCCATTCCCATTTGAAAGGGGCACTTTCAAACAGACATGTCCCGACACTAAGCATACGAGCAGTTTAGTTCAACAGCATCCCTAGCAGGATCAACACAATAATTTGCATCAGCCTAACAGTGACTACTGACCCAGTCCTCAGGTGGTACCCTCCCAGCAGGTCTCTCTGACCTTGCCGATGCCCAGCGCTACTCCAGCAGCTGGCTTGTCCTTTGGGATGAATTCCAAATGGCAGTGCTGGATGGCATAAGGTCTCTTAACATGTGGTGTTTCCCTCCTGCTGTGACTTCTCTCTACAGTTTTTAGGGCATGTAGCCCACTTAGGGTCAGGCCATGCAGCTACTGCATGTTCTATTTACCTAAGCAGTCCCAGCGAGTCCAATGGAACTACTCCCATGGGCTACACAATCTGTCAATCTTTTAAAATGACAGATGTACAGAAACTGCAACTTTCCTCCATGTGGAGATGGGTCACACATCTCCTCTTTCAAATGGCTATACGTGGACAGTACCTCTGTGTCACTTTTTAAATTATAATTTATTTTTAATATATGTTTAACTAACAGAGGGATTAATCAGTCGATCTCTGATGACAGGAAAACTACAACACTCCTTTAATGTTCTAATTTTTATTTTTTTTTTCTTTTTAACCTTTCCTTTTCTTGAAGCAATTTTGCCCTGAGATGGAAACTTAAAAGGTCCACCATGATCTTTGCTGGAGAAAAGAGTCCATTTGAAGCTGTGATACAATGAATACACAGGTCATTTTGAGAATAAAACATAAAGACACACTAACCATGAAAGTTTCATTTTCCTTCTCAAGTAATAAGCATGTATGAAGGAAAGTCTTTTTTTTTTTTGTTACCTTTGGCCCATTGTGGAACACTTGTTTAAAAAAATGTTCCTTGATACTAATCTCCAACTGGTGTTTCACTTATCTTGAACTCTCAAATGTCACCAGCTTTCAACTGGTGCTGCGAAAAGACCTAACTTACATATCTATAAAAGGAAGAGCTCTATTTTAATCACATCTCTCTCTTCTTCCCTTCTTTTTTTTTCTTTTCTTCCCTCCTTTCTTTCTTTCTCTATTCTGCCATGACATTTCTGCTCTGATTTTGATTTGTAATACAAAAAAGGGCAAGAGGTGCAGCTACACATTATACAGAATAAGACTTAATTTGGCTAAAAACCCATTAACCTAACACATTTTCCCTTAATCTGATACAGCACAGAATTTTAACCAAATTTAGCTTGTAATAGGTTCTTCTACGTCACCAGGGCCACAGCCAGCTTTTCTGAGCTGGCTAGTGGGTCCTGAACAAATGCCAACAGCACCCCGCACAGGTGGGGAAGGTGCTTCTTCAGAAATGCAAAGACATGGGATGGAAAGGGAAAAATGGACGCTCACAAAGATTTAGAATGAGCAGTTTCAATGTCAACTGTTCTAATGCAACCTGCAGCTTTGTACTGAAATGTTAACATAAACAGAAAAAACCCTGTCACTTACATTGCACGTGCCGTGGCCACAAACATGATGCAACTTCATTGTGCAGTAAATTTCCACAGGGATCCATTCCAAAGCCCAGTAATGCTAGGGACTAGGATATGCTTCACATAAAGGGAGCACCAAACATCCTAGGGTCCAGCTCAGGGTGCTACTGACAAAGATCAGTAGAAAATTGCTTCACTAAGGGATCTTGTTACGAATCAGCAGATCAAAAATCTAACTAAGCACAATTTCTCAACTCACATCACAGGGAGATCACAAGTGAACGCAAGTTACACGTTGCTTGATCGTTGGCTTGATGCGTACAAGAAATGCACAGCTGAGTTGTGCAGCTGGACAGATGGATTCAAGGATAATGATGACATCACCCCTTTGGGAAAGGAAGGACTCAAATTCCATGTTCAGCAAGACTGCCAGAAATTGTCAGTGCTCTATGCTGTTCTTAACCCGAATCATCATTAGATTATTGCCTTTCTGAAAGGGTAATCTGGGCCTTTAATAACGCATCTAGGTACAGCGCCAGTGAGCCAATATATCACAAGAGGATAATTATATGGGTAGTTCTTGCTTTTCTACTAGTGTCTTATCCCTGAGATCTAAACAGCGGACACACTTTCTATAGTACTGCTCATCTGAGCATATCAAAGTGCTTTATAGACGTTCATTATAAGTAATTACCAGCTGGCACGTGTGAATAATTTACAGGGTGGTAGATGTGAAAATCCTACCATTCTCTCACTTTGTTTCTCTGTTCCACATTTTTTACCCTTTCACTTCTTTGGTCTAGCCTTTTTTCCTGGTCACTGTAAATTAGGAATGCCAGTAATTTGAATATCTTCCTAAATCACATCTCTAGGCTCCTATACCTACAAATACCTGGCCCTAAATTTGGAAGCAAATCTAAAGCAGAAGCCTAAGACACAGATTCCTTCCTAGAATGAACTGTGCCAGCGGAAGGGTTTCTGCCTCCGGCTGCTTTTAGCTTACACGAACTGCTCCATCAGCACTAACTTAGCCTTTTACACAGGAAAAAAGTAATGGTAACCAGTAAGTAGGTGTGAGCTACAAGGCAGTAACTGAGAATCTGACTCTAAAATACACCCAATAATACGTTGAGAAAGCAAGAGAAATTAACAGACCTGAACTCATTAAATTCAGTTAGAGTCACTTCTGAATGTGTCTTATCAAGTCAAATACAGTTTAAGCACTTGAAGATCCTTTATTGATCAACAGGAAAAAAAAATTAACTATTTTCAAAACTGGCAGGGCTTTTCCTCCATTTTCTGTAGCGATTTTAAACAATTGGTTCACTCAGTCTTTGCCTTTCATTTTTCTCAGTCAGCTTTGGGATTCTACCTCCCAGTCTACATTTAACAGCCATGAGCATTTAAAACATAACTGTGAATTATCATAATTGTCGTTTTGAGCAGAGGCTGAGATTTCTGGATGTTGTTTCTTTTTTTTATTCCGCATCCCCCACAGGATCTTAATTACCTTTTTCATCATGGATTTTAAAATAAAATTGATGCTTGAGGGAGTTTAATACTTGAATAAGATTGGTGACCACTCCCAGACACTCAGAAAGGAAAGCGACTCAAAGAACTAGAAGTAGAAAGGTGTAGCAAATGGCACCCGAAGCCGAGAAGTGCAATGGTCGAACAAAAAGGAGGAAGGAAAAAGTACAACAGCTGTCTACCAAACCAGTATGAAAATGTTGAACTGTTAGATAACCAGAAAGGAAAAAATGGACAGTTTTCATGGCAGGAAAAAGACAGGGCAAAAGAGAAAAGCAGCACAATGACAACATAGTCTTATACACACAGGAGGAAAAAAGATAACTGTCCAATGATAGAACAGACGGACAAAGAAAAATAACCCCAACCACAGATGGATTTCCAAGGCAACATGTAGAAAGCAAACAAATATTAAAGACAAGAAATGAATGAGGTGAATTGCTTAAAATCTCCCCCCCAAAAAAAACCAAACCAAACATTTTTTACAAAAGCAAATAACCTTTTCCAGCCTAACAAAAATGTTCATTTTCTAAAAAGACCATTTTCCAACACAAGTTTTCCCATTCAGCTAATGTCAACCAGCTCTAGTTACATATTCCAGGCCCCTAGGGCAAAATATAATCTATCTGTGTTTGAAACGAGAACATCTTTGTTCAGACCTTAGGCCAACAGCAATCAAGGGACCTATCAGTGCTGTGGAGAAAAGCAACAGGAAGAGAACAGTAGGGGAACATTTGAGCACGCTTTGAATGTCAGGTAGTGCCCAAGCAGTCAAGTATACCTGAGCCAAATAGTCACTTTCAATATCCATAACTCATCATGACACCTTCAAAATAATTCAGGACACCTCCTTTCATACCAGCCACTTCAACATCTTCCACTGGAGCAAGCTAAGGAGCTTCTCCAATATGCAGCCATGGAGTAGCTGCAATGTACTGTTTGTAGAGCCCTCTAAGGATTTCCAGGTCTTCAGCAAACTGATCTCCAGCAGATCAGTACAGTCACTGCAATGAGGAGGGCATGAGCAGCTGTACAGTGAAGGTCCGTAGTTTCACTCCAGCTCATGGAAGGCTTCACCCAGGTGGGACTGCCGTCAGTACCCCCACAATCGCTGATCCTGCTCTGTACGAGCAGAGTTTCGCCAAACCAGCATTCCCTTCCCGAGAGCCCGCACCTTACAACACAGTGCAAAATTCCCTCCACGCACTAACGCAGCCGCCCAGGAGAACGGCTGGAAAGCTTGTGAACACTGTACCACTTCAAAGCTTCAAGCCCAGGCGCTTTTTTCTAGCTACCACAGCTGTGATTAGATGGAAGTATCACTCTGTAATCAGAGCCACCAAATGGACGGATCAATAGAGAGCTATCAGCAATTAGCACCGTTGTAACTGCCTGGCACATTTTTTATTTATTGAAGCAGGCAACTCAAGATGTCTGGGGGATAAGCAGTTTCTGGCATATAAAGACATAAGGAGAAAGGGAGAAAAGGGATAAGCATTGTTCACGTTGGAGACTACCTCTTTTCCCTACCTTTGCTGCTCTCCCAGCTTGGAGGCACGTGAGCATGTGTGCATTACATATCATTACGTCCCTAGCAGAGGCCAAGTGGCACGGTAGGCCAATGCATCTCTCTCTCACCTTGGGAGTCAGAGATGCAATAAGCTCACTTGTCTCAGCGTATTCCCGTGTGGATTTTTATTTGCTTCAGACCTGTATGTTCACTTTCTTCACCCAAAGGAGTTTTCATGACTGAAAGAACTGGCAGTGTCACAGGCCAGGATTTAGTAGAAATGAGAATTGCTAGAGGGGCAGAACTGCGGAAAACAGATATAAATCAAAGACTTGGATGCATTAGCAGAGCTACACAAAAAGGCTGTGATGAGAATGGCTGCAAATACCCAAGTTATACTGAGGAGAAAAAGAGCTGAAGAGAGCTCTGTGGAGGCCTGGGACTAGCAGTTGCCATTCAGAACCGTGAGGTGTAACATTGCTGCGGCCTCTGAGCAGCTGTATCACAGCTTCCCTTCACCTTCGTAAACAACAGGAAAAACCCCCAACATTTCAATAACGAAACAAAACACCTTATAGCAAGGGCTGATTTTTAAAACACAGTTCTAGCTGTACAATCTATCCTAGCTGGTTTTGCTCTGTTGGTATTAGCTGTTTCTTGAGGCATGATTGCTTCCAGTTTTGGAATACGTTAGTGTTCTGCTCAGCTTTAGGGATCATCCTACAGGAGAGATGCAGGGTGAATTTTTAAAAGAGCCAGATAGTATTATTATTTTTACACTGGCAGTTACTATTCTTTCTCACAGGAACACCTCCCTGCTGGTACTGCCGATCCAAGTCAGCCCTCACCCTGAAGGGCACTTTAGTTCTAGTCTGCACTTCACATATAGCTGTAAGAGCTCAGCCATGAAAGGAAGCAGTAGGCACATTCTATATCCCAGCTGTAGCTCCCCGCCTCTCTGCTACTTCACCCAGCTGGAGAAGTTTGGCTTCACTGTGCCCTGACTGAATTAAGCCAAGTTCAGGCAAGCTAAGCATGAGCATTCTCAGTCCCAATAATGAGGCCAGAGGGAATCATTTAGGATGCTGTCATCAGTGCAAATACATAACCTTTGAGTTCTTGGGGGTAATTTCAGCTCTGTTTCCATAGCTGATAAAGAGTCTATTGTGTACTGACTTGAGGCAATTGCAGCAGGATATTTCAAGTCAATCTCAAGTGAGCCTGATAACACCCCCCACCTCCGCTTCCCTTATTTATACCCAACAACACCGACTCAAGTCAATGACCATTGACAATATGACACATGGATCTACAGACCTAGCAAGTCTAATATCAACTGAACTGACAGTGCTGGATTCTGGCTACCATCAAAGGAGAGATAAATGCTCCAACTGCCAATAGATGTGCCCTTGCATCGGCCTTGTGTGAAGCACCCTTGGCCTGAAGGAGCAATAGAAATCAATTAAAATTCTTTGGAGTGCCAAATCCTCCAAACCTTTCAGCAGCTCCCTCTTCTCCTTCCTCTGCTACAGGTGGACCACTATTCAGAAACCCTTTTATATGTGTTTATACAGCAAACAGCTAAAGCTTTAAGGAATTAACAAGACAGTATGGGGTTTTGCTGTTTTCTGATAGAATCAGGGATCTCACCTCTTTTTCAAAGCCCACAGGACCAAATGTTTGAAATCTTCCATTGATTCTGCAGTTTCCTTTTCCAATCTTGTTTGCAAAAGTCTCTTGAAACTTCTCCTGCACTCGAGGAGGGCATTTATAGTTGTCACTTTTGCCTACTCTGAGCATCCATCCTCCACACAAACAGCTTTCTCCCTGGAGTCAAAAAGGGCAACTCATACTTTCCAAGAGGCTGGTTTGCACTAAGGATCTGCTCACAGGGGAGGAGCAGAGACTCTGTGAAAGTATACTCTAACCATTCTGGCCTGCTTAAATGTCCCTTCAGGGTATGCTCCAGGTGACTGAGAGGAGCACTGACCAGACCAAGATCTAGCGCTACCAGTAAACAGAGTTCTAGCACAGCTAAGAATCAGGCCTTAGGTCCCAACACAGCTCACACCTCCCACTTTCTAAACCCACAAATGTCAATTAGCAGTGAATGCAGACAGCACTCTGCCTGAAGCAAGCAGAAAACGACAGATCATTTCCCACAGCCCACCCAAGAGCTACACAACAGCAACACTTTTTCATCAGTGTGGATCTGGGCTGCAGCTGAGACAATTGTCTTGAAGTGCATAGATCCCAGTTTTAGTTCTAATGCTTCAAACCATGAAACATCCCATAATTCACTTTGTAGACTACTAAAGTAATTGTTCAGCCATGGGAAGCACTGAGTCTCTTATCCCTTTCAGCTTCCCAGAGTCAGACTCTGAGTGTAAGGAGCAGAACACGGGAGCACAGTGTGTGAAATGGACAACGGGATAAAATGTAAAGTGAGAAGAAATCAGCTCAAAATAACAGTAATAAATCTGAAAAGCACTCATTCTCTGTCTACATAGTTGGTGGTATTGACAAACCATATCTCCTCAGCTTTTTCACAATTACACCATCAACTAGACTTCTGGAAGCAATAAAAACTCTTTATCTAGTATTGGTACACACTGAGATTTGAAATTACCTTCAATGACAAAATGCAGGTTTCAGTGCTCTCACTGGCGTCTACTAAGTATGAGACATTAGCATCAAGAGATGCTGTGAATGTGTCATGGTCCTTCATTGCTCTCAGAATAGCAGATGATCTCTGCTAAAAGGGCACTGTGATTTGCTGGTCAGAACCTTAGCTTAAAAGGGACAAAGTACCCCAGAGTTTGAGAGTGGCTTGTTTCTTCATTACAAGCTCTTTGCCCATCTTCAGAGACACAGGCCTGTAACTAATGACTGCAACAGGCTCACCAGAGACGCTGCAGAATTCAGTGCTTTAGCATAACAGCGACTGCTCATCGCTGAGTGGTGATTATCTTGTCACACCAGTGTTTCCTTCTCTTAGGCAGAGACAGTTAAGCTATCTGGAGAATGCCTAAAACACACATTTTTGAGAGGGAACTGTGAGGTGATGGATTATGGGAGACTGCCAACATAGGCACCAGAGCCATTAAGACTGACTGAGGTCTGATTACAGTTTTGCATAGCGTAAGGGCACATCTGAAGAGGTGTAATTTAAAGGCTCATTGCTCGCCTCCTACCCAGGGTTGTGTGAGAAGGAAAAACTGCTGGAGTCTGGACCATTTGAAATCACCTGTTTGTGTTCTACTACGGAATAGTCTACAAAATCTCATTAAAGGCTAAGCAATGAAAATGCTTGGCTCATTTTGAATTGCTTCAAAGTGATCAGCCAGCAATTGGAAAAATAGAGCTGGAATTGATGGAACATTCCCTGGTATTTGCTTTTTGTAACTCCCCTGAAGTAGGAAGCCTGCATTTCGTTACTCTCACTTTCCTGAAGAGAACTAACTCTTTTCTTATGTGTTTCCTTATGCTGTTTATTTTCTGCCCTGCAAAACTACCACTAGCTCATGCTGGTCTTACAATACAGGATCTCTATCAACCAAGAACTGGATTAGGAAAATGAATGTCACCTTCTGCCACTGAGAGGTAGAGGCTGGAAAATAGCAGCTTTGATTTCCATAATGACCCTCGTTTCTGGCTCCGTTCTATTACTTAGGACAAACTCATTCAGACACAGCAGCTAGGACTGACAGAGCATGTTTGTCCTATTAGCTTAGATGTCGGCTCTACTCTGACCCAGACAGAGCTGAACAGCTGGTTTAGGCTTTCTGAGTCTTCACACATGTGGGCCACCAGGTCCTTTGGTTTAGCAATAGATCATGAGGCATGGAAAGATTTGGGTTTTGCCATGAAACTGCAATTCCTCACCAAGTTGTGATGAGGGCTTGGGGTGGCTTTGAGGTGTTTGCTTTTTGTTTTTATCAGTACAGCTCCTGTTAAAGGGAGAGACAATTTCTATTCTGACTAATTTCCACATCCCAGTGCCAAACAACACCCCCTCTGACAGCATCTCTTTCTTTTTGTCCTGCCAGGATCTACCTGCCAGCCTCTGTCATGTTGTTGTTCATATTCTTGTCTTTTTAATCCCTGAGTCCCTTTTTTCGTTCACTACTGTCAGACACTTTGAGCAGGAAGCTGCAGACCCCCTATAAAAAGACCTCAAGCCTTAAACATATCCAAAGTCAGGTCATCAGGAAAACTACTGCACTGAATAAAACTGTCTTCAGCCACAAGGAGTAGGCTGAGTTTCACAGCCATCAATTAGAAAGATGCACTGATTATCCCGAGTCAGCATATTTCGCATGCAGACACACAGTATCATACCTTTCTGGGAGAAAATCTGTGTTTGCATGAGCAAAGCTGAAAAAAACCCAAACTTTGTGATCATTTGCAAATGCAGTGAGCATTTGAAATCCTCTTTGGGGTGATCAGTATCCACAGGACACCAACAAAGCTCTTTGCATTCTGCCCCACCTCGCTTTGTCTTTCGCTGATTCAAAATCCAGCCCAGGAATCTGGAAGTGTTTGTTCCCTTCCCTACCTGAACGGTACAACGTCACTACCATTTCCTTCCCACCAGAATGAAAGGCAGTTTCACAGCCAGGACAGTGATATCTTGACTGCTAGGCCAGGTAATACGAATTTTGCTTTGCAGCAGGAGCCGGACCTCAGAGGTGGTCAGGAGCTCACAGAAGCTTGGACCACAGCAGAGATGCTGGCCCTACCTGCTGTCCATGCCACAAAGCTGCTCCTATAGTGGCAACCTTGGGAATACACAAAGTCTTCAGTTTCCTCACCTAGCAAGCCCCTGCCTTTCAGCAGCAGGATGTTCTCTAGAAATTAAAAAGGGGACAAAAAGGACTATTGGATTTAGAGTAAGGGCTTAGTTTTAACTGTTGGGTTTTTTTAAACTAGATTTCTTGGCTGACTAATGTGATGAGAGAAAGAAGGAGTGAGCAGTGAGTGCTGTAGAGATCAAGTGGAACATGCATCTAAAGAGGCGACATGAATGGGAGGAAGGAAAAATAAAATAAAATAATTTTGTATGGGGTAACATCTTCCTTAAAAAA